>CAOLHI010003145.1:0-197951 GCA_948474755.1 Ctenosaura bakeri
TAGCTTTTCAGAGGAATTCCCGCTTGCGTCAGATCGTGGAAGCCCGGAGGCCCAGGGATTCCACCCTTTCAGCATGTCTCCTCACCGGAAGTCCGAACTGTTTTAATGTTTTATGTATTTTATTGTTTACAGCATTTTTCAGTACTATTTATAGTGGAAAACTAAGTTAAAAATTTAGTAGACAAATAAATGCCTCACAGTGTTTCTTGAATATGAAACTGAGGTGGTTGCTTAGGAAGAACCAATTTTGCCTTCTCGAGCTCCTTAAATTAACAGTGGTATACAAATGTTATTTGATTCAGTCTTTAAACTTATTAAGTTACATGCATTTATGTTGTCTCTGTTTCACAAGGAGCAGCCACTATTGCTTTAAGCTAAACTTTTAGGTATATCCATCAATAATATTGTTACTTGTAAAAACTTGTGGTCATGAAAGCAGACTTTTAAAATCCTGTGATCTAGAATTTCTCTGGATATATTTATTAGTTAGATTTGTGTCCCACCTTCCCTCTGATGACCTTGCATGACAACCATGGGTCTTTTCCTTTCCCTTTTATTCTCCCAACTCTGTGAAGTAGATCAGACTGAGAGAGAGCAACTGACACAAAAGTTTGCTCAATGAGGTTCATGGCACAGTGGGGACTACAACCAGACTTGGAAAACTTCCAGGCTAAGATCTAACCATCAAATGTTTACCTAGATGAATTCTTGTTGTAATAACTGTTGTTATGGCATCTGAGAAAACTTTGTGCATTCACAGATCAGTTATGGCTCATCTGACCCTGTCTTAAGCAATCGAATTAAATTCCCCTACTTGTATCAGATATACTCAGGTGATGATCTTCAGCATTTGGGTGCCATCCAGTTGCTTCTCCACTTTGGTTGGACATGGATTGGACTTATTGTTGATGGATATGGGACAAGTGATGATTTTCTCCATAATATAGAAGAGGATATGAAGAAGAATGGGGTCTGTCATGAATATGTAATTTTGTTTCAAAACATACTTGAATTTTTCATAGAACTGACGCAGAGAGAAGAGTTGTGGAAGTCCACCAGCAAAGTAGTCTTTGTTTATGGTGATAGCAAATTCCTGTCCATTGTACACAAATTTTGTCAGATTGCATTGGCAGGGAAAGTGTGGTTTACTCTGTCTGAATGGAAAAATGATCTGTATATAGATGAAAGACTATTGTCTGGTGCTTTGTCCCTTGGCTCTCAAAAGAAAGAGACACCAGGATTCCAATTTTTTCTCCAGTCTGTGACTCCAAACAAATATCCTGATGACATTTTCATTAAGCGTTTCTGGAGCCACAAATTTGATTGCAATTTGCCTCCTCCCCACTCACAGCCTCCAAGGTTAGGAATCAGGTCATGCACTGGGCAGGAAAAGCTGGATGGTCCATATGCATCCCACTTTGAGATGAACATGAATCCCCAAAGTTACAGTATCTGCAATGCAGTCTTTGGAGTGGCCAAAGCATTACACAATCTATCGGTTGACAGGTCAAAGCAGCAAAAAAGGGGACATGATCTGAAACCTGGAAATATCCCTCTCTGGCAGGTGAGTCCATTCCCTTTGACAATAACATTGTGAAACAGAAAGGAAACACTCCTGTTTTCAAGGTCAATGAGAGTCAATGTGTTCAGGTTTGTATGTGGGGTGCAGGGGATTTAATTTATTTATTTTGAAATATTTTAATTGTACTCTGAGAAGAAAGGCTTTCAGAGTTACTTTCATAATATCAATAGCAAACAAGTCTCTACTTTGCCTCAGAGATAAGAGTATAAAAATCAATGCTCATAATGAAAATGGAATGTGAAAAGCAGAAGAAAAGCAGAATTTATATCAGTTCTTAAGGTTATGTGATTACTGTCAAGGTCAGAGACCTGGGTGGCGAGCCAGCCCGGAGAAGAGAGTGGGAGAGCCAGCAAAGTCCAGCCAGGAAGAGACAAGCAAGCACTTACTCAAGGAAGTTCATTTACCAGAGCGCCAAGCAAAGCAGTAGTCAGAATTCCAAACCCAAGAGTCAAGAGTCCAGAGATCAATTCAAGGTATCAGGAACCGGGTGTTGGGATCAAGGCACAGGCAAGAGGAGGGCTAGTAAGAAGTTTGCCACAAGCAAAGGGAAGCTTCCAGGCAGGCAGTTATATAGCCCCAGGCGCAAGTGTGTCCAATCACCGCTTCTTAAACTTAGCCAAGGAAGCCTCCCTTTGCTTAGCTCTCTTGAGTCTCTGCCTTGTTTGTGGGCTGATTGGCACAGGCTCCAAGCCATCTTCAGAATTGGATCCCTGTTGCCCCAAAGGAGCAGGCAGAGGGACGTCCGCGCCTGCTTGGTCCATGGCAGCAGGGGGAGCTCTTGAGCTGCAGGACTCATCTCCACCCTGAGCCACAGGGACCCACAGCTGCTGCTCATCAGCAGCTGCTCTGACAGGGGCTTCAGTTATCACAATTATTCTTTTTGTGAACTAGAGACATATAATTTCCACTCATCTATTTTCACACATGAGACTGAATCATTTAAAACGTTTTCTCCCCCCTGGTTGAGATTATAAGAGAAGAAGAGTGATCTTCCAAATTTTGCAACTCTTTTGCACCAATCAAGGTTCTTGTGCAATACTTGGATTATTGGTACAATTACAGGATTTGGTGCAAGTTCTTTTTTTCCCCCTACTGTTTTTGCTGCTCTCATCCAACAACACACTTTGGAAACAATTTTTGAACACTGCAATGTACACTTACATTATTTCTTATGTTCAGGTGCACAAATTCCTGAAGAAAATACTTTTCAACAACAGTGCTGTGGAGGATGCCTTTTTTGATGGGGCTGGAGATTTGGTAGCATATGATATTTTAAATTGGATCCAACTCCTTAATGGTTCCCTGGTCAGTGTGAATGTTGGGAAAATCACTCTTCACTCTCGAACAAACCATAGTGTTGTCATTAATGAAGAAATGACTTTATGGAATGGGAAATTCATTCAGGTGAGATGCATCAAACACTTTTTCCACTAGATTTTTCCCCCTTCGGTTTTTTTTTTAAAAAATCACTATATATTGCCATTCATCCCCAAAGTAGGACCCAAGATGGAAAACAATGACAAAATATCTAAAAAGAACATTAAATGCATCAACAAATGCAATTTTTTAGACAAAGACAATTCATTAAATATTAAAAAAAAGGAAAAAAAACAACAACATGGGGCTTCAACTAAAATAATATTCCCTAGCAAATAAAATAAAATGCATTGGAAACTATGCAACAGTGGCAGCCAAAATATATCTCTAAAGAAGGAATTTCAGATTCAAGGATCCAGAGAAAAGGACCTCTCCCATGTGTCTTCATAATGTACTTCTTTTACCAAAACCTCTCAGAAGAAAATTGTACATTTCTGTGTCGGTACAGTTATGTTTTAATTTATATAAAAAAAATGATTGTTATATATTTTCTTTAAAGTCTTCTCATTACATCTGCATAGCCACCCCATTCTGTGTGCAGCCATAAATGCTCACTGGGATTCCAGAAGACATCTTTGAAGAACAAACCCAAATGTTGCTTCCAGTGCACTGAATGCCCTAAGGGAACAATATCCAATCAGACAGGTAGGTTTTGCTAGAGAATTAGAACTCCCACCAGCTTACATGTTGGAGAGGACATTAAACTGTTTTATGCACAGATGTGATACTCAACTGTGAATATCTGGACCAAAGGAAATGTGCAAAGGCAAAATGTAAGATGTCATCTGATTTGTTTCTTGTAGATATGGATTTCTGTATGAAGTGCAAAGATGACTCCTATCCAAACAAAGCAAGACATGAGTGCATCCCTAAAAGTATCATTTTCCTATCCTATGGGGAACCTTTGGGAATTGCTTCAGCTTTTATTGCTCTTTGTTTCTCCTTTCTTTCTGTTCTGGTGCTAGGCACCTTTATTAGGCACAAGGATTCACCCATAGTCAAAGCTAATAACCGATATCTCAGCTATATCCTCCTCTCCTCCCTCACACTCTGTTTCCTCTCTTCCTTGCTCTTCATTGGCCAACCAAGAAAGTTGACATGTCTTCTTCAGCAGACAGCCTTTGGGGTCATCTTCTCTGCCTCTCTTGCTACAGTTCTTGCCAAAACAATCACTGTGGTTCTTGCCTTCAAGGCCATAAAGCCAGGGAGCGGTGCACAAAAATGGTTGAGACCGAGAACTACAAACTCCCTCGTGATCATCTGTACTCTCATCCCATCAGTGATCTGTATAGTCTGGTTGGGAACCTCTCCTCCATTTCCAGAGGCTGATTTCTACTCAGAGTCTGGACACATCATCCTGGAGTGCAATGAAGGCTCACCCACTGCATTTTACTCTATTCTGGGCTACATGGGTGTGTTGGCTTTAGGAAGCTTCATTGTTGCTTTCCTTGCCAGGAAGCTGCCTGACAGCTTCAATGAAGCCAAATTCATCACTTTCAGCATGCTGGTTTTCTGCAGTGTTTGGGTGTCCTTCCTCCCAACCTATCTCAGCAGTAAGGGAAAATATATGGTAGCTGTGGAGATCTTCTCTATTTTGGCCTCTAGTGCTGGGTTACTTGGCTGCATCTTTCTGCCTAAGTGTTATATTATTCTACTCCGTTTAGATAAGAATCAAAAAGTGCAAATAACTAGGAAATATTTTCACAGATAACAAAGGGAAGTGGATCTGAAATTTTGATTATGCAGTGAAGTTAATAGCAAAAAGGGGGTTTGAATCATTAGTGTAATTAGGTTGCTTTAAGTTCTGGACAGTAGTAGTGGATGGGGCTTTCCCACCCATTTGTTCTCTTTTCACTCTCTCTGCTCTGTTTTGCTCCCATTGGTTTTGTTTCCTTGGAAACATGTCCTTGGCATATGGATTTCTTGTGATATATGTTTTACTAATACATAAGTGTAACAGTCAGTGTGATACAATGGTTTGAGCACTGGATTATGACTCTGGAGACCAGGGTTTGTTTCCCCACTTGGCCACGGAAACCCACCAGATGGCCTTGAACATGTCACACACTTTCAACTTCAAAAACCCCATCAGATGGTCACTATAAATTGGCTATGATTTGCACACAACAGCACAGAAGTACATCAACCCAGTGTCATGCATTACATAAAATTATCATCAGAGCAAGTTCACAACATTAACACTTCAACAAATTCTGTTGTTGCATTAAGTTTGGAAGACTTACAACTTCAAAAACTGCTTCCAGACCTGTAGCTAAGCTCTCTGCCTCTCCAGTGGGATTTTCTCTGAGTCTCTAGCAGGAAGGAAGACAAAAGTGAGCTTGTCCTTTCGTTCTTAGGATATAAGGAGCTGGATTAGTCCTTCCTCTTGTTCTTACAGGGAAAAGGAGGGTGATTCATTGTGACAGAGTCCTGAGGATGTGGCTATCTTGAGTGTCAGAGCAGCCTAGAAACAGCTTGCCGGGCAACCAGAACAGCCCTCAGGAGAGAAACCTACCTCATTAGTGTAAGGGAGGACTAGCAGCTGAGATAAAAAGATATAAAAAGGCAAATACTGATTGTCATCAGCAGTCCTTCTGTGAGAATTTTGCAATAAGGTCCCTTAGTCAGCCAGGGAGGTTGTCTGTGTGGGAAGGACTTAATTCTCAGGGAAAACCTAGAGAGAGGCAGAAGAGTAATTAAACCATTCTGGTTTAATCAGAAATCTGGTCAGAAAGTGTGATCTAGATTGGGTGTTGAGCCTTTGGTGAGAGTGTAGCCAAAGGGCTTTTTATTATGCTTGTGCTTATGTGAGAGTTTAAAGATATACAGAAGCTGTCTAAAAGAACTCTGAAGACTTATGTTAGCTCTGACCTGCATATGAACTCCAATATTTTGTTCTGTATCTTGTAATAAATATTACAGTTTATTTTTACAAATACTGACTGAGCAGAGTGGTTTACAGTATTTAAAGCATAGAAGAAAACACACTACCATAGAACTATAAAGGGGTTCTAAATAATCTTTAGATCAGTTGGTTATTTGTTAGATTTGTTAGTATTATAATCAAGGGCTGACTTAAGATGTATAGTATAGTTAAATTAATCAAGTTAACAAAATGGGCAGATTGTGAAATCTAGGTAAGAGTTTGTATTATGAATTATGTACGCTATATGTCTTATGTTGTTTGTAAATTATGTTTGCGATTTGTTGGTTAAAACTTGATTTATGTATTTCTATTTTTTGTATAGTATGTACATTTTGGTTTGTATGTTTTGTTCTTTGCTTTTTTGTTTCAAAGATAATGTCAATTTTGTCTATGTTCATAATTTTGTTTTAATAAAAACATTTTATAAAAAAAAAAACCTCTGAAAGGCCCCATCCTTTACGCAAAGCTGGTGTTATAAGAGGAAAGGCAGAACTGTGTGAAAAGACAGCATGCCTTATCAGATTGGGGAGCTGCCATATCAGTCTGAGAGAGAAAGAAATAAGTAGCGATGGGCCAACCGAATCCTCGAATCTTGGGCAAGGATTTGAGATTTGGGAATCTGAATCCTGATGCCAAAATGCCAAATCAGTTCTTTCAAATCCACCAACCAAGTTTGTTAGTTTCAAAATTGGCGCTTCTATAATAATATAATGTAAATGATAATGTAAATATTGTAATTTGTTAAGATGTTTGTAATTTGTTGTTAATCTTAATAAAAATATATATTAAAAAAACAAAAAAACAAAAACAAAATTGGTGCTTCTGGAAAAGCAAAAGCCTGATTGGTTGACAGGCCCCTGGGGGCTCTTAAACCGTGACATAAAGCCATCTGCGCATGCTGGAGGCTGCCTGTGGTTGCTTGTGCTGTGTGCTCACCCGCTCGTGCTGCGTGCTCAACTGCTCATGCTGTGCACTTGCCCGCTTGTGCTGCCTCCCTCTGCAAGGTAATTATTCTCTTCTTCTTCTTCTTTTGACTTGAGATTGGAGGGTAGGGATTGGTACTGGACTTGAAGCTGAGGTTTTTTGTTTTTTTAAAGTGCTTTCCTTGTTGCAGGACTTGAGAGTGGACATCAGGGTAGAGAATTGAGACTGGACTAGAGGCTGGTGTTTTTTCTTTTGTTAAGTGCCTTCTTCACTGCAGTACTTGAGAATGGACATCAGGGTAGAGAACTGAGACTGGTCAGATTTCTTCAGAGGGAGGTTTGCCTTTGCTTAGGCTTTTGCTAAGGCTGAGAGGGTGTGTCTTGCCCAAGATTATCCTTGCTTTTTTGTTTTGTTTTGTTTTCTGATAGTCAACCCAGGAGATGGCATCATCTCAAGCATTCTCCAACATCTGGAGCTGCTTCCAAATCCATGTAATTCTTAATAAGAAGTATATGAGTATGTTTTCTTGAAAGTGAGAACTATTATTTAATTTGTTTTTCCTTAAACAAAGGCCTTTTTTGCACTTGGTGAAGAAATCGCCCCGTTCTGGTACTCACCGGACTGGAGTGCTCCCTCAGCAGATCCAGGCTGGTCCAGAGCAGTGCGTGGCCGCATTACACACGGCTCCGAGGACGAAAATGGTGGCTTCCGGTTGGTGGTGATGAACCGGTGAAGCTCGCCAGCCTAAAGCCCGCCCCCGGAAGATCTGCACCGGAGTGCGGCCATGGAGTGGCGAGCTCCATGCTGTTGAAAGACCCGTTTTAAGCGGTCTTTCAATAGCACAGAGAACGGCCACTTTTGGTTGTTCCAGAGTGGGCTGAAGTCCAGAACTACACAAAGTTCGCTGGAGGACGCTCTGCACCGTTCTAAAAACAAAGTGCAGAAAAGGCCAAATATGTCAAATTCTGCTTCAAAACACTTTTCAGTAGAATTCCTTTCTTTCCCTTGCTTTTTAAACCCTTTTTTAAAAAAGGATTCGAAAGATTTGAGATTTGTGGATTCGCACAACCTTCCAGGGATTCAGATTCGGAAAATTCTGGATTCATCCCATCCCTAGAAATAAGCCCTGTCACACTCATCTACGTTCCTGACTGGTTGAATGAGACTAAACTAGCAGAGGGTAAAGTGTGTCACAGGTGCCAAACATGGCCCTCAAGTCTCTCTCTGAGGCCCTTGATCTCTTCAGATTGGCTGGATCATACTTTTTCTGGCCTAAAAAGGGATGAGGCCCCATTAGCCTCTTCCAACTATGTGATTCTATGATTCTACAAGATGTGCTGTACTCATGCACTTCACTTTTCTTGCTTGCTTTTGCACTGCATAACTCTTGTGCATATATCTTCCATCAGTGTTGCCCTGGGGAAATAACTCCAGCCAATGAGCTCCCCATAGCCCACCAAGGATAACAGGAATTCAGGCTGTGGATGTCTCTAGAATTAATTTTGAGGGGCCCAGTTCTACTCTTGGCTGTGAAGGGATGCTGGACCCAGTCAGCAAAAGGGCTACAAAGCTTCTCTCCTGTTAAGCATCTGCTCCATAATTTACCACCAATCAATCTATCTTGTATTAGCAATATGTATCAAGGTTTGCTACCAAAGGAAGTTTTGGAAAGGCTTGGAATTACTCCCAGTTCCAAAGCAGAATGGAGCAATGAGAAAGTATTATGCCTCGCTAAGGAAAATAATATACACTTCTTTCAGGGAAGTTGCTTGCCACATCTCTCTGCCATGAGCGCACATAAACTGGAAGCACTGTAGAGAATAATGGCAGAAGCCAAATTTGGTCTTCATGCCTCTGCAGCAGGCTACATTGACCCATTTTCAGCTCCAAATCAGAAATGCATGAGAATTACTTCCAACTGGGACTTCAGGATCTGTTAGAACATCTTCTGGGTAGAAATTCATGTTTTGGAGTATTTTGCTTCCACCTAATAATTTTGGGTAGGTTGAGGGAACTGGGGAAATGCCAGTGATTTGGGGAATACCAAGAAAAGGGGTTGGCCCACTGGCCACAATTTTCCCAACCCTGACTTAAAAGCCCACTTTGAGAGGGGCTGCATTAAGGTTTTTGTAGGCCCTAGACACTCTTGTATTGGACTCCCCGTCTTGCCTTGACAAACCACTAGGGATGTTTTTGTAGGTCCTAAAACTCTGTTTTCATAGGCTCTAAAATTTTCATGGGACCTATGTAGCTAATGGCACTGTAGCTAATAGATAAGGTGGCCCTGGCTTTGAGTATTTCAGCTTCCCCCGCCCAACCTTCAACGGTTTTATACTGAGGCACATAACACACAGCAGGTTTGCATAGCATTTCTGGTGAAAGGACTGGATAAGCAGAAACTGGCTGCTTCCCATCTCGGAGGCAAGTTTTCTTACTCTCATGGTTTTGGAAATTAGGTCCTGTCTTCTAGGATTTTTTTTTTTTAATTGTTGGAAGTAAAGAAAGTCAATTTTCTTGTCAATTGTATTTTTCCCTTGCTTTTTTCCCTTTCCTTTTTTTTTTTTTTGGATATATTGTGGATGTAATTTTTACCCTTGCATGTTGTATATTGTACTTTGTTATGATTTGGTTGGTGTGTGTTAGCAGTTTGTGTTGTTTGGAGTCTGTGTTACTATGTTATTACATGTTGTTGGAGTTTATGTTACTTTTTAGAGTTTATTTTATCTTTACAATAAAAAAAATTTAAAGGGAAAAAAAGGAAGTGAAGAAATATGCCTCTTGCAAATGTACCTCCTGGTGGTGACAGAGGCACAGATGGGTCATAGAATAGAAGGATGTTCCTTCTTCGCTCTGTCTGCACTGTTGCTTTCTCAACAACAGACCAATATTCTCAGTCCTGACTAGAGAATTAAAATTTCTAGAAATGTTGAACTCATGGGGGCCTTTTTCCCTGTTTTTCTTTTAAAGAAAAATCAATGGTTTTGCAAAAATTGAAAAATGTAGGTAACAGCCCACATTCACAGACTGAAAATCATTTGATTACCTTAGGAACATAAAATTTATTATATATAACTTTGGCATTAAATTATCATGTCTGATGTATTAAAAGAACAGTTTATTCAGAATATAATTACACACAGGACTTTTTATGGAAAAAATGGTTTTGAGGAAAAAATGAAGGAAAACTACTTTTCCAGAAAATTTTCCAGTTTTTGGCTGGCCTCTCACAAATCTAGGCCTGACTTTGCTTCCACTTACATATTTCTCTCTTCTGTCCCTTTAAATTTGTAATCAATGATGGCAAACTAGGTCTTTTCACTTCCTTAGATTTGTGGGTAGTTCTAATAAGCCTGTGTCATAATAATGGTATTTACATGATTACTTCAAACACTAGTTTCCATATAAACTAACAAAAATAGTAGTAGATACATCTTTGTGGCCTGTTAGTCTTATGTTCTCAATCTATTAGCAATTAGAATGAGCAAAATCTTCATGGGCAGAACTCAAAACAGGCTCAGTTAACTAGCTTTAGCATAGCTGAAGAAAGGTGTTGGGGAGGGACTTACAATATGGGACTCAAACCTTTAGGAAATCTTCCATCTTTTGTTATGCTTATGCCAGTTGAGGTACATGGAAATATAAAATACACACACAGTTCTGGGAATACACTGACCGCTCAATCTTCATCCAGTTCTGTCAAGGAGACAATATAATGTTGCTGCCAATTATTGGTGTCCAATGACAGACACTGGAAGTCCTGAAGATTTCCAAAGTGAGATTCAGATCCCGATGCAAAATGAACTGGACCATCTCAACATTGGGATTTTTGTTGTTAACTCCCATCAAGTCAACTTTGATTTATGATGACTCACTGAATGAGAGATCTCCAAATCATCCTATCACCAACAGCCCTGCTCAGGTCTTGCAGACTCAGGCATATGGCTTCCTTGATTGAGGCCATTTCTGCCCTACACTGTTATAGTGCTATTATTCCACTTTCAACATCCTGTGGAACTCTGGGCTTTGCAGTTTACTGAGGAAAGAGCTCTCAGACTGAAAATTCTAAATGCCCCTTCCTAAACTACAAACCCCAGGATTCCATAGGATGTTGAAAGTGGAACAAGAGCACTATAGCTGTGTAGTGCGGAAGTCGCCTGAATCCATACATCTCTAATGTACTCTTCCTCTTTTGCTACTGCCTTCTACTTTACCAAATATTATTGCCTTTTCTAGTGAATCACATCTTCTCATGATATGACCAAAGTATGACAGTCTCCAATTAGTCATCCTGGCTTCTAGGAAGAGTTCATTTGTCTTTTTGGCAGTCCATAGTACCTGCAGAACTCTTCTCCAGCATCATATTTCAAATTAGTTGATTTTCTTCTGATCAATTTTCGTAGCTGTCCAGCTTTCACAGCCATACCTAAAAATTGGAAATATGGTGGCATGGACAATCCCAGCTTCATATTCAATTATAAATATTAACACTTCAGGGTTATATCTAGTTCCTTCATAGCTGCCCTTCCAGGTCCTAGTCTTCATTTGATTGCTTGACTGCAATTTCCATTCTGATTAACAACTGACTAAACTTATGGAAAATCTTTCACTATTTCAATGTCTTCATAACCTTAAAGTTTTGTAAATCATCTGAGGTCATTACTTTTGTTTTCTTAATGTTCACTGTAAGGCTGTCTTTGCACTTTCCTCCTTGATTTGCTTCAGTAATCATTCCAAAACTTTGCTATTTTCTGCTAGTAGTATGGTGTCATCTGCAAACCTAAATCCCACTTATCCATTACCGTTGATCAGACTTTGGAAAAGCTTTAGGAATGAGAAAGGCCAATGTTGAGGGTCAGATACTGAGGCTTCACCTTGCTGTCCCAATAAGACACTAAAGAGTGTATCCTGGACAGACGTGAATGTTGGAATGGACTATAGGCACAGCTTCACTAAATGGAGGAACGAATTCTGCACATGCATCTATCCTGGAATCCCAGGAAATTTTAAATTTTTCCTCTAAGTCTGGTTTTCTAGATGTTCTAAATGATGCCTAAGATCACTGTCCAGTCCTCAATGATGAAGTTCTATCTCAGAGATAGGTTACCTATTTTGGGCCCTTTTCGTACCATACCATGTCCTGGCATCGTCCTGGCATCATCCTCGCAGTGCCATTGTAGCAATAGGAGTGTGACCCACATGCTCCCCTCTACACCCCATCAGCTCCTGGCAGATGGGTAGCGTTTGGGACATGCTCCTTTCTTCTGCAGTTCAGTTGGCCTCTTCCTGAGTTTCACTGAGGAAGGAAGCACTTGATAGCACTTCTGCCCTTCCCACACGGCCACAGCCAACATGACTTTGCGTGAAAGGAGGCCCTGCTTTTTTCCAGTAATGGTATACAGCACTGTCACAACAGCTGGGGACATGACAGGAGCAGGACCACAACAACAGCGTGTGATGGCATGTGTCGCAGACCAGTAGCAATGTGTCCCCATGTTGGGATGGCACTGTAGTGCAGAAAAGGCCTTAGTTTCTTTTTGTCCTTGTATACTCATCCAGAAATGTCCAAATTGTTTGTGATGTGGTGACTTGCCATTCTGCTCAAACTTTGTGTTGAATGCCATGCTGGGGGAGATCAGGATATAATTTAAATAAATAAATAAATAACATCAGCTACTGACTCACTTCAACACAATAAATTAAAGTGAACAATGTAATATAATTTTTCTTTCAAAAAAGCATCCAAAGTATCAAGGACATTTTGGGAGTAAGGTCATAGGATATGTGGTTAAATATAAAGCTATAAAACATAGAGAGCCCCTGCAGGAATCATGCAGCCTGTGGGCATCTATCCTCACCCCAGAGCCATTTTCTTGGTGTTGGAACCTACAGATATCTCCCCCACCCTGCATTGCATTGGAAAAAATGTCCACCAAACTCTGGCTGATGCCCACAAATATCTAACTGCCCATAGTTGGAAACAATAAGCTCATCTAGATAGGCCTTGGGTCTGATCCAGTGTTTGTTTGCACAATTTGTGAACCCAGAGTTTGGGAGGGATCTATGTTGGGAAAGAGGAGAAAAAAGAATACTTTTTTTTAAAAAAATTGAAAATTATGTCAAGGAAACAAGAGAACCAGGCTCAGAATCTGAAGTAAACCAAAGCTTAGTGTCTTAGGGACATAGGGAGATAAGGATTCAAGAATGACACATCACACAATTACTTCTAGCAGATGGGCAAATCAGCCTGCACAGACACGTTGGCCCATTTCTTGTCAATAACCCCAGGAGGGGAGTAGCACAGCATGAGAGGGCTGGGATTAACATCAGCCTGGGGTAACAATGAAATTACTATGATCACGTTTTGTCCATGTGTTTGGGGCAATGTTCTGCAACCACCTGAAAAATAAGCAAGAAAAAAAAAGAGCAGTGAGGACATCTTCCAAACACACCTGTGTCATTCAGATCTGTGTTCCATTTAAGAAATATGGTGAACTGCTTCAGTGAATTAGATAGGTCTCATTGTGCCATTAGCCTGGTACATTTCCTATCTTCTAGCTTTCAGGGCAGCAAAACATTGAAAATGAGACTCCACCTGACTAGGAGATGAAACCTGAGTTGCACTTATCTGGAGATGTTCCTGCTATGCTCTTCCTGGTTTTCATCATCTTGCTTCAACTCCGTGTGACTGGCAAGGTGACAAAGACACTATGTGATTTGGACAGATCCTATGCAGAAGGCTACTACAAAGATGGGGATCTGATTCTGGGGGGAGTGTTATCTTTGTCTCAGCAAAGTATTTCAACAAGAAATTATAAAGTTTCTCCTGTGGAGATTTCTCCATGCAAAGTTCAAACAATGCAAGTATTCAGGTTCTTATTGGCTGTTTTGGGTAATAAATCTTCTGATAGTATAAAGAGAAGCCTGAAGCAGGGCTTCAGGTACCCAGTTTGGCACTTTGACTCACATACCATCACCACACTGAACCTTTGCTCTGTTAGTCAAACCAGATTCTATAGCTCCAGAGTGTTTTCATTTTGTATGAACAGGAATTTCAAGGGGTTATGTTTGTTACCTGGCTGCATGAAAAGCAATACCTGCGGAAATTCCCTCTTCTACACTACCGTTAAAGGTATAAGAAATAGTCTCCAGTTTTTGCTTTGACAATCTAGTGGGGTGCCCAGGCACTATGTGAGAGTTAGAAGGATTCTCCCTATCTCTGGCTTCAGTTGCAAAGTAACAGTTAAGATTTCTGTTTCTTCACTGCCATGTTTCTCTGCATCGTCTCTGTATCCATAGTTAAGTTCTGTATTACCATCCCACAAGCTTGGATTCAGTCATTCAGAAGCTCTTCTTAACACTGCTATCTCATCTTTCACCTCAAGTAGCAGAATATCTGGGGCCAATCCTTATTGAAGCACTTGCATTCTATGTGTGTTGTAGTAAGTAGCTAACCATTGCGTATGAAACGTTTTGCTGTTCTCCACACAGACCAGTACCAAAACACTACCTGCAGGTCCTGGCCTTTGTATTTGCTGTGGAGAAAATCAACAAGGACCCTACTTTCTTACCCAACATCTCTCTGGGATTCCGCCTCTATGACAGCTTTTTCAAAGGAGGCCAAACGTATGAGAATGTCATTAGCTTGCTGTCTGAGAGGGACAAGCTCACTCCGATTCGTCTACCTCTTTATGGATATGGGTCCTGCTATGCTTATGGGCAGCCATCTTATAACATGATGGCCATAGGGGATAAAGATAAGGTCAAAATATTTCCTAACTACAATTGCCAAGGTCAAAAGAAGATGGTGGCTGTCATTGGGGGGCTGACATCAGAGTCATCTATGCAGGTGGCCAACATGCTGGGGATCTACAAGTTACCACAGGTAAGAGATAAGAACTTTTTATCATATGTTTTTCATTTTCATCTCCCAGCATTTTCTGATAATGGTTGCTCCTTGAGGAGATATTGCTCCTAAAGAGGAGCAGAATAGGATTCTCCAGGAATATTTTCTGCTTAAAGCAGAGCACTGAAGATGAGGCAAAACACTTTGACGTACGTATCCTAAATCTCACAGCGGTCATCTAACTACAACCAACAAAGTCCTCTACGGTTTTTATCACATTCTTTTCTTGTAAAGATCCTTGAGAATGTTTCAGATCCTTGTGAGAAGGATCTCTCCAAGTCCTCCTAGTACATTTTAGGCAATTGGAGGAGTACACAAGAGAAGGCCTTTTTTGATGGTGACTCTTGGGTTCTGAAACTCCCTTCAAAGGAAAAGAATATGACTCTATCATTTATGTCTTTGCACCAGCTGGCTGCTTTGAACTGATTTTTACGTCTGAGGTATTTCATTGTTTAAAGTATTTTTGTTGAGTACTATTTATAGTAGAAAGGCAAGATATTATATTATATTATTATGTAATGGATAAATAAATGAATATGAAACTGGAATGGTTGGTTAGGAAGAGCCAGTTCTTGAGCTCCTTAAATAAAAGGGTCATATGAATGTAACAAAATGTTGAGAAATAGAACATTATTTGATTAACACTGAATGGAATTAAATCTTTAAACATCTTAGCTTAGAATTATTTATGTCAGCTCTGCTTCACAATCACTAGCCCATAAAACCCTGGAAACCAGTATTCGATTCTCTGCTTGGCCATGGAAACCCACTGGGTGACTTTGGTTGTATCACCACTCTCAGCCCCAGAAAACTCCATTATTAGGTTCACCTTAGGGTCACCATATGTTGGAAATAACTTGAACAACAACAACAACAACAGCAACAACAAGCCATTACTGCCTTAAACCAAAATTTTAGGAATAGTCCTCAAAAATGTTGTTAGTTGTAAAAATGCAGGTCACTGGAGCAAGCTCTGAAAATCCTGTGATCCAGAGTCCCTCTGAATTCATATATTAGTTACATTTACATCCCACCTTTCCTTTGAAAGGTAAGGCATCCATGGACATTTCCACACTACAATGTTATAGTGGTATTATTCCACTTTCAAGATTCTGTGACATTCTGGGGTTTGTAGTTTACTGAGGCCACAATGCTCTCTGGCTGAGAATTCTAAATGCAAACTGCAAACCCCAGGATTCCACAGGATGTTGAAAGTGGAATAATACCACTCTAACAGCATAGTGCAGAAATGGCTCATGTCTCCTTTCCATTCCCTATTATCTCACAACTCTGTGAAGTAGATCAGATTGAGACAGTGTGACTGAACCATTTGCTCAATGGGTTTCATGGTTCAGTGGGAAGTACAAGCTGGATTTTCCAACTTCCAGACTAAGAACTAGCCACCATATTGTCCGTCTTGATGAATGTTTCTTGTAAGAACTGTTGTTAAGGCATCTAAGAATGCTTTATCTGTCTACAGATCAGTCACGGCTCTTTTGACCCTGTCTTAGGCAATCGAAATAAATTCCCCACATTGTATCAGATATACTCAAGTGATGATCTTCAGCATTTGGGTGTCATCCAGTTGCTTCTCCATTTTGGTTGGACATGGATTGGACTTATTGTTGTTGCATATGGGAGAAGTGAGGATTTTTTCCATAATCTGGAAGATGACTTGCAAAAGAATGGGATCTGTCATGAATATGCAATTTTGTTTCAAAATCGGTTTGCATTTTTCATGGTACTGATGCAGAGGGAAGAAGAGTTGTGGAAATCCTCTAGCAAAGTAGTCTTTGCTTATGGTGATAGCATATTCCTTTCCATCATATACTCATATTTTCGTACCTTGGGAGGGAAAGTGTGGCTGACCACAGCAAAGTGGGACACTACACTGTATCTAGGTGCAAGAACATTCTCAGGTGGTTTGTCCTTTGGTTCACATCAAAAAGAGATCCCAGGATTCCAATTTTTTCTTCACTCTGTGACTCCAAACAAATATCCTGATGACATTTTCATTAAGAGTTTCTGGAGCCACGAATTTGATTGCAATTTGCCTCCTCCCCACTCACAGCCTCCAAGGTTTGGAATCAGGTCATGCACTGGGCAGGAAAAGCTGGATGGTCCATACACATCCCACTTTGAGATAAACATGAGTCCCCTGAGTTACAGTATCTGCAAAGCAGTCTTTGGAGTGGCCAAAGCATTACACAATCTATCTGTCAACAGGTCAAAGCAACAAAAAAGGCGAAATGGTCTTAAACCTGGAAACATCCCTCTCTGGCAGGTGAGTCCATTGCCTTTGACAACAACATTGTGAAACAGAAAGGAAGGACCTCTGTCCCTGAGGTCAGTGAGAGCCAGGGTGTTGAGGAATCTGATGATTTGCATGCAGAGGGCAATTTTATTTATTTTAAAGCAATTTAACTCTCCCTTTTTTTTTGCAAAAACAGTGATTTGCATGACATCAATAGCAAACAAGACAATCCTTGTCCTTGGAGATACAGTCTAAAGACACTGTAGAGAATGAAAATGCGACAACAGACAGGAGGTAGACAAGCAAAATCTGATACCAGTTCTGTTATTATTCTTTTTTGCAATCTAGGGATATTAATAATCACTTATGTCTTTTCACACGATACTGAATCATTTCTCTCCATTGGCTGAGAGTGCAAGGGTTTATTTTATTTTATTTATTTTAGAGTGGATAATTTTCCACATTTGGGGACCTGAGTGGAAAATATTCATATGCGAAATTGACATCATTTGCTCAACATACTGTTTTTTGCACAAGATACTTTTTTTTTTTGCTGCTCCTCTAAGTCTTCAGACAACAACTCAATTTTAAAACAATAGCTTTCATTGTTTTAACAGGAGTGACATGATTACATTTTTTAAATATCTAAAGAGAAGTTAAAGAGAGAAAAGTGCATGTTCTTTGCTGCCCTAGAGGGTAGAACCAGGTCTAAGAATTTTCATCTGCAAGAAGGTAGATTTCAATTGAACATTAGAAGGAATTTCTTGGAGATAAGGGTAGTTCAGCAGGGAAACCAATTACCTGGAGATGTGGTGGGGTCTCTTCCTCTGGATTTCTTCAAAAGGAACCTGGGCAGATATCTGCCAGGAAAGCTCTCGTTGGAGTTCCTGCATCCAGCAGGATGTTGGATTTGAGAGTATACGAGGCCTCTTCCAGTTATGCTTCTATGGATGTTTACTCATTGCAGCACAAACTTACATTTTCTATTGCATTTAGTTCCATTACTTCATTAAGAAAACACTTTTCAACAACAGTGCTATTGAGGAATCCTTTCTAAATGGAACCGGAGATTTGGCAACTTATGATATTTTAAACTGGGTCTGGCTTGCCAATGGATCCTTGGTCAGTGTGAATGTTGGTGAAGTAACTCTTCATTCTACAAACAACTATACTATTGCCATTAATGAAAAGATGACATTATGGAATGCCAAATTCATCCAGGTGAGATGTATCCAAAAAATTCTCTATTAGATTTGGGAGAGGAATATTTTAGAATCACTGTGTAATGCTATTTACACCAAAAAGTGGGTCCCAGGTGACAAAATGATTAAAATAACATTAAATGCATTAATCCATAAAAAGTAGTGGGTAAAAAAAAAGTTCCACTACCAGCAAAAAAATGCAATGTAGCATTACAAATAAACTTCTCTAGGAAATAAAACATTTTCACCTGACTTTGGAATGTATACAACAGTGGCAGCTAGAATATCTCTCTAAAGAAGGAATTCCAGATTCAGGGAGCCACAGAAAAAGACCTCTCCCTTGTGCCTTCATAATACACTTCTCTTACCAAAACTTCGCAGAAAAAAAAAAGTGCATGAGTATGTTGGTCTTGGAGCAGTTTTAATGTTAATGACAAAAAGCACTCTTTTATCTTTTCTATAACTTCATATTAAATCCACATAGCCACCTCATTCTGTGTGCAGCCATAAATGCCCACCTGGATTCCAGAAGATGACTTTGAAGGACAAACCAAAATGTTGCTTCCAGTGCATCGAATGCCCTAAGGGGGCAATGTCCAATCAGACAGGTAGGCATTACTAAAGAGTTATAGTTTCCACCAGCTTACATGGAGAGGACATTAAGTTTAATGTTAATGAGCTAACAGAAATGTACATAGGAAAAAAGTAAGATGTCATTGGATTTGTTTCTTTTAGATATGGATTCCTGTATGAAGTGCAAAGAGGACTACTATCCAAACAAAGCAAGAAATAAATGCATCCCCAAAAGCATCACCTTCCTGTCCTATGGGGAACCTTTAGGAATTGCTTCAGCTTTCATTGCTCTCTGTTTCTCCTTTCTTTCTGCCTCAGTGCTAGGCACCTTTATTAGGCACAGGAATTCACCCATAGTCAAAGCTAACAACCGACATCTCAGCTATATCCTTCTCTCCACTCTCCTGCTCTGTTTTCTCTCTTCCTTGCTCTTCATTGGCCAACCAAGAAAGCTGACATGTCTTCTTCGGCACACAGCCTTTGGGGTCATCTTCTCTGCCTCTCTTGGTACAGTCTTGGCCAAAACCATCACCGTTGTTCTGGCCTTCAAAGTTACAAAGCCAGGGAGTGGTGCACAGAAATGGCTGAGACCCAGAGCTGCAAACTCCCTTGTGATGATCTGTACTCTCATCCCATCTCTGATCTGCATGATCTGGTTGGGAACCTCTCCTCCGTTCCCAGAGGCTGATATGTACTCAGAGCCTGGACACATCATCCTGGAGTGCAACAAAGGCTCACCCACTGCATTCCACTCCATTCTGGGCTACATGGGTATGCTGGCTTTAGTAAGTTTCATTGTTGCTTTTCTTGCTAGGAGGTTGCCTAACAGCTTCAATGAAGCCAAGTTCATCACTTTCAGCATGGTGATTTTCTGCAGTGTCTGGGTCTCTTTCATCCCAAGCTATCTCAGCACCAAGGGAAAATATATGGTAGCTGTGGAGCTCTTCTCTATTTTGGCCTCTAGTGCTGGGTTACTTGGATGCATCTTTCTGCCTAAGTGTTACATTATTCTAATCCATCTAGATAAGAATCAAAAAGTGCAGATAACAAGCAAATACTTCCACAGATAATATAGAGAAATGAATCTAAAACCTCAAACATTGAATTATGCTGCTTTATCCAGCCCTGTTCCCACAGTGGCATCCTCAGTGACAGGGATTGCTGTGAGGCCCTGTCATACTTGGTGTTGCAATGTGCCCGATTACTTGGAGAGGGTTGGATTTGTCATCCCACACCACCCTGCTTTCCAGGGCCTTGGAAACTCTTCTTTTGGCAAAGACTACATGGCTTTAATGGTAGATTTAGGAAAGAACTTTTGGTCACTGTGATGGTGCAATGACCATAAAAGTGAAATAGTATAATTACAATGTTTATATGTCTCTGCTTTTTCTTGATTTTCTGGGAAACTCATAAAAAGTTTGTTGGTTATAAGGAGAAACTGCAGATGTGTCCTTGAGGATGATATGAAGGAAATGCCCTTTCACCATTGGACTAATGAGGAATATTTGAAGATAATACAGCATCTGCATTATTCCACATTTGAAATCCTCCAATTAAAGTCAATTTTGAAAACAAGAGCTCTCCTTCTCTGTCTATGCAATAATAAAAAAGAAGCAAAACAGTGATTTTTTTTTAAATGTTAGGTTAAAATACCTGCAGTGTTGCATTTTATTGCTTCCTTTATCATTTCATGACTCTTCTTACACACTAGTGATGCACTTCAAAGGGAAAATGTTTTCTCTGGCCCTTTGTTTTTCTGATAAATTGTTGCATTTTGTTTCTATAGATAAAAATTATTCATGGTCTCTGGTTAAGCTAAAAGATTTATAGCATTTTTGTTTACACTTTGATGTAAAATACTGGAAGAGATAATTTAAAAAGAGTGATCAAAGAACTTTCTTAACCTTTAGGGGAGAAACTACTATTTTAAATATCCTTATTTATCCTTGCTGATTTTCAAAGACTTTTTGAACTGTTTCCTGACAAACTGTTTTTAAATAACTAGTCAAACTTTGAGCTGTTAACTTTTTGGAAATAGAACATCTAAGAATCTTTTACGCTCTAATCTGAATGTGGAATGAGGAGAATCCAAAATCAAGTTATGATTGAATAATACAATTCTTCCCCCCTTATATTTTATTTGCAAATTTGTATCAAAGAGCCCTCCGCTCATCCAGAAAGGGGCAGGGCAAAACTGACATCACCAATCACACATGACTTGCTTATAGCCTTTGCTGGACATATACAAGGATCAAAAAAACACACAGGCTCACTAAACTTCTTCCCTTCTTCCCCTTGTTGCTTCTGTTATCCAAACAAGCATTGAGTATTGACCCTCATTACCTACACAAGGGCTCAGCCATGGTCCAAAGTATCCATGGGTTGCTTACATTTGTAGCATAGAAAATCCAACCACCACTATCAACATGACAAGGATATTCACCTTGGGACAACCCAGGATTCAGCTGTTCTGGCACTGGGTTCTTGTGTAAATGACATTACTGGTACTGACAAGTCTTTCTCCAGACACTCAAGTTTGTGTTTTTCCCTGAGCACTCTATGATTAGGGCTGCAAAATTGCTACCAGAGCTTGTACTGCCCAGCTCTGGTCTTGGTATCTTTCTGAGTTTCAGTGTTTGAGTCTTCCAGGTTATTAAATGGCTGTCCCATTTGCTTGTTCTCCTTGCACTATCTCCACTTTGTTTTGTCCTGTCGATTTTGTTTCCTTGGAATGAGGTCATTGCCATTTGGAGTCTTTGTGATATATGGTGTCTTTAAAACATATGCACAAGATGATCCTCAAGGCTGGTTTGCAACATGAACACTTCCAACAGACTGTTCTCTTCTGATAGCCACCTAGGATTTCCACCCAAAATCCCTCCAGGTCTACAACTAAGTTCTCTGTCTCTCTAGCACGATCTTCTCAGTGCCTCTTGAGGAGAAAAAACCCCATAAGCTTGCCCTTTTGTTTCTGCTATATAAAGAGCTGGATCAATCCTTCTTTTGGGTCTCATGAGGTTAAGAAGGATGACCGGTTTCCATCCCGGCTAGTTGGATAGGAATAAACCAAAGGAGGGCAAAGTGTGCTACTGGAGTCACAGGTGGCCCCAAGGCTGTCTCTGAGGTCCTTGACTTCTTCAGATTGCCTGGGTCACTCTTTGTCTACCCTAAAAATGGATGAATTTCTTTTCTTTTTCCTCTAAAAGTCTCTCAGAGAAGTGAGTCATCTTTTAAATAGTTAGCAGAGCCCTATCCTTCCTGCACTACTGGACATTTTGAAAGTCCTGGTTTTTCACATCTGGTACTGGTACAAATCTGGTACACATCTGGTACCAGTAATGTGAATGTCTTTCACATCTAAAAGACCTCAGTCCATTTCTTAGATTTTTGAAAGCATGTTTGGCCACAAATAAGCTGTTGAAACCATTACAGTTGTTCACCAGTGGACTAAACTATAGGCAGAATGTGACATTACATTTCAAGATGACCTGAAGATGACAGAGTTGATACATGAGAGAGAAGGGAAAACAAGAGAAACTGGCGAATAAACTGTAAACAATGTCATCTTACAGGGAAGCTACACATTCCCAGCATTATGCTAGATTAGCAGTTTTACAAAACAGAATAGCATAGTTAGGCAGGCCAGACTTAATCTAAAGAAAATTTGCCTGCAAGACAATTGATACAGAATATGCTTTGGTCAGTTCATAACAGTGCCCTGTCTATAGCAGCAAGGAGGGGCATTGACTCTTCTTTGGGTTTTAATCTGAACTTCACAAAAGCTGTCTAAGGTGCTGAACCTATTTAGGCATAGATTTCTGTACCTTTGATACTTCAGACTAAAATTCAGAAAAAAATCGATCACCTCCTGACACAGAAGCCACCAGATGCCACTAGACTCCACACAAATTTCCTGTTGTGCTCCCTCCCTCCATTGCTGTTCCTCCCCCAAAGTGTCTCTCTTTGCAGCAAATAACACCTTTAGAGGCAAACAGCAGCCAGGAGAAATGATCTTCAGTAGGGTACTAGGCCTGATCAGGGTCATTCCGGATTAGGATTGCTTTGGGGGGGTTTTTCCTTCAAAATATAAATATCCATTTTAAGCATTCTGTCCAAAAACCATAAATAACACAGCATTTATCTTCTCCTTGAGGCCTTAAGCTGCCTGCTGTATAGATCCATGATTTTCCTGCTACTCAGGGTAGGAGGTTGGATTCCACACTCCTTGTGAATTGAACTGGATTCATAGAGGAGAGGAAGGTGAGAAAGTGCTAAATCATAATCTACTATTTTCTTTAACTGAACTGCTCTCCCCATATTTGCCCTGCTGAGGAAAAGCCAGTGGTGTATTTAAGTCTTTTACTCCAAGTCTCAAGTCTAGTCTCAAGTGTTTACCTTCAAGTCTCAAGTTCTTGAATATGCTTTCAAGTCAAGTCTCAAGTCTGGGAGCCATCTTTATACCCCAATCAAAATTCCAGAATTATTGGATAGAGTGAAATAAATTCAGTTTTACAATTTAAGCAGAGTCGGCTGTCCACATTTGCAATTTTGCCATCTGCAGCTTCGGAAGTGGGGTTAGGATCCTATCTTACTCCCCATTACTGAAGATTCAAAAGATTTAGAAGGAAGGATCCTTCTTCCTCAAGCCCATTGCTTAACATATTTGCTATTACCCTCTGAAAAATGCACCCTGCACTCTGGGGCCGAGTCTCGTCTTCTGCTCTTAGTACAAGTTTTAGAAGGCTTCTCTGATATGCAGCAGGTACAGGCTGCTGAGCAGACCTCAAGCCCATTGCCTAACCCGTTTGCTGTTCCCCTCTGAGAAATGTACGCACACTTTGGGCTTGGACAGATTGTCATGTGACCAGTAGGCAAAAAGAGATGGAGGCATTGTTCAAAATCATAAGGTTTCTGGATGAATGTGTTATGTTACTGAACCAAGGGCATCAAATCAGTCATTAAAATATACAAGTCTTGAGTGGAGTCGAGTCAGTGCATCATTAATGGCCCAGTTGAGTCCGAGTAGAGTCACTGAAGCAACTTAAGTCCAACTTGAGACCGAGTCTATTGACTTGAGTCTACATCACTGGGAAAAGCCTACGCATTTCCTCTTTTCGAGAACCTGCTTTATAGGTATCTCCCAGAAATATAACATGGACAACTATGGTGGAGCCCAATTTTTTGCATCCATGCTTCTGAGATGGGCTACACTGCTTCATTTTCACCTAAAAATCAGGGGGAAATTGCATTGGAATAACTTTCAATTTGGACTTCAGGGACTGTTGGGGTATTTTCTGGATGGTGGAGAGGAATGTGCTTAAAGCAAATCTGCCATCCTGGAGGTGATAAGAAGAGACAATTTATCTTTGGTTTGGTTTGTTTTTTTAAAAAAAACTGAATTCTCTTTTTGGGGGTAGTCAGCTTGGGGGAACATAAAGAGTTTGGGGGTTCAAAAATGGGGGCAGCCCAGAGGCCACACTTTCCTTTTTCTTTATTAAGGAACTTCAAATTTACCCTGACTTACAGAGACTCTATCAAAAAAGTTTGCTACTGTCTTTCTCTTAGGCTGAGAGAGTGTGACTTATTCAAGGTCATCCAGTGGGTTTTCATGGCTGAGCAGAGATTCAAACCCTGCTCTCACATTGTCCTAGTCCAACATTCAAACCACTACAACATGCTGGCTCCTTGTAATCGCCCTTGTTGTGTACCTTCACATCATTTCTCATTTATGGAGACCCTAAAGCAATTCTATCATGAAGTTTTCAGGGGGCTGAGAGTGTGTGGGGGCTAAAAGTGTGTGGCACACCCAGTGTCACCCCGTGGATTTCCATGGCCAAGTGAACCCTGGTATTCAGAGTCATAGTCCCTTGACTTAAAATGGTACTACCTCAGCTCCATATTCCTCAAAATCTCTGTAGCGGAGGACAAAGCAGAAGGCGCACAATTCTGATAAAAGGAGTTAACAGACAGAAACCTATTGCTCCCTGTATTTGAGAGAGGTTTTTCTCTCCTTCTCATCTTTCTATCAATTAAGTCATGTACTCTAGATAGCAAAAAAAACGTTTGGAAATGGAGAAATGTGCCTCGATGTGGCAAGATAAGTAGGAATAGGACATTGAGTTCTTTCTGTAATTCCTTCATGGTTTTGTCTATTCTGCTGTTTACTCAACAAAACCCCAATACTCTCAAGAAGTATCTTCTTAAGATACTTGTTCATGTTCACTTGCACATTTCTTCCTTCTGTCTCTTTAGAATCATAGAGTCATAGAGCTGGAAAAAACTCCAGGGGCCATCCAGTCCAACCCCCTGCTATGCAGGAACACACATCAAAGCACTCCCAACAGATGGCCATCCAGGTTCTGCTTAAAAACTTCCAGATTCCACCACACTCCAAGGCAGCATATTCCACCGCCAGACAGCTCTGACCATCAGGAAGTTCTTCCTGAGATTCAGGTGGAATCTTCTATCCTGCAGCTTGAATCCATTGCTCCTTGTCCTAGTCTCTGGAGCTGCAGAAAATAAGCCCCCTCCCTCCTTGACATGACATCCCTTCAAATATTTAAATATTTAGTCATGTAGCCTGTAGTAGCAAACCCCCTCTTCTCTCTTTCCTCAGATATGTAGGTCACACTAACAAGCCTGCATCATCATTGGTAATGGCCTTTACAGAATTGTTCTAAGACTGGCTTCCATAAGCTAACACAGATGGTAGTCTATATAATCATATGACCTGTTATTCATATGTGAATTTCTCAGTCTACGGTTTCTTTCAATAAGCAAAACATCCACAGGTAGATCTGGGAACAAACTCAGAGCTGAGAAATGGTGTGTAAGAGGGAACAATATGTGGCCCAAACCTCTAGAAAGACATTCTCTAAGGGAGAATGGACTCTATAAAAAAATATTCAAGTCATGTAGAGCAAATGATGTCCATCTTGTGTTATGTTTACTTTAGTGGATACATGTACAAATATGGACTAGATAAACAGTTTTGGGAATTCACTGACCATCTGCACAGCATCCAGTTCTGACAAGGAGAAGAAGAAATGAAAGCCAGTTATTGAGGTCCAATGATAGAGAAGGAGAGGCATGAAAATTTGGATTTCTAAACTGATATTCACATCCAGAATGAAGTTGAACTGGACAGCCTTTGCACTGGGATATAAATTTAATCTTGATTATTGCATACCCCTGCCATCTATCACCTTTGATAGGATTTGGTAAATCTTTAAGAGAGAAAGTTAGCTATTGAGGACGTACATCCTTGCTGTCCTGAGAAGACCCTGAAAAGATGTTGTTTCTGGATAGATGTAAATGTTGTAATGGGCCATATGAAGAGCTTCAAAGAATGGAAGAATGCATTTAGCTCTTGTTTCTATTCTGGAATCCCATGAAATCTCAGAGTCTTCCCATGATCTTAGTTTTCTAGGTTGTTTAGCTAATCGCTAACAGCACTTTCCATTCTTCAGATATGGAGACTCATCTCAGAGATATTTATTTTTGCTTTTATCACTTGCCTAATGCTTCAGTCAGAAAAAATAGTCCATGTGACTGGTAACTTGCCATTCCATTCAAATTGTGTAATATCAATATTACTTCCTTCAATACAATAATTAAAAGTGGATATGGTTATACCAATTTTTGAAAAACCATCCAAAGTATAATAGACTTTTAGGGTAAATCAGTAGAAAGTTTGATTTGCTCAGGAATGCAGAAGGTGTGGGGTACATTTAGACTGCATACCACATGTGAACCCAGGGCCAATCTTATGGCTATTGAAGCCTGCAAAGGTACCCCATGACTTCATTTGTTCTGCCACACCCTGTGAGATGCCCATAAACATCTTGTTCACTACTTTGGAAAACAGAATATTCCTCTAAAGAGGCTTTGGGACTGATTTAGTAGAGCTCTCTTTATCTTCCCATCTAACCCCTGAGAACTGATGAATTCACCACTTGAGAGAATCTATGCTAAGGAAAGATGATTTTTTTTTTAAAAAAAAAATCAGAACAATTAAAAGAGGCCCTGGCTCAGTAAAAAGCCAACCAAAGCTTGGTGTCCTGGAGATACAACTGTTTAGAAAAAGCCCAACATGCAGTAACATCACCAAGTGGGCAAAGTGAGCAGCACCAACGTACTGGTTCATCTCATGTCAACAACCTCAGGCAGGGTGCAGCATAGAAGGAGAGGGTTGGGGTTAGCATCTGGCTGGGGAACAGTGAAATTACTATGATCGTGCTTTCTTTGTGTGCTTTGGGTAACACTCTGCATGCACTTTAAAAATATGCAAGAAAAAAAGACTCCTCCAGTTAGGGCTGAGATGGCTTCTTATAAATACCCTTATGTCAATTAAGAGATATAGTGAACTGCTTCAGAGAATTAGACAGGTCTTGTTTCGTTATTATTCTAGCTCAGTCTCTTTCTTCTAACATCCAGTGCAGCAGCACTTTGAAAATGATATCCCATCGGATTAGGAGATGAAACCTGAATTGCACTCTCCTGGAGATCCTCCTACCATGGTTTCCCTGATCTTCATCATGTTACTTCTACCCCGTGTGGCAGGCGAGGGGACAACAACACTTTGTGACCTGGACAGAACCTATACAGAGGGCTATTACAAAGATGGGGATTTTATTCTTGGTGGAGTGTTATCTTTGTTTCAGCCAAGTATTCCAATCAAAAGTTATAATGTTCGCCCTGAGAAGGTTTCTCCATATGATGTAACAATGTAAGTGTTTGGTTTCTTATTAGCTGGTTGGGTTAACAAATCTTCTGGCAAAGACGGTTTGTTTTCCCAGTGAGGTCTGAAGCAGGGCCTCAGCTTGGCTACCTTGCCTCCTGTTCCACCATCACTTTGAGTCTCAGCCCTGCTGGCCAGACCAAATTGTATATTATGCTGCAGATTCTGTAGGGTACCCTTAGACTTTATTGTATAACTTATGGGTTGTTGCATTGGCCTATGTGTTGTCCACTCCCCTAAACCATTCTAGCTTAACACTACAATGAAATTGGCGCCTGGCCCTCCCCAAAACAGAGCAACCCACTAGCAAAAAGCTTTGGAGGAAAACGGGGTATATGGTCACATCCGCTAGAATCGTTTACGTGAGACACTGGAAGAACAATCTACAACCCGATACAGACAAATGGTTGTTAAAGACACTTGAAATGAAAGACTGCAATATTTTAACTTGAGTTTTAAAGGGAAGAACAAGAGATGAATGTGAGGCCGAATGGAGTCCAATTATGTTACATATGAAGGAAATGTTTGAATTGGGAATAACTCTTATCTAGTAGGTGTTTATCTTTATTGTGTAACTTTTCAACTGATTTAATAGAAATAACAAAATCAGAAGCAGGTCACAAGTAATACTTTCTACACTCTCCAGGAAGGTCTGGAAGAGTGAATAAAAACTGGAAATGAACAATGGCAGACCATCAAATAATGTAAGAAAGTGTCTGATAAGAGATACAATAATTATAAATGAGAGAACAGAGGAGCCCTCTTTATTAAAAGTCAAGAATCAAACCTCACAAAGGAAAGTTGGAAGTGTATATATACATTAGTTTATACATGGATGTTGTTTTAAATAATGGTGACACTATAGGTGATTGTAACAGGACATAAAAAGTATGATTATGCTTAATCAAAGGGGAAATGCTGATTCCATTTATAATGTATAGATTAGAAAAAATAATTTGCAAATGTATAGATTAGAAAAATAATTTGCTCTTGCTATCTTAAATCTTTCAATATATTTTTTTCTTTTTTTGGAGACGGGGAAAAGGCATCTGGCCCTGGGAAACCTTTTCTTGTAGTCTGGTTTGGCAGATGGAGAACTTTAAAGTTGCTGTCTAGAATATTGGGACACCATAGAATACGGCTGTCTTTTTGAACATGCCTCCTAGATGAGTCCATCTGAGGTTTAAAGATCTCACCTTGTCAAAGGGGAGCACAGGCAATGAAATTCCCAGTCAAGGGAATTAGTCCCTAGATAACAGACTGAGCAGGCACATAGGAGTACCTGGGCTGGCATACGCACTAGCCTGTTATAGTGCTATTATTCCAGTTTCAACATCCTAGGGAATCCTGGGGTTTGCAGTTTAGGGAGGGGCCTCAAAGGCACTATAGGTGATTGTAACAGGACATAAAAAGTATGATTATGTTTAATTATTCCACTTTCAGCATCCTATGGAATTCTGAAGTTTGCAGTTTAGAGAGGAGCATTTAGAATTCTCAGCCAGAGAGCTCTTTGGCTTCAGTAAACTACAAACCCCAGGATTCCACAGGATGTTGAAAGTGGAATAATAGCACTATAACAGTGTCGTGCAGAAATGGCCTCAGTTTGGAATCAGTTGTTCAGGAGCTCTTATTAACAGCACTATGTCATCTTTTGCCTCTTTTAGTAAAATGTCTGGGATTAAGCATTTAACTCTATGATCTAAATGCTATTGTTCTATCTGAGTAGACTCATTCAAGTCGATTGGAATTTACCTACACATAGACTCACCACTCAGCATTTAATTGAATAGATCTACTGCAGCTGGGACTAACCAACAGGATGGCAGCCTATGTGTGTTGCATGTGAAATGTTTTGCTGTTCTCTTGGTCTCCACACAGTCCACAGTCAAAGAGCTACCAGCATGTCCTGGCATTTGTATTTGCTGTAGGAACAATCAACAAGAACCCTACTTTCTTACCCAACATTTCTCTGGGATTCCGCCTCTATGACAACTATTACAATGGAGGTCAAACCTATGAGAATGTCATCAGCCTGCTATCTGAGAGGGACAAGCTCACTCCAGTTCGTCTACCTCTGTATGGGTACGGACCCTACTACACTTATGGTCAGCCATCTTATAACATTATGAAAACAGAGGAGGTCAGAATATTTCCCAACTACAATTGCCAAGGCCAAAAGAAAATGGTGGCTGTCATTGGAGAGCTGACATCAGAGTCATCTGTTCAGATGGCCAACATGCTGGGTGTCTACAAGATACCACAGGTAAGGGTAATAACATTTCTGTTTAAATTTTTCCATGATGTCAGCATCATCTAAGAATGGAAGCTCCTTTTGGAGCTACTGTTGCCAAGTTGAGTTTCTCCACATCCTTGCAATAAAGAGCAGAATAGAGCTGTCCACCAATATTTTACATACTAAGGTAGTGCAAAACCCACACCCAGCCATCACACACAGTAATGAAAATGCAGAAAGATTCTGATGAACAAAGCATGAAATCTTGGAAGTGCTTTTTCATTTCTGGGTGTTAATCATCTAGTTACGACCAACAAACTCCACTGTGTCTTAGGGTATTGGAAATATGCCATTCCATCACATGGTTCAGATTATGTTTTTTTAAAAACTTATTATTATTAAAATCAAGGACATAAACACAAAAGTTTTAAGATCCTTGAGAAGGTTGTCTCCCAGGTCTTCCAGTACATTAGAGGCACATTATATGGAAATAAAAAAAGGACTTCTTATTGGTGACTTCTGGGCTCTGGATTCCCTGCTGAGAAAAATAAATGTGACTCCATCTTTTGTCTTTGCACCAGCAGACAAATATATTTTTATTCATACAAGATTTTGGCTTTGAAAGTACAGTAAATTGTTTGCTGAAGTATCTTAAGTTGGTAGATATTGTTTATTTGGTTCTTTTTATTTGTGTGTTTTGAACTTATTTATTTATTGCATTTCATTGTATTGCTTCTTATGTCAAGTACTATTTATAGTGGAAAGGTGAAATATAAATTTAATAAATACCTCACAGGGTTGTTGTGAATATCAAACTGCAGTGGTTAGTTAGGAAAAACCAATTTTACCTTCTTGAGTTGCTTAAATGAACAGTGGCATATGAATATAACAAACTGTTGAGAAATTTAAACATTATTTAACACTGAATACATTAAATCTTTAAATACATTAGGTTACACATATGTATGTTGTCTCTATTTCACAAGTTACCACTACTGCCTTGAGCAAAATTTGCAGGCACAGACCTCAAAAATGCTTCTGTTACTTGTAAAAATTCAGGTCATTTGGGCAAACTCTGAAAATCCTATGATCCAGAGTTCCTGTGAATTTATTAGTTACATTTATATCCCATCTTTTCCCTGATAAGCTTGCCTGCCATCTATGGGTCTTTTCCATTCCCTCTTATTCTTAGAACAACTCTGTGAAATATATCAGGCTGAGAGAGTGACTAACCCAGATTTGCTCAATGAGTTTCATGTCTCAGTGGGGATTACAACTTGGATTTTCCATGTCTCAGTTTAGGATGCAGCAGCGATATAGACTCGAGTCGATTGACTCGGAGTCAAGTCGGACTTGAGTTGCTTCAGTGACTCGACTTGGACTCCACTTGGCAATAAATGATGCACTGACTCGACTCGATTTGAGCCTTAGTGACTGACTTGCTGTCCTTGGTTCAGTAACATAACACATTCATTCAGAAACCTTATGACTTTGAACAATGCTTCCATCTCTTTTTGGCTACTGGTCACATGAAGATCTGTCTCCAGCCCAAAATGTGGGTGCATTTCTTGGAGGGGAACAGCAAACGGATTAGACAATGGGTTTGAGGTAGGCTTGAGGTCTGCTTGACAGCATGTCCCCTCTGCATATTGGAGGAGACTTCTAAAACTTTTCCTAAGAGCAGAAGACAAGACTCACCCCTAGAGTGTAGGGTGCATTTCTCAGAGGAGAAGCAAATGTGTTAGGCAACAGGCTTGAGGAGGAAGGATCCTTCCTCCTAAAGCCTTTGAAGCATCAGTAATGGGGAGTAAGAAGGATCCTATTCCCTGCTTCTGAAGCTGCAGACTCTTTTATGCCTATCAGCACAAAAGCCTCCAGCTTCAGGAAGCGGGTATAAGAAAGATCTCCGATTCCCCACTTCTGAAGGTGCAGATGGCAAAATCACAAATTTGGAGGGCCTGCTCTGTTTAAACTGTTAAAACTGACTTTATTCAACTCTGTCCAGAAATTCTAGAATATAAGTTGGGCTATTAAGTTGGGTCCTGGACTTGAGACTTGACTTGAAAGTATCTTCAAGGACTTGAGACTTGAAGGTAGAGACTTGAGACTTGACTTAAGACTTTGAGTAAAAGGCTTAAATACATCACTGGGATGTAGCCACTACAATAGATGTCTTACTGAACTCTTGCTGTACCTTGTCAGAAAAGCATCTGAGAATGCTTTATGTGTCCACAGATCAGTTACAGCTTCTCTGACCATGTCTTAGGCGATCAAATCAAATTCCCCTTCTTGTATCAGATACATTCAAGTGATGATCTTCAGCCTGCGAGTATCATCCAGTTGCTTCTTCACTTTGGTTGGACATGGATTGGACTTATTGTTGCCGCATACGGCAGAAGTGGGAACCTCATCCATAAACTAAAAGGGGAACTGCAAGAGAATGGAATCTGTCATGAATTTATAATTTTGTTCCAACACCTTCTTGCATTTTTCAACGAAGTAGAGCAGAGAAAAGAGGAATTGCGGAGGTCATCATGCAAAGTGGTGTTTGCTTATGGTGACACCAAGTTCCTTTCATTCACATACTTGTGCGCAAATGACATACTGGGAGGGAAAGTGTGGCTAACCACGGCAAAGTGGGACACTACTCTCTATCAAGATGTAAGAACATTCATTGGCCTTTTCCGCATTTTATTTTTGAAATGGGCCGGTGCATCCTCCCACAAGGACATTCACACTTGGGGGCGAACTGGGTTCGGACTACTTACTGTTTGTCCGGACTTCAGCCCGCTCCGGAACGCCCAGAACTGGTGGCTGTCTGTGCTATTGAAAGACCGATTAAAAGAGGACTTTCAATATTGTGGTGCGCTCCAGCCCGTCGCTCTGTAAAGTATAGATCTACAGGCTCGCTCCGGTGTGAGTCTGCAGATCTTCTGGGGGCGGGCTTCCGGCTGGAGAGCTTCTCCGATTGGTGGACAGCCTCCACCAACCAGAAGCCTCCATTTTCGTCTCCGGAGAGTGTGTACAGCAGGCACAGACAGCTCCGAACCAACGTGGATTCTCAGGGGGAGTGTGCCAGTCCAGACTGCCCCATTTCTCCTCCAAAGTGCGGAAAAGCCCTCTGGTGCTTTATCCTTTGGAGCTCATCAAAAAGAGATCCCAGGATTCCGGTTTTTTCTCCAGTCTGTGACTCCAAACAAATATCCTGATGATATTTTCATTAAGAGTTTCTGGAGCCACGAATTTGATTGCAATTTGCCTCCTCCCCACTCACAGCCTCCAAGGCTTGGAATCAGGTCATGCACAGGGCAGGAGAAGCTTGATGGTCCATACACATCCCACTTTGAGAGGAACATGAGTCCCCTGAGTTACAGTATTTGCAAAGTGGTCTTTGGAGTGGCGAAAGCATTACACAATCTATTTGTAGACAGGTCAAAGCAGAAAAAAGGAGGAAATGGTCTTAAACCTGGGAACATCCCTCTCTGGCAGGTGAGTCCATTCCCTTTGAAAACAACACTGTGAAACAGAAAGGAAGGACTATGTTCTCTAAGGCCACTGAGAGCCAGAGTGGTGTTGCAATGTGGGTGTTGAACTGTTTAGTGGTTTGGTTGGCAGAAAGGGAATTTTAGTTATTTGTTTTTAAGCATTTTTATTCCCACCTTCCATAAAAAGGCTTTCAGAGTCATTTCATAGAATTATAGAGTTGGAAGACGCCACACGACTCTAAAACCTCCAAAGAAGGAGATTCTACCACACTCCTATGAGTGTATGCCACTATCAAATTGCTCTTACTATCCGGAAGTTCTTCCTAATGTTTACATGGAATCTCTTTTCCTCAAGTTTGAAGCCAATGCTCCATGCCCTAATCTCTGGAGCATCACAAAACGGGCTTGCTCCACCCCCCCCCATATGACATCCCATCAAATAATCAAAGATGGCTATCATGTTGCCTCTTAACCTTCTCTTCTCCAGGTTAAACATACCCAGCTCCCTAAGCCTGTCCTCATAGGGCATGATTTCTAGGCCTTAATATCAGCAATAAACAAGGTGGCCCTTCCCCCAGCTCCCAATTTACCATCTAGAAGGCCTTACACAGAATAAAAGTGGGATGAGAAAGTAAGAAGCAGACAGCCAAAATCCAGACAAACTAATCCTTATTGTTGTGTGATTATTGTGTGACTTAAGAACGCAAATTTTCACTTACTTCATTTCTCACCCATGGGATTGAAAAATATCCAAAGATTTCTTCTTGTTGGTTGAGATTAAAATTTTTCCCCTTTTTAAAATATTTTCTAAGCCTTCAGTCAAGAAGGCACTTTTGAAACAACAGATAGTAGACACTTCATAATTACAATATGCACTGATATTCTCTATTATATTCAGATGCACTGGTTTCTCAAGAAAATATTTTTCAACAACACTACTGTGAAGGATGCCTTTTTGGATGGAATTGGAGACTTGACAACATATGATATTTTAAATTGGATACCACTTCCCAATAACTTTCTCACCAGTGTGAAAGTTGGGGAAGTGAATTTTCACTCAGCAACAAATCATAGTGTTTCTATTCATGAAAAGATGATCTTATGGAATAAGAAATTCATCCAGGTTAGTTGTGTCTGAAGAATTTTCCATTAGACGTTATTTTATCTGTCTTATTAAAAAATCACTATATTGCCTTTCACCAACAAAAGTGGTTTTTGGGTGGAATATAATGATCAAATGATTAAAATAAACCTAAAATATAATAATGTATCAATTCACAAATATGTGTGAGAGAAAAAAGAAACAATAACTCATGAAACTGCAGAAACTATAATACAGTGTTAAAAACCAACTAAAATTCCCTAGCAAGTAAAATATTTCAGCCTGACATCTGAAAATATGTGACACTCAGCAAGTATCTTTGAGGAGGGAATTCTAGATTCAGAATGCCAAGGAGACCAAGATCTCCCTTATGTCTTCGTCATGCATTTTTCTTATTAAAAGCACTCAGAAAATGTTGTATGTGGTATGGGAGCAGTTTTAATTTAAAATAGAAAGAGGAATGTTTTATGTTTACTTTAAATTCTTCTCACTAAATCTGCACAGCCACCTCAATCTGTGTGCAACCATAAATGTCCACCTGGATTCCAGAAGACATCTTTGAAGGATATACCTAGATGTTGCTTCCAGTGCATGGAATGCCCTAAGGGAAAAATATCCAATGAAACAGGTAGGCATAACTAGACAAGTGTCTTTGTATGACCTAATACACCAAAGAGGATATTACACTGTCCTGCACATAGGGTCATGCTGCCAATATTTCAGACAATAGAAATGCGAAACCGCAAATAGATAAGAGTGTCATCTGATTTGTGTTTTCTAGATATGGATTATTGTATGGAATGCAATGAGAACCATTATCCAAACAGAGCAAGAAATAAGTGCATCCCCAAAAATGTCACCTTCCTGTCCTACGTAGAACCTTTGGGAATTGCTTTAGCTTCCACTGCAGTATCTTTCTCATTCTTTTCAGCACTGGTGCTAGGAAAGTTTATCAGATCCAGAGAGTCACCAATAGTTAAAGCCAACAACCGAAATCTCAGCTATATCCTCCTCTCCTCCCTCATACTCTGTTTCCTCTCTTCCTTACTTTTCATTGGCCAACCAAGAAAGCTGACATGTCTTCTTCGGCACACAGCCTTTGGGGTCATCTTCTCTGCATGTCTTGCTACAGTCTTGGCCAAAACTATCACTGTGGTTTTGGCCTTTAAGGCCACAAAGCCAGGGAGTGGTGCACGGAAATGGCTGAGACCCAGAGCTGCAAACTCCCTTGTGATGATCTGTACTCTCATCCCATCTCTGATCTGTATTATCTGGTTGGGAACCTCTCCTCCATTCCCAGATGCTGATTTATACTCAGAGCCTGAGCACATCATCCTGGAGTGCAATGAAGGTTCACTCGCTGCGTTCTACTCCATTCTGAGCTATATGGGTGTCTTGGCTTTGGTGAGCTTCACTCTTGCTTTTTTGGCCCGGAAATTACCTGACAGCTTCAATGAAGCCAAGTTCATCACTTTCAGCATGCTGGTTTTCTGCAGTGTCTGGGTTTCCTTCATCCCAACATATCTCAGCACCAAGGGAAAATATATGGTGGCTGTAGAAATCTTCTCTATTTTGGCTTCCAGTGCTGGATTATTTGGTTGCATCTTTTTCCCAAAATGTTATATCATTCTACTCTATCCAGATGAGAACCAGAAAGCACAAATAACCAAGAAATTTTTCCACAGATAAGTAAATGCTAAGGGACGTTTCATGTACAGGCTATATGGTTGGTCTCAGGCCCTGGAACTCCCTGGAACAATCAGGACTGTTCTCCTTCATGGTGTACTTCTAGACACAGGCTAAAACTTGTTTTAGCTGGCCTTGGAGACTGAATGCTCTTAAGGTTCTGCACTGTCTGTGATAGTGATGCTGTTTGTCGTGGGAATGTTTTCAAATTGTTTTTAATTCCAATAATAGTTAGTTGAATTATATTTTACCTTTCGTATGTCCTAAAGGTGTGGAATTTTGTCTGTAGTTTTTAAAACTTTGTAAGCTGTAGCAAGTTTCAGGGCTGATAAATAGATGGGCTATAAATGCTTAAAAGCAAGAGGAGAAGGAAATTGTCTGATTTTGCATTCGACATCCAAAAGGTAGACTCTTTCAGAAGATCTCATTTGAATCAACTGCTAGTGTGTTGAATTGGAACCAGGAAAGATTATTAATAATCAGGAATGCAATTAGGTAATTTTAGAATCAATAATAGTCTGGAGAAAGCTTTTTAGACAGCACTGTATATATATTATTTAAAATACTTCAATTTGTAGAATGGTAGCCATGCTGTACCACTTGTATATTCAATTAAGAAATGTCCAGGAACTCTGTCCCTACTTTTGCACCACTGATTCAAATCTCAGTTCAAACTACACACAATAGATGCCAAAAATAGTATCTCTACATCCTTTATCTCCTCTAATGTTTCCTGAGTTAAAAACATAATACTATGTCATTATGCTTTAGTTTCTTAACTGCCTTACCAATTCATTGAAAACAGCCTATGCAAAAGGGGTTTATATTACTAAACAATCAACATTTTGTGTTGTAGTACACACAAGAAAGCCCAAGCCCCTTTGCTGTTTCAAAAATGAACTGAATGATGGCCTATACTCATTCCATGTACAGAACATTAGTGGATTGGCAGCTGAATCTTACTGGCAATGTGACAGTACTCTCAATTATGTCTGAGAGGAGCTGGTAATTTTTAGGGCAGGGATGGGCATATACCAAAGGCTGTGGGGCTGCACTGTCCCCCTGAACTTTGCAGGGCTACATACAACACTGTGCCTCACTTCCTGAATGTTTTTATTTTTTGTGGAAAAAAATCAAAATGCCCGCTATACACACTAGGAAATAGGTGGGGAATTTAGTCATGATTGCTATGTCAATTCCAAACTTCAGAGATTTTAATCCAAGCAGAAGTAGCAGCAGTTTGAAATGGGTATAATTTTCTTTGCAACCAAATTTTCCTCTGCATGAAACATGACAAAGAGGCTTCTCCTCTATTCCATGCAACTGCATTTTGCCACTTTTAAACCTACAACTTTTGCTAGAATCCTAGTGAGGCAGTGAGTAAACTAAAGAAAGGTGGAAGATAAGGGTATGTGAATATGAGGATTGGAGAAACAGAAAAGAAGTGAAGGAGTTTTTTGATGGAGTGTCTTAAAACGAGAGTTTCCAAAAAAACCCATCCATGTCTTTCCTTCTTTGCAAAGGGACAAGTGTTGGTATAGAGAGGTATAAAATCATAGATGCGATTTTCACTTTCATTCTGGTGAGGCTTTTAGCGTAGTAATGCAACATAAATTTAAACACTAATTTAAATATTAACTAATAATGACTGTTTTTAAATTGCTGTAACTATATGCCTTCAAGCTGTTTCTGACTGATGACACCCTAAGGCAAATCTATTACAGGGTTTTCTTGGCAAGATTTGTTCAGAGGGGGATTGCCTTTGCCTTCATCTGACGTTTAGAGAGTGTGACTTTCCCAGTGTCACCGAGTATGTTTACATGATCAAGTAGAGATTCAAACCCTGCTCTCCAAAGGCATAGTCAGACTCTCAAACCACTACACCATGCTGGCTCTCTCGCTCTCTCTTTTTAAAAAAGCATTAATCATTTTCAATTGAATATTGTTAGTTGTCATATCCTCTGAAGACGCCAGCCACAGATGCAGGCGAAACGTCAGGAGAAAATACTAATAGAACATGGCCTCAAAACCCGGAAAACCCGCAACAACCTATTATTAGTTTTAAAAGAAATCTTAAAAATGGCACATTACTGTCTTGACACTATTGGCTCATGGTGGCATAGTTTTTTGTTTGCTCTTTTAGATTTGTTCTTTTTGGATTTTTAAGTTGTCTGCCCTAACCAGGCAGTTGCTAGAGGTCTTGGATTAAAAAGCTGAAAGCTTAATTACTGGCTTGGGATAGTATTTATAGTCCTACACATCTGGAAGCTGCACAGTTGGTTAATACTGTCCTAAACTGTGGTATCTAACAATTCATCTGTCATGTTTTCCACCCTGACCTACCATCCCTAGCATCCCTAACAAGCCTGTTCCCTCTTTGATATGACAACCTTTCAAATATTTAAACATGGCTATCATGTACCCTCTTAACCTTCTCTTCTGCAGACCTAACTCCCTTAGCCACTCCTAGCATGCTACCCTGTCACCCATCAAAACAGTGTATTGTTTATGTGGATTAGAGTAGTTTAATAGAAAGTTAAAGGCAATTGTCAATCTCAGTTAGACTCATTGAGATGAATGGCAATTGGTAAATCAACACTAATACAAATCCTACTGATTCAAATAGGTTACCCCATTTGGGATGAGCAATTAGATTCAGGCTGATGCTTTCTTTGCAGATACAAGGCACTAACCCAAGGCAACAATGAATAATGCCATACCCTGCTAGATTTCTGCATGCAGTCTTTTTGTGAGGAAGCATTAAAACATGCCAGTCAGTCTATACCAGTAATCTGAAGTTTTGGCAACCCAGAAAAAGCACCACCATTGACTCTTCTGCATGAATCAAATGGATGTGAGGCTGTTAAACATCATGTATTACCATGCTGAAGCTGGTTTCCTATGCTCAGTTCCCAGTTCTTTATTTATGCAAAATTTTGAAATCCAGCTTGATTTAGCTGCATAAATCTATGTACATAAATCACAAATCATCTTTCTCATAAACATGAAAATCTAGGTACAATACGTATTAATACATAGCAACCGAAACAACAACCACAAATAAATAACAAGCTGTAAGCCAGGCCAAACCTTGTGCCCTCCAAACCAGGAGGGGTTCTTTGACAGCACTGATGTCCTTCCAGTACAAAGCTTGATGTACAAAATATGTCAAATGTGCCAACCCAAACTAATAACACAAGATCAGGTAAAAAAAGAATAAGGAATTAACTCTGTAGACCCCAAAACAAACTGCGGGATACCTCAGATCATATTAAACCAGGGTAAGTTCTTCTATGAGTACACTCATTTGTCTCAAACCTTCACATAGTCCATATTCTGGTTTTTTTAAAGAGAACTTTTACTATTTCTTCTCAGAACTGGATGAAATTTGAGGATAGTTGCCTCTTCTAGGCAACTAAGCATATTTCAGAAATCCACAAAAATCCAAAAGGATATTCCTAGTGCAGGGCCTGCATAAGGTGTTGGTGACAGCCACGTTATACGTGACAGCATCTAAAAGTTTGCCACATTCTGAACCAAAAGGATGTTCACACATTATATTATGGTCAGAGAATACGGAAATGTTACTTGTGCATAACTGAAGGGAGAAGCTCCCTGCCTTATGATTCAAAGAACCAGAGAAATCTCAGTTCCTTAAACAGCCATTCCACTCCCATATTAACATAAGAACATCACAAGAGCCATGTTATATTAAGACCAAAGGTCTATCTTGTCTAGCATTCTACTCACACATATGGCTCTGGGAAATCCAGATGCTGTACCTAAGTGCAGCAGCACGCTGCTGCTCATGTTTCCCAGCAACTGATATATAGTAAGAGGCATACTGGAAAGAATACATATACATCGTGGCTAGTAACTATAGTAACTAGGCTTATCCTTCAAGAATTTGCCCAACCAAGCCATTAAAGTTGCTGTCCCTTAATACAGAACAGTGGACTAACAAAGAATTGGTCTCAGATATCACGGTTCTATTTATGACCAAGTAGGTAGATATCACTGTATCTTATGGTAGTAAATATCCAATTTTGCCACATGTTGACCCAAATCTCACATAAAAGAATAGCTCCATGCATGCAATTACGCATCCTTCTCCCATCCCTGCAGCTGTCAAACCCCTGGAGGGCCCCAGCTGGTGCTGCTGACACCCAATGGGCAAGCAGGGAGGAAGCACGCACTTCAGACCATGAAGCAGCACCTAGTCTCAGCTTGGTGGCAGGGAAGAAATGGGAGTGCACTCAAAGATTGAAAGCACCTTCCCTTTCCTTGACCCAGCAACCATAACTTCATCTCAATTGCCACCCTCTCCTTTCCCCATTGGTAAGCAGAAGCAGCAGTGACCCCTACCAGGAATTAGCAGTTGCTGTGGGGAGCAGAAATGTTATGACGGAGCACAAGGGTAAGAAGATAGACCTCCTGCATCCCATTCAGAAAGGGACACATGCATGCATAAACAATACTTGGAAATGCTCAACACTAACACAATGTGTGCAAATACTTCCTCCTTGCTGTCCTGAATCCTTCACCATTCAGCTTCAATGGATGGGTCCTAGAGCAGACCAAGCCTGAACTCTGCTTGAAGACAAGATGTGCTATTTTGGCCACATCACAAGACTATATGACTCTCTGGGGAAAGCCTATCATGCATGGTAAAATGGCGAACTGTAGGAAAACAAAAAGATGGTTCTACAGGTGGTTTGATTCAATAGAGGAAGCCTCAGGCCTGAGTTTGCAGGATCTGAGCAGTGTAGTTCGTAACAGGGTGACTTGAAGATCTCTTATTCACAGGCTCACCGGAAATCAAAGTAGATTGAAGCAGGGACCCCATATATAATTATAAAATACGGTTAAGTCTATAGAATGTTTGGAAAAGATTCTCCTGAAAAATATCTGCTTTAATGCCTCGATATGCTCATAATTATAGCAGTGAATATGAGGAATCATCTGGAAGTGGGTGAAATGTCATGGTGCAATTGCTAGCTGCGTCAGCTATAAATCTGTTATTGAGAATAAGGGTCAAGATAACCAGAGTGTTACTTTCTGGAATGAAAACATGGCCGAGTGAGGGAAGGACTGGAAACGTGCTGTGTTGCGAGATTCAAAGGGGGGCGGATTTGGGCAGATTGAGGAAAATGAAACTTATATGCTGTGTCTATAAAATAACTGTGTAACCTTACTTCAGGGCTCTTGGTTTTTCTGGGGTGTCCCAGCCTGAGCCCGCATGTTAAATAAACTTTTCTCTTTTTCCAACTCTGTAGTCTCCTATCTCTGAAGTCTGCAACAGATTTGATGGCAAATAACAGCAATTGTCTTACACTGCACTGAGACCACTTCCACACTACATTGTCTTAGTGCTATTATTCCACTTTTCAAATTCTGGGGTTCGTAGAATTCTAAAATTCTGGCTGAGAATGCTAAATGCCTCTCCCTAAACTGTAATCCCCAGGGTTCCATAGAATGTTGGAAGTGGAATAATAGCCCCATAGCACTGTATTGAGAAAAAGGCCTGAGCTGTGCAGACTCTCACACTCTCGCTTTCCTTTTAAAGCAGTGGTTCTCAACCTGTGGGTCGGGACCCCTTTGGGGGTCGAACGACCCTTTCACAGGGGTCACCTAAGACCATTGGAAAATAAGGAAAGAAAGAGTAAAGAAAGGAAAATAAAGAATACAGATCTACAGAAGAGAAGGTTCAGAGGGGACATGATAGCCATGTTTAAATATTTGAAGGGATGCCACGTAGAGGAGAGAGAGGGCTTGTTTTCTGCTGCTCCAGAGACCAGGACAAGGAGCAATGGATTCAAGCTGCAGGAAAGGAGATTCCAGCTGAACCTCAGGAAGAACTTCCTGACCATCAGGGCTGTCCGGCAGTGGAATCTGTCAAGATATGTAATTGGTTAGTGTTACTTGATGCTGCGCTGCTTCTTCTGATCTTGCCCTTTAAGATTAAGGTGTAGAGTGAGATGAGGCTACTCAGCTGTATGTTAATTTTATGTGTTTGACTCAGGCACTTGTAGAGTAATAATGTACAGCTGCGTAGAGTGTATATAAGCAGTTTGGAGAAACTGCTCTCTCCCTCTCTCTTTCCTTTTGTCTCCTTGCTGTGTTGGTTTGTATATTGCTCTGCTGTTTTTACTGTTTGACTTTATCATGTTTTGCTAAATGCCTTAACTTGTTATCTGCAATAAACCTTTTGTACTTTTTCTTTATTGCAGTTTGAAGTGGCTGTTTTTCCTCTAGGCTGTAGTTTTATTGCCAGAGGTTTTTTGGAGGTCCTTGTTTGTTTAAACAAGTACCCCAGATATAAGGCTTGCTATAGGCATGCAGCCGACAGGTTATGGGCCCAGCACGCTCCCGCTGCGCTGCCTAGATATCAGGAGAAGCCACTGTTTTTTGTGAGGCGTGTTTTTTGATTTTTGAGGTCCTGCTGGCTGGTGTGTTTTTTCTTTTGTTATTATGGCTCACTCTGTATCAGATAGCCTGCCTCTCACGAGGCTGAATGGCTCGAATTACCTGACCTGGGCTGTTAAGATGCAGTATTTTCTTCAGGGAGAAGGTGTTTGGGGTGCCTTTACAGACCCTCTGGATCTCCCATCGAATGCAGCTGATGCAGCCAGGATTGTGAGACGGGCCATGTCTCTTCTGTTTCTCTCGGTGGAGGATGACCAGCTTATGCATATCAGAGACCTGCAGTCCCCTCGTGAATGTTGGGTGGCCTTGAAAAATATTTATGTTTCTCAAACAGCAGCAGCTAAGTTTTCTCTTTGTTTCTGGCTTTATAATATGAAATTAATGCCTGGCAATACAGTACAACAACACCTTGCAGAAATGTCCAGACTGTTTGCGGCTCTTCGTGAAAGAGGCAAGGTCCTAGATGAAGGAGACAAGGTGTTTTGTATTTTAAATTCTTTGGATTCCAGTTGGGAATTGTTGGTGTCATCTCTCCAGTCAATTCCAGAATGGGACTTGACAGTGTCACTTGTAACAGCCAGGCTGCTGGAGGAGGAAGAGAAGAGAGCCAGGACGTCCATGCAGGCAGTTGCAGAAACAAACTCCGGGAGAGGAGCTTCACATGTTGCTTCTGAGAACAGGCAGGAGGGGTTGGTGAGAGCCCATGCCGTCCGGAGATGTTTTCGTTGTGGTTCAGTGTCTCACTTTAGACGTGACTGTCCATTGTTGAGACAAAGGGCTCAAGAAGCCAGAGGTGTCAGAGGTCGCAGGAATCCATCTCGGGCTGCTGTAGCTACAGACTGCACCATTCCTGACAACTCTAAGTAGATAGACACCTCCGTTTGGCTTCTTGACAGCGGGTGTTCCCAGCATTTGGCCAACACTGAAAGTTTGTTTGATTCTTTAGCCCCTGCCAATGTTTCCACTGTTGTTTTGGCAGATGGTACTACGGCTAAAGTGTGTGGTGTGGGTAATGTATATGTTTCTGCATTAGATATGTGCCTGGAGAATGTCCTGTTTGTACCTTCCCTTGATTTTTGTCTCCTCTCAGTGGGTGAGTTAACAGAATTTGGTTTTGAGGTTATGTTTTCTGGGAGGCAAGGGAAAGTGCTTAAGAATGGGAATGTGTATGCTGTGGCTACTCGAAGTGAAAAGCTGTATAAGCTCTTGCCACACCATAAAGTTTGTAATGTGTTTAGTAATGTTCCCACACATAATGAATGTATACACCTGTTACATCGTCGCTTGGGGCATGCAAGTTTTTCTGTTCTAAAGAAAGTAGCTGGTTGTTGTAAAGGTTGTTTTTTGAAACCATGCAATGTTTTCTTGGATTGTGCCATTTGTAAACAGACCAAATCTAAACAACTGCCGGCTCCCAGAAGTAGTTCACGTGTATCTACTGCTCCCTTTCAGTTGGTACATTGTGATGTAGTAGGTCCAATGAGTAAGAAGTCTCTGGGAGGTGCTCGGTTCTTCCTACTTTTAGTAGATGATTTTAGTAGATATACATTCTGCTATTTACTAGAAAGGAAGTCTGAGGTTTTTCAAATTCTTAAAGATTGGTCTGCTCTTGTTGAGCGACAGTTTGGGTATTCTGTAAAGAGGCTGCAATCAGATCGAGGCAGTGAATTCCTTTCTGGTAATGTGCAGCAATGGCTTCAGAGGAAAGGGATTGTGCATAGAACTACTGCTGCCTATGCTCCTTTCCAGAATGGAATTGCTGAGCGTACTGCTGGGGTCATTCAGACACTAATGCATAGTCTGCTTGCAGATGCAGACCTTCCCCTGAGTTTTTGGGGAGAAGCAGTATTAACTGCATGCTATCTCCATAACAGGCTGTGGAGTTCAGTGGTGCAAGCCACTCCTTATGAGTGCCTGTACGGAAAACAGCCCTATTTAGCCCATTTGAAAGTTTTTGGGAGTTTTGCATGGGTTCATATCCCAAAGAACCAACGTAAGAAAGGAGAGCCAAAAGCTCAACGTTTGAGATTCGTGGGGTATGAAGACTTTTGCAAAGGATATCGGTTCTTCAAAGGTGGCACCAGTTGTGTAATATCAAGGAATGCCACGTTTGAGGAGCACGCAAATTGGGCACGTGTGCAGGCAGCTTCTGAGTTTCATCCTTCTGCTTCTGACTTGGTTTTTTCTCAGTCAGAACAGCCTTCAGCCTCTGCAACTGACTCCTTGTGTGTCAAAACTGAGGAGGAAGATTTTTCAGAGGGGAGGGCTGTAAGAGAAGTTGTAGAAGTGCAAACAGGGGAGGATGAACAGAAATATACAAGAAAGAGAACTCGTAGTGTCGAGGAGAATAATGGGTCCATGCCTGAAAGTTTTAGTCCAAGAAGATCTGAAAGGAAAAATAAAGGGGTTCCCCCAAAAAGGTTTACTCCTGACACGTCTTTGTCAGTGCGTGCTTGTCTGGCAACATGCGAGCCTAACAGCTTCGCTGAGTTAATGCAAATGTCTTGCCAGAATGCACAGCCCTGGTGGAAGGCGATGCAGGAGGAAATGGACTCTATTGCCCAGCATAATGTATATTCCCTCTGTGAATTGCCCAAAGGTGTGACACCCATAGATTGCAGGTGGGTGTACAAGGTTAAGACAACTAGTGATAGACAGGTTAAACACAAGGCTCTCCAGAAATGTAAGATGAAAAAATTGTAAGGCAGTAAAATCGCCAATGGTTACTGGGTTTGTAAAGAATGTAGAAGATGAACTGTTCCCAGATATATAAAACCCTTTATTGTTACAATACACAACCAAATGCTCAATAGAATAGGACTGATGGGTCCTGTAGTGGTAAAAGAGGAAGCAACTACTCATCAAGTAGGGGAGTGTCAAGATATGTAATTGGTTAGTGTTACTTGATGCTGCGCTGCTTCTTCTGATCTTGCCCTTTAAGATTAAGGTGAAGAGTGAGATGAGGCTACGCAGCTGTATGTTAATTTTATGTGTTTGACTCAGGCACTTGTAGAGTAATAATGTACAGCTGCGTGAAGTGTATATAAGCAGTTTGGAGAAACTGCTCTTTCTCTCTCTTTCCTTGTGTCTCCTTGCTGTGTTGGTTTGTATATTGCTCTGCTGTTTTTACTGTTTGACTTTATCATGTTTTGCTAAATGCCTTAACTTGTTATCTGCAATAAACCTTTTGTACTTTTTCTTTATTGCAGTTTGAAGTGGCTGTTTTTCCTCTAGGCTGTAGTTTTATTGCCAGAGGTTTTTTGGAGGTCCTTGTTTGTTTAAACAAGTACCCCAGATATAAGGCTCGCTATAGGCACGCAGCCGACAGAATCTGCTGCCTCCGTGGAGTGTAGTGGAGTCTCCTTCCTTGGAGGTTTTCAAGCAGAGGCTGGAGGGCCATCTGTCAGGAGTGCTTTGAGGGTGTTCCTGCATGGCAGGGGGTTGGACTGGATGGCCCCTGGGGTCTCTTCCAACTCTACATTTCTATGATTCTATGATTCTATGAAGATAGTGCGAAACGATGGACTTAGTGGGCGACTCAGCTTGCAAGGTTTTTTTTTTTCTTTTGTGGGGAGAGAAGCTGCGGGGGAAGCATTGTAAATAATAAATAAATAATTTTATGGTTGGAGGTCACCACAACATGAGGAACTGTATTAAAGGGTCGTGGCATTAGGAAGGTTGAGAACCACTGTTTTAAGGGTTATCAAGGCCATCCCAAAACATTTTGCTCCCTGAAGTATAAATGCAAAATTACACACAAAAAACAGCATGGTCTTAGGCCCAGTCCCCACTGACCTAGTTAAATTTACTCCCGAGTAGCTATATTGCAGAGTAAGGAATTAGCAATGAATTGCCTAAGAGAACTCTACAAAGCTCTTGGGGGCGCCCAAGGCCGACAGGCGACTTGAAAGTACACAGACACAGTCGCCCTTTCTGCACTAGGCTGTTATAGCGCTAGGCTGTTATAGCGCTATTATTCCAGTTTTGGGGGTGTCGAAAGTGGAATAACAGCACTATGGCCATTTCCGCACTAGCCTGTTATAGCGCGATGATTCCACTTTCAACATCCTCTGGAATCCTGGGGTTTGCAGTTTCGGTTAGGCCACCTGGCCCCTCCCAAAACTGCAAACCCCAGGATTCCAGAGGATGTTGAAAGTGGAATCATCGCGCTATAACAGGCTAGTGCGGAAATGGCCTATAACACTCTAGTGCGGAAACGGTCAATGACTATAAAGGGGACGTCAATCCATACACAAACAATTGGCGCTAAATAGAGAAGGCAGCCTTACATCCCGCTGTCTTCCCGCCCCTTCCGGCGCCGTTGCAGCCCACAGTCTCGTTGGTTCCGCCATTTTTTATTTTTTGCGTATGCGTCTGACTTGCGTGCACCGCTGAAGTCGTTTCAGGCAAAGCTGTCAGTCACATTATTAGCCCACCGTTTCTGCTACCGCTCTATCTCCTCCTCTCTTTGGTTCCGGGATTTTTTTTTTTGCGTGCGGACGGTCTCCGGTGAAAGTCACTTTGAGGAAGAGGCTCGGCTGTGCTTGTCGTTGTGGTAAGAAGGGGAGCGGGGAAGTAGGGGACTCGCTGAGGCTGGGAAGGCGGGCGAGAGGCCGGGCGAGGCCCCGACGGTCAGGCTTTTTAAAGGAGCTCCGGTTCCCACCGGTGGCGGGGGGGGGTCGGGCCGAGCTTTTTGGGCCGGGCCTTGCTTTCTTTGGGGCTGAAATTGCGCCCTAATCGAGTTCCGGAGCGTCTTCGGATGCAGCGTTAGTGATTTTCGGCCGATATGACAAGCGGGTGGCGGGCGGATACGTGGTGAAATTTCTATAAAGCGGAAACAGAAAAGGCAAGTATAACCCGGCCACTTCCGCACTAGACTGTTATGGCGCTATTATTCCGCTTTGAACATCCTATGGAATCCTGGGGTTTGCAGTTTAGGGAGGGGCCTTTGAGGCCCTCAAATGCCACTCCCTAAATTGCAAACCCCAAGATTCCGTAGAATGTTGAAGGTGGAATAATAGCACCATAGCAGTCTAATAATAATAATAAAATTTATTTGTATCCCGCCTCTCCACGTGGATCGAGGCGGCGAACAACATGAAATACATTATACATTAGTGCGGAAATGGCCCCTGTTGGCTCTAAGATCTCAAATCCGTATTAGGGCAGTGCCTTCATTAGGGGAACAAGAGGGCACGGAAGCTTGTGCACGGTCTTGAAACCTCTAGTTTTCTTAGTCAGGAAAAAAAAGGTTTAAAATGTAGAGGAAAGAAGGTGGAGGAGGGAGCCTTTTGTCCAGTATCTAATTGAAGGAGGAGACTCTGTGGACTTCTAAAGCAAAGACCTGTCGAGGATGTGAAACCTGTCACTTCCATTTTCACCGATGCCTGTATTTTTAAAAATCTCCTGAGTTTCTCCATTCCAAATTGCTACCTGTTATATGCACGTGTGAGAGAAAGTTTCAGTTGAGGCCATTTCCACACCACACTGTTATAGTGCTTTTATTCCACTTTCAAGCTCCTGTGGAATTCTGGGGTTTGTAGTTTACTGAGGCCCAAGAGCTCTCTGGCTGAGAATTCTAAAGGCCCCTCCCTAAACTGCAAACCCCAGGATTCCACAGGAGCTTGAAAGTGGAATAATAGGGTTTTCGAAGAATATGCAGCAGCTCACATTCTTTCTCTGTATTTAACATGGAATTTCTGGCTCATTATATTTGCCAAATCCACTAGGTACAACTATGGTTATAGCATGAAGAGAAGTATGGTCTTTATCTAGTCTACCTGGCAGCCATTTCGTTGTTTAAGATCTGGAGCCCCTCAGAGAAAAGAGGTGGCAAATCACCCCGAGCAGTTTGGGTGCAAGTACACATAAAAAGACACACTTTTAAGAGTGTAGCACTCAAGCCCTTGGGTCTGGTTGGATTTATTTGGAGAGGTTTAGACGTCCCCCTCATTTGCGTAAAAACCACAACACTGAAGCTCTTTCATATTCTTATTTCCCCAAAAAGAAGAAATGTGATAATTTTGGTAAATTCTTTTCAGAAAGAGGTTGAAATGTAATTTTCACTCATCATATGAAGCTCTGGGTTTGGATGCTGCTACTGCTATGAAGTGAACAGGGAGGTTTAGACAAGGGGTGGCAAACTTGTGGCCCTCTAAGTGGTGTTGAATTAAAACTGCCCTCATCCCCTGCTGTTGGCAGTGCTGGCCAGAGATAATACGAGTTGAAAGGTGGTCTTGGTGTCACCACTGTTAAAGAAATCTTCAAGAGTGCTTTTTTGCTCCCCACTGATTAAATCAGGTGATCTGGTACCTTTTTACTGATTGTCCAGAAGAGTGGGGAGGTCCACACAGACTGCCTGCTGATTTCTGATGTGATGTCCTGTGCCTGCTGGAATCCCCTGCACAGGCTTTTCAACACAACTGTTAAAAGTACGGGGCAAAACTAGACATTATGCATTTTTTTCTTGGTAAGCTAACAAAGATACAAAGTATAGGAATAAGAATTAGATTGTCATTACAGGGATTTGAAAAGATTTACAAGAAAACATATGATTCATACATACAAGTGTTTTTTAAAATCTTTATAAGAAATGGGTTACTACCAGGATGCCTGTTGTGCTTCTGTTGTAGTGCTTTTTATGCACTTTCATTGTATAGTGTGGTGTTTCTGTTGTAAGTGTTGCATAGGGATTTTCATTGTATACTGTTTGTAGTGTGCTACTGTTGTATGGTATTACAGTAAAGATATGATTTAGTGTATTTGACCTGTCTTTGATCAATACAGTCAGCCCTCCACATTTGTGGGTTTGACTTCAATAGTTTTGATTATTTGTGAATTTCTCAAACCTTTCCTCTTGGTGCCTCCAATCAGGACTCATGACCCTTTGAAAACCCACCTCTGGTCCTCGTCCTTCTCCTCCAGCTGCTGCCTGGACAGATTGCAGCCTGATTTCTCAGCACCACAAACCCTCTCCTGATGGCCCCCTCCACACCCAGGGAAGAGCACGTGTGGGAGACAGGAAATAATGAGGCAACCATGCTGATCCACCCCCGTTGCCTCCCCTTTCCCTGACCTGGTTTTGACCCTGGGTGCCTGTTTTCCCCACCGTGAGTTGGTTCCCATCCCACAGGCACACATAAACATTTTGATATTTGCAGTTTTTCCACTTTTGCAGGTCCTCTGCCCCTAACCTTAGTGAATATAGAGGACCAACTGTATACTATTCAGTGTATTATGTTGTCCTACATTTGATGGTCTGTATCAGTGCTGCTCAGGCTATCTGATGTGGGGACCAGCAATCCTTGTTTTTCTAATGAGTCAGGGACTTGTACTATATTTTTCTTCATTGGCTGCAACTGTTTGTTTTTCTTTCTTGGAAATTTTCCATAGACTGGCAACCAACAGTTTGTAGTCTGGCAGTGGTCCACAGACCACTACTGTGAGTAGTACCAGCCTATATAATATATGGGTTTTACAGTACAGTACATGCATATTGTTTGGGTGTTCTTCTCAGTCTCGTTTGTCTATAATTAAATACATCTGTAAGGGTTTTAAGGGGTATACTGGGTGTACCACAGGGAAGATTCCCATCACAAAACAGCAGACAAGATGCTGATTTGATTCATGACAAAAATTAGTGTAGATGCTATTGATCAAGGACATGACATTGTTTATGAAAATGAGGATAATGCTGATGTGGACTAGGTCATTCACTGTATTCCCATATTTCATACAAAATATCCTCTGCCATGGAAGTCCTTGTGTCAGTTTGAAGATAGGGTTTTAATGTTGCCAGTGGTGCAGATCATGTTGTATTAATGTATTTCTTATAGTGCCTGGATTAAAAGTATGTATGTGTCAGATATGGTTTGTAAGCAGTGCCCTCCTTCCTGTAATATGAGTGCTGCCATCAGTTGCTGGAATGCTGCTTGAGGATATAAATACTGTTAGGGAACGTGATCAGTTCACAGGGAGTATTTTTATGTATTATTTATTTATTAAAATATTTCTGATCTGCCTTATAAACATGGATCGTGGAGCAAGAAAACAGAAACAATTTGAACATTTAAATAGAAAAGGCCTCGTGCATTTTGTTGGTCACAGTTTTCGAAGTCTCAAGCAGAAAGTCTTTTGCTGATTTCATCTGTAATTTCAGAGAAGGAATCATGGCTGAAGATATCAGGACCAAGCTGGAGAACTACAAGACGGCTCCCTTTGACAGCAGGTTTCCCAATCAAAACCAAACACGGAACTGCTGGCAAAACTATCTTGGTTCGTATAGTTAATACGTGTGAATGTTTGCACCCTTACATTAGGAGAGAGAAGGTATACTGTCTCAACATCTTGGGTTGTCAGAAGCCAGGGTTATATGAAAATGGTAGTCCTTTTGACATTTTTCAGTTAACAAGTCTGGATTTAGAACCAATTGCTTTTTCACTATCCTATGAAAGGTCCACATTATCTCATACAAACCTGGTTAAAATGTTGGGGCTGGGACACTTCAAGAATTTTCACCTAGAATGAAATGAAGTGACTATAGTAAAAAAAATGCAACATGTGACAGATCCTAATGTTCCTACTACTAGGCCCATAGCCACTTTGGTTTGTTCAAGGAAGAACAGCAACAACTCTTGTGACACATTACAAGACAGAGCACTTTCATGATTGAACTCAGGACTTTGGAGTCAGTACACCAGACCTTTGGCTCAGATTCCAATCCTTCTATTTTTCAGCTGTCTGACTCCTTCATAAATAACAAAGGTATATTAATTAGTAATAGGAAATGCACTGTAGTAAAATGGTAGCACAATGCATTTCATTACCACCATGTGAATCATTAGGCTACTGAGACTGAAAGACATAAATTATATTTATTAATATTTCTCAAAAGAAAACTTTCCAAAACACTATCAAATAAATAGTGTGCGACAAACTAGGTATTTAATAAATTTTCAAAAGGTGAAGTATAAGCATAAAATTATGCGTTTACTGCATATTGTTATAATGCTACAAGTTTTTATTTTGAAGGTGGAGTCAGTACATTTCTTCCAACTCCACTCAAAATCGCTCCTCACTTCTTGGCCTTGATTGAAATGCATAAACAGTTATGCCATAATAATGTTTTTTTAATTCTTTAACATGCTGCATTCTTAACATTCTGCTGTAAGTCTGTAAAGAAAGGCAAACATAATCTCCGTCAAAGCCTTTGTACAGCTTGAAGATGGGGATAGTCTAAATTTGAGTCCACATAGATGATACATATCTGTTTCCAAAAAACATTAAACCCTTCTCCATTAAGTGAATGTGTTTGCCCAGTATGGCTTCCTGTTACATTTTTATTTTTAATAGCAGTATGACTTGCATTTAAACCATGCTAATTATAATAAATCTGTTTTTTAAAACTGAAATATATCTCTCCATAGACTTCCATCGCTGTGAAAAAGCCATGAATGCCAAGGGACAAGATCCTTATGTCTGTCAGTGGTACAAAAGGGTGTACAAGTCCCTTTGCCCTATTTCTTGGGTAAGGAAGTGGAACTAAACTGCAAAGAGGAATTTGTGTATGTGGGGAGAGAAAAGGGACAAAGGAAGGGGATGTGTTTGATGGGTAGCATATTTCTGTGTATGTTTTTGGCTGGTGAGAAGGTTATGTGGACCAGTCATCACAGTGTCATTTGCCTTACCCAAAGCATCTTACAACATTATAACCAACATTATGCTCCCTTTTGATACAAGATTTCTCTATGAATGGTTGTAATCTTTCATGTTTAGCATTATAGCACACAGGGTCCTGGAGACGGAAACAAGAGGCTGGCTAACTATATTCAGCTTTGACTGAAGTTTCTCTTTTTATCTCTAGGTTTTAAGTCTCCTTTTCCTACAAGGTGATTTTAAATCAGTGTGAACTCTACATTTTCCAGAAGCTCCAGCAATACAGTCTCCCCTCTGGGTACCCTGTCTTATTGGGTTTTGACATAGCCAGAGCAACACTTAAGCAGTGCTTTTTAAAAGATGAATGTCAACACTATCTTGGTCAAATTACTAATTCTGTACTAATCAACAAAACACTTCATGTGTACAAACCAGCAGACTATATTTTTGGCACTTGCAGTTTGTATTCATCAAAGGGCATTCACATTAGCACAATTTGATTCTTTCCCCATAGCTTTGCTGGAGGGATTTTGGAAAATTCCTTCCAATTGTATATGCTTTTGTGACCTAGGGAGGTTGAATTGGTGACCCATGTTTTTCTTTATCAGCGATTTTGTTATGATAGTAGGAAAATCTTTATTGAATCTTCCTTAATTAAATTGTCAGGACATTCAGATTCTTTTCGTTTCCTTCCTGAGTTACTTGTAGTGTCAGTAAACTTTGTGCAGTCACATGTACTATTTGACAAGCCTGTGTACAAGGCTTCACCCTATCTCACTTGGAGGTGCAATCTGTCTTAAACTTGTTGTATGCACTTTCTCTTTACAGTGCTCGTCATAGGCCTTAAAGATTGATTGATTGATTGACAAAAAAAAGCTTTTGTTAGCATGAAGTTTAGTTTCATTGTTTTTAAAATGAAGTTGTAAAATTCTTCATGAGATCAGCAGTCTTAGTCACTTTCTAACTGTAGTCGTGACAATAGGACTGATGATCAAAATAACCTCTTGGTCTTTTGCAGGTCACTTCTTGGGATGAACGCCTAGAAGAGGGGACTTTTCCAGGCAAGATCTGATTGTCTTGCATCTGCCAATTGCTCCCCTTCTCAGGACACTGTTTTGCTGCTGAGTCTGTGCGGTGACTCTGAAGGATCAGTTGAAGTATCTCTATCACTGGGTCTTGTCCTCTTGAGCATCCAACATCATTCAGTAGTGTGCAGTCTTGGATGTGGCAAATACAAATTAAAGGCATAAAACCTTGGCTGTGTCTTTCATGTTGGAATTGGCTATTTAACTTTGAATCATTGGGTCTCTTTGTGTGTGCAGTGTTCCAAGTAGCTAGGATAATCCTTAAGAGTGATATGTGCAGCTTGCCACTTTTCTGCAGTATCTGCCCCCCCCACTTGACATAAGTCTCCATTTCCACTGAATAAGCATTCTCAGCCTTTACATAAGGAACTTGACAGGTGCTCATTGTGTTGGAAGGAGAGCTGAGTACCTCAGGGTCAGCTATCACTTGCAGCTGAGCAGTTCCCAGAGGTGGTTGAGTGTTCTGAGAACTTCTTGGACATGTTGTTGCAATTGCATGTATTCTTAATTAGGAAGCAATACCCATAAAATCCCCTTTTCTTGAGGATCTGGATAACTTCTATGTCATGTTTTATAGAGAAGAACCTTCTACCTTGGGTTTAAAAGTGCTACCTTTAGTATTACTGATTCAGCAGTGAAATCATATTTCTTACATTGTTTGAAAACACCTCCCCTTCTTTTAAAAACACAAAACGATACATGGAAATTATGTTTGGTACACTGGTCATATGTTACTATTAAAGCTGTAAACTCAGTTGCAAAGCTGCAAACTTTATGCACACTCGGAAGCATGTTCCACTGGCCTGAGTGGATTCTGAATAAATCCATAAGGGATTATTTGCAAGTTTCTTTCTGTACATTTTTCATGAGGTTTGTAATGATCTATTGCTTTGGAAAGTTCGCGTCTCTCTATAGCTGCTATTCAAACTCATCAACCATTTTGTTAATTACCAAAGAAACATTTTAGAATTACAAAAAAGGAGGGGAAAGAAGATGGCTTTGTAATATTGTTTCTCTGAAAGAAATTGTCTCTTGCAGAAGTCCCTGGATTGCTCCTTTGCTCACTGCAGGCTCTTGAGTTCCATGGTGATGATTATAAATGAACACCTGCTCCACTTTCCTACTCAAAATATAATATAGCCCTTTGGGTTTCAGCTGATTATGCATATATAGAATACGCATATTCTTTATGCGTCTATCGAACTGGTTGTGGGCCTGCAGGGTAAGATTGATTTCATTTTTTTTTAACGTCCATTACTTTGTGCATTGGATTGTTCACAGGAACAATCTCAACAAACCAGAATTGTGCTCCCCCAGCATAAATGCACAGAGGAAAAAGGGAATCTGGGCCATTTCCGCACTAACCAGTTATAGCGCGATGATTCCACTTTCAACCTCCTCTGGAATCCTGGGGTTTGCAGTTTCGGGAGGGGCCGGCCGGCCCCCCCCGAAACTGCAAACCCCAGGATTCCAGAGGAGGTTGAAAGTGGAATCATCGCGCTAGAACAGGCTAGTGCGGAAATGGCCTATAGACTTATTATTCCTATAGACTTATTATTCCACTTCCAGCATCCTATGGAATCCTGGGGGGGTTGTTGCAGTTTAGGGAGGGGCCTCTATGACTGGCTCCTGTGGAAATGGCCTTTAAGGGGCTAAGCTTCTGGCTCACAATAGGCTCCGCCCCTCTGCCTCCGACCGACCTGAGCGAAGTTCACAGGCTCCGCCTCTCCTCCAGTCCCTCCACCCACGTTAATCTCCCGGGAAAAAGAATTTACCCATAGATTTAAAGACATGGTAGAGTGGGATGGAGGGCATGACTTCCGGGTGAAGCGCTGGCCTGCTTTCCTACGCTTCGAGGTCATGCAAACTTATGGAGGAGGCCTTAAATAGAAATACTGCCAATAGAGAAAAGCCAGCAAACAAAACAGTGGTACCCAAAAAAACTGGAAAAATTTCTTCTAGGAGGGCCATGGCAAACTCCCTTTGAATGAATCTTGCCGAGAAAGCAAAATGATAGAACCTCCACAGGTCAAGAGAGACGCCACATTCCGAGTCTATAGCCACCGGAAGTTGACTCTACTTCCGGCTCTCTTTAAGGAGTAGACAAAAAAGCGAGAGAGCGCCGGAAGTGCAGGCGTATTAAGTTTGCGCCGGAAAGGAGGCTGAGTGGGAGCTCTGTGGTCGCCAGAGGGGCTCCCGACGACTGCGGAGTTAGAGCCATGGCGGCCCCGGCGATTCCTCCGCCTCCCGGGGGGGCCCCGGGGGTTCCTGGCGGGGGGCCCGGGCAGGCGGCGGCGGCGGCGGGAGGCGGGAAGAGCGGGGAGGAGAGGCTGAAGGAAATGGAAGCGGAGATGGCCCTGTGAGTGCGGCGGAGGGGGGAGGTCTGTGGGGACTGTGTGGGGAGGGGTGTCCCGGGAAACCATTTCCGCACGACACTCTTATAGCGCGATGATTCCGCTTTCAACCTCGTATGGACGGCCCCTCCCGGAACTGCAAACCCCAGGATTCCATACGAGGTTGAAAGTGGAATCATCGCGCTATAAGAGTGTCGTGCGGAAATGGCCTGGGTTTGGAAAAGCCTTCGCATCGGTTGCCCTCCGCTTTCCTTCCCCAGCAAGAGGCTCTCAGCGGTGCCTGGGATGCGCCCAGTTCTAGTGCTTTTCTCTACTCGAAGGCCATTTCCGCACTAGCCTGTTATAGCGCGATGATTCCACTTTCAACATCCTCTGGCATTCTGGGGTTTGCAGTTTCGGGAGGGGCCAGCCGGATGCCAGAGGATGTTGAAAGTGGAATCATCGCGCTATAACAGGCTAGTGCGGAAATGGCCTAAGTCTGATATCGGGGTCGGGGAATCTTTGGCCCTCCAGATCTTTTGGGACACAGCTCTTTATAACTCCTTGCCCTTAGCTGTATCCTTGGTGAGCTGAAATCCATAATATAAATGTATAACGTAAATTTTTCCTATCCCTTCTGGCAAAACCACCTCTGACTATCCCTTGCCTTAAAAAAATCAGCGCACTTATGAAATTGAAGGGTTGCCATAAATTGACATGTGTCTCGAAGGCACACATGCACGCACACCTTTGGCAATCTCCTGTCCCAACCCCTTGCTGCAAACAGGGTTGCAGCTTTCTGGAATGTCAGATAACAAAGTCAAGGAAATAGATACTGGTCAGAGAATTTGGTCAAAAGCCAGGGAAAGTCATTAACATACGGATTTTTTGAGATGCCTCTTCAGGAAGACAGTCTGGCCTTGTGGTGATTAAAACCGAAACGGAATAGAATGCAAATGTAACAATGCCCACCTAATCATAATGATTGTATGGTTCTGGCAATGTCTGTAACATCATCCTGTAGCACTTGTAACCACAGAACAGAATAAAATGAGCATGTATGTGATCGTGTTGTTTTATTGGGAAAAAGCTGGATGACTTTTTGCAGCTGTGTAATTTGCTAGTTCAGGCAAACTGGAATCAATTTTGTTTGTTGAAGATGTGAACATTTTGAGAGGGGTCAGCAAATTGGGTCTTGCTAGGTTTAGTAACCAGCCATTATTTCTTCTAGCCAGTTGTTAAGTCCAGTTTTGCCTCAGTGTTTCTACACTATGGACAATGAAACCTAAGACCTTATATTCAGACTCAGGGTAATAAAAGGAAAGCTATGTAATTGTTATTTCTTCTATAGAATCATATCATACAATCATAGAGTTGGAAGAGACCCCACGAGCCATCGAGTCCAACTGCCTGCTATGCAGGAACACACAGCAAAGCATTCCCAACAGATGGCCACCCAGCCTCTGCTTAGAATAGGGACTTAGTCTAATTACTGTTATATAGATTTTAGCACAACTCTGTTCTCTCTTTTGGAAAAGGAACTTAAACTCTTAAACAAGAATAGTATCCTCTCATTTGTTATTGCTTAGGCATTAATTTTATTTATACTTCCGTTTTGCTGTCATTTTAGTGCAATTTCTAATTTTAGTGCAGTTTCAAATGAAGTGATGTGTTTTTTTAGTTAAGAGTTAAAGATCAGAGAATCTCCTGTTGAAGCTCCTATCTTGATGAAGTTGTACTTCAGTACTTGTGTAGTTTTACACCAACTTCCTAAAATCTATGATGAAGCTTAACTTTTGAATTTTAAAAACTTCTTGAATGGTGGTCTGTGAAATAAGCATAAGTTGTTTGTATGAGATTTATACTTGCTACTGTGGAGTTCAAGGTGGTATATACAGTCACTTATTTCTGCCCTGTGCCCACAACAACTCGGGGAGACTGATTATGTTGTGATTGTGGCAGTCAGCTCCAGTGAACTTCCTTGCTTATTTGGGAATTTGAGCCTGGTTCTCTGCAACCATCATTAATATGATTTTTAAAAAAAATCAATACATTATATCAAGCAGCCAGTAATGAATGTTGATATGAATGCCAATTTGAATGTTGAAAAGTGTAATATAAATGCTAAATATTACTGCACACAGGTTTGAGCAGGAGGTGCTGGGAGCCCCAGTCTCTTTGCCTCCAGTTGCTCCTGTGGTAGAAGCTGTCCCAGTTGCGCTGGCAGTACCGGCTGTGTCTGCAGTGCCCCCAGTCCCTGTCATCCGTCCCATCATTGCCACCAACACCTACCAACAGGTGAGTATGCTTGAGTGTCTGTTTATTTGTTTCAGTCCAGAGTGCTTGGTGGACAGTTTTGGTTTGTTTTTAGTGGAATCCTTGAAACCTGACTCAGAGGAAACATTTGTCTGGAGCCTCTGGGAAACAGAGTTATGGAGTAGAAGAGCCTTTGCTTTGATCCAGCTGGGTTGTCTTTTGGTCCTTACGATGCAGTGTGATAATGGGCTCTTCCAGTTTCTGGGCAACACAGCTAAGGTGTATAGTCTCTCCTCCAGACAGACACAGAGTTAAGAGTTTGTTGGTTTTAAATTATATTTATTGGGGGTCAGCTTAATGGAGGAACAACAGAGATCGCAAGGGACAATTGCCCAATGAAGATGACCAGCTTTGAGAAGAAGTGTGGAAACTTTGAGGAGCTTCCAAGTGAGAGGTTGTAAAACTTGGGGTGCCACAAAGGCATGGAGTGAGACAAGAGACTGACTGACAGAGACTTCGTCAACTTCCATAGGGAAGTTTTGTCCATATCTTCTATCTCTAACCAATCTAAATCACCCTTTCCTGAAACCCCCTCTATGATATATCTCAATTGATTTGCATAATAATACCATTTTAAATTTGGAAGTCCCAGGCCACCTTCTTTTTGACTTTTATACCAATATTTCTTGTTAATCCTCGATTTTTTATTTCCATTACAAAAATTATTTAATATCTTTTGCCACTCCTTTAATTCTTCCTCTGATATTTTTATTGGTAGCATTCTAAACAAAAAGTTAATTTTAGGTAAAATTTTCATTTTTACCACTGCTTTTGAAACTATTCATAAGTATAGCATGAAAGTAACTGCCTTCATGTAAGATTGCTAATGTAAGATTGCTAGCTGAGAATAAAAACTTTCCTTTAAAAATCTCTTTTCCATAATTTCTTCACACATCTTTGCTTGTTGAATGCATCCATATGTGTATAAAATTCTCATCTCCCCATGGGACAGTGAGGGAAAGTCTCTGCAGAATCAGGGGTGGGAAAAGTGCAAGTTAAATGGCTTAGTAACTCCCAGTAGGTTACTGAGTCACATGGGATGAAATAGTGGTGGTGACAGCTAGGTAATCTTTGGGGAAACCTCTGTGACCCAAGAACAGAGGCTGGGGCTTGTGAGCCTGTTACATGTAGGAATAGAGAAGATGAGAATGCGTGCGTGAAGAAATGTGTTCTCACTTGGACAATATTGATTATTGTCAATTTTTCCATGTCTTCCAGGTCCAGCAAAGTCTGGAAGCTCGAGCAGCAGCTGCAGCCACAGTAGTGGCCCCAATTGTGGCTCCTCCAGTACCGTTTGTGGGTCCAGGTATGATCAATCCTATCTGACTCCATGCTTTCATAGGCAAATTCCCAGTGCATCTGGCCAAGTGATATGTTTGTGTTTTCTCATGTCCCCAATTACTAACTTCACAATCGTGTTCAGTAGTGAAAAAGTTAGGCAGTTTAGTAACCTACGGTATACTTACCATCCTTTGGAAGCAAAGGGTAATCCTGAAAATACATATGTGAACCTGTTTGGAGACTAATGTTAATGTGATTGCTTATGGTGATAGATGTGTGGAGCTTGTACTTTATGATTGAGGAATGTCTTCTGAGAATGCTGTGAGTTGTGATCCAGTGACATTTGGAGGGCTACATATTCTCCACTCATACTGTAATTATGAGTGGAGGAGTTTGTGGAGGAGTTGTTTTTTATCTGTTGACATCTAAGGTTGTTAACAAATAACAAAAATAAACATTCTACCAACCTCTGGCAGACTCAAAATCTTTTGTGCACTTATTTATAAGGCTTCTGCACCTAGGGTAGTGGGTACAGGATGTTCCAATGGCATTCTGAATTCAGTCTTGTTCCCTGCAGCTGTTCCCCCACAACGGCCTCCCATCCTCCGGCCAACCTTTGTGCCTCATGTCCTGCAGAGATCTGGTAAGCTCTCTTTTTGTTTGTTCGCTGTACTTCAAGAGCTTGTGGAAAGCCTGATTTTACTCCATCTGGGAGAGTTGTTGTTGTTTTGGAAGTAGCAGTTCACAAAGGTTGGTCACAATTTACTAGAAAGAGCACTTGATTTATACAAAGTGCCAGGTTCAGTTTAATCAATTGAAAAAGATTTTAGGTAGCATGCTGGCCTTTCCTGGATTTGTGGTAGGTATTCTTAGACTAAGAATTTGGTGGAAAGCAGCTTCATGCATAGTCTCATCCTCTTCCCCCTTATTCTTCCCAGTAAGCATCCCTGTAGAACCAGAATAGTCATTTGCCAGCACACACATGGTAATTGAAGTAGGCTATAGCTAGGAAACAGATTTCAAATTACTCCCACTAATTATTCTTCAGTTTAAATTAATTACAGCTTGTCCATTCTAATCACAGTTAATCTTTCCTTATGCCCCAACAGCCCAAGGGATTTTGTGCTCTTGGCATTTTCCATGTAAGTAGGGAGAGGACTGGGAGGATTTTACTTAATCCTTGATTACTTCTGGGATTCTGAGTTTTAAGCAGTCCTACCAGTCTTCAGTTAAAAATCGGAGAGAATTAACTGTTATTTCTCTATCAGTTCTAGACAGCTATGAGCTGCCACACAGTATATTAGTCAGTTGGGCAACCAGTGGAAAGCACTTCTTTTCAATGGAAAAATCTTTAGTTACATGTTAAAGTAACTACAATACATGTACCCATAGTTTAAGTATTTTAAGATACTTCTTACTCACCAATGTTATGCTTCTTGGGTAGTGTTTTCTTCTAATTATTCTTTCTTCTTCCAGGTGGTCCTCGGCCCCTGTCCATGCGTCCTCCTCATCACCAGCCCATGGTGGGACCCCCCATGCCAGGTCCCCAAGGCCCACCGATGTTGATGGGGCCACCAATGCAGAGAGCACCTGGTCCACCCTTAGGGGGCATAGGACCTATGAGACCTGGTCCTCCTGTGAGTGCCTTTGTGGGTCTGGGGACAGGGTAAAGTAAACTGAGAACGGTTATGTTGTTGGAGCTTTCCTGGCATGCTGGGGCTGCTTACTGCTCCTGTAAAAGGCTTAGCATTATGTTACAGCAGACTGGACATGAATGTGCCAGGGTGTACTAGTGGGACACACAGACGCTGTTGGGAAGTGGACACTACTGCCAAGGAAGAGGGCATGGATTGATAAGAGGAGTTGACTAGAAATAAGTGCTGGAATGCCTAACAGTGTGCTCCGTTCAGAGTGGGAGTCTGTATTACCCCTGATATTTCTTTCTGATATGGGAGCTACTTTTGCAGTTTCAGTAATGTATGGGGCAACCTATGGTGTGAATGGGAAGCGTTAAGCACCTGTGTTCTGCAATGTCGTCCTTTTACTACAGGATGGGTGATCTTTTTGCTGTACTAGATCATAATCCAGGAAGTGGTATTTTTTAATCAGAGGTCACAGGGGCACTTCTTTTTCTCTCTTAGTGCCCTTTTCTTCACTTCTTCCAGCTGGGTAGTAGGAGAAGGACAGAGTGCTTTTGTTAGAAGTCTAAACTAATTGCTTGTGGAAAGCTTCTGTCATTCTTCCCTGTTGATTCCCTCCTTGCTAGAATTTATAACTTGACTCTTACAGAAGACTTTGATCCCCTCCTTCATTGCTTCAGCCTTTTGCCATCCCTACTCCGACCTCCCTTCATGTGTGTAAAATTAGCCCAAAGTACAGGTTGATTGTCTCTGCAATTGGTTTGATACACACAGACACAAATGAAAACTATGAATTCAGTTCTGCTGTTATTCCTTACTAGAGTAGATCCACTGATTTAGTGGCACTGAATCTGTGGCTCTTCTGTAATTTGTATTAACACTGGGTTAACGTCTGTGTGTGTTACACTCCTACATTACTCAGATAATACCCTTTAATTTTCAGACTGAACATACTGTATGCACACTTATAAACATGACTTCAACAGTGATAGTCTGTATTTGTGAGAATTGTGTGGTTGCTTAGTTATTTAGGGTTGTAATTATAGGAGATTAATTTATAGCCAGAAAGAGAACAACAAACACATGAATACTCCAAATGATCTCTTCTCCAATTGATCCTGGTTGCTGCTTCCCAGGGTATGTTGCCTTTCAAGGTTTGGAAATCCTTATTTCCTATCGTGCAACATTATGGGAACTACTTGAGTGTTTGGCAGTATTCATTTCAGCTGCATTCTTGTCTCAAACCCAAGTAACCTACTTATTTGAATTTATGGATTAAACTATGAGAAGCATTTGCAAGGGGAAAGTTTTATAAATTATCTGTCTTCAATGGAATGGAGATTTGACAACCTGCTAGGTCAGGAAGCAATGATGTACTTGTGAAATGCAATATTGATTGCTATCTCCTTCTGGATTAGGTTGGGCCAGGGATTCCTGTTGGCCCTTTGGCTCCCTTGGTGCCTGTTCCTCGACCTGTGGTGGCCCCTCCAAAAGTGAACCCAACTGTCATACAGGCTGCTCCTACTGTGTATTCTGCCCCACCGGTGAAGAAGCAAGAGGTCAGTGAATGTCCCAGTGGCTCTGCAGTATAGAGTTTAATCTGCACTGCCATCCATCAGATGAATTGTTTCTACCACCTTGACATGTGGGAGGGTGTAGGAGCATCTTTCTGAAATTCCTTGCGGGGGAGCATCTGAAGAACACTTCCAACGAATCTTAGTCAAGGTATTATGTTCTCTTCCTCTCCTGTCTGCAGGAAGAACACCGAGAGCCCCCAGCACCTGTGGTGGAGGAAAAGGAGCCCATTGGGCCAGAGGAACCAGTGATTGGTCCAAGCATGCCAGAAGTGGAGCCGGTCCCAATGGTGGACGCACGGGGCCTTCCTGCTCTACGTGGTCACGATCTGGTACCTGCACGAGGGAAACGGCCCCGAGGAACTGATGCTGGATTTGTACCTGTTGAGGTAATGATTGGTGGTTACTTGTGACTGGAGGGATGAGAATAAGTTGCATGATTGATGTGGTAACCCTATGTGTGTGTGATCCACCAATGACTGAGATCCTATATAGCATAAGAGTGTGGCTCTCCTGTCACCAACTCCAAGACTCACTGTGCCTCTGCAGTAGCTCCATCCCTCAGCTGTTCCATGGCTAATGTTCCTATAGCCAGATGCAGACCAAGGATATCTTCCACTGGTGTCCTCCAGAGGACTCATCCAGTGGTATCATTTGTTTGTGTCTGGCTATGCGTACATAGCCAGACACTTTTCCATTTCCTTCCACTCTCCAACAGCAATGGCGTGGCTGTAGGGGTGGCTATAGTATTGACACAAAAGGTGGAAGGGAGTGCTAACTTCCACAGTGCAAATACACACACAAGTGTTAGGTGGAGGTATATTTTTGTATGTCATTAACAGGATGCCAGCCACCGAACTTCTGCAAGCTGTGCATATGTAGAGAAGAGGGAGTGAGCAGTAAGAGAGTCACTGATTACTGGTTGGGGAGTTTCTATTGCAGTTGTTTCCAAACTGGTGCCCTTCAGATGTGTTGAATTACAGATTCCATTCCTCCCTGCCAACATGTCCGCTGGAATGCTAAAGTAAGGAGTAAAACCTCGTCGAAGTTGCCAGTGTTTGAACTGTAGGCCTTACACATTCAAGATGCATGCATAATTAATAAGTTAAAGATGTAGGGGATATATGAGAGAATACAAGATCAGCCTTGCTGGAGCAGACCCAACATCCTCAGGTCCTGTTTCTCACAGTGGCCAGTGAAATGCCTCTGAGTAGCTGTTTGGCAGAGTGCAAAAACAATGTTTTCCTATCAACTGTTACTTGGAAGCATGTTGTCACTAAACTTAAAGGGTCTAGATAGTAAGCATGGCTAGTGGCTACTGTTAAGTTTATCCTCTATTAGTGGCCAAATGCAAAAGAAAACATGGCTCTTGCACTTTTTTGTGTAGTAGAAGGAATTTCAGCAAGGTTAAGCTGAAATGTGTAAACCACACCTGCTGAAAATACTCCTTCTACCAAAATATTAATAGAAGAGTAGCTTTGTCCTGTTTATCATCTTGTCACCCTATATTCCTTGCATTTGTCTAATCCAGCCTTATAGACCTTAGTTATCATTCTCCTGATAATGCTTGACTGTGGCTCCCGTGTTGGCTAGGAATGATGAGGCTTATAGAATAGCACACTTGGAGTGGGACCAGGATGAGGAACGCTAGTGAATCCTTCTGCTAATGACTGCAATCATGCTTGTACCAGTCAGTCCCATAAATCAGTAATGTGGTACACGTAGTCGAGCAAAGAGAGCAGAACTTGCATTGTTGAGGTAAGTTTTAGTGAATGAGGGGGGAGGAAGAAACTCCATTGTGCTGGAATTTATTCTTTTTTAATTATTATTAGGTCACAGTTCATTTGCCTAATAACAGGACTTCATTGTGAAGAGAGTTCTTGACAGAGGTGTATTCACTACTCAGCACTTTCTTCTTCCCTATAGCCTGTAATAGAGAGTACACCAGAAGACAAGAAGAAAACGAAACAGGAGAAGCTGAAGCGCTGCATTCGCACAGCTGCTGGGACGTGCTGGGAGGATCCCAGCCTACTTGAATGGGATCCAGGTATGTGTCTAGCTGGTACATGTTGGATAGTAATCACATAGTGGAACATGCTGGTAGGCACTCTAATTGCGGGAAATTAGAGACCATTTGCTCAGCACTGGGTGTTGGTTAGCATAGATGCTTGGAGTAAAGAGCTGTTATTTTTTGCATTATGTTGAATGCATATATGTTGATATTTCCTCTAAATTTGCTGCTGGCCCTGAGTCTTTATGTTCTGAGTATGTATCTTGTGGTAGCCAGCCAGATAAATTCTTTTCCAGGACAGTAATTTTCCTTTGTTATCTAACTATCTATTGCTGTCATTCTGTTGTGCATAAAACAACCAACCAGTCTAACCTTTTTAAACATTAGTTGACAGGGAGGCGTACTGTGTCTTTTTTATAATGTACCTAATTAAAAGGGACTTCTGGAAATGGATAGCTCATGTACAGCTTTCTTTTACAGTCTTTCCTCTGCATTTGCTGGTTTGACTGTCACAAATTTGATTATTTGAGAGGCATCTGCTTGCCTCCTTCCCATTCTCCTTCTCACTCTCTTGTCTTTTGCCTGGGTTCGCCAAGCCTTCTTTCCCCACACCTGGGCAGAAGGCAAGCAAATGGGAGGGAGAGCCATATACACAGAGAACAAAGGCACACGTGAGCCTTCCCCCTGTTCTCCCCCTCCCATTCACTTGCTTTTTGCCTGGGTGCAGAGAAGGAAGGCACACATGCCATAGAAAGTAAAAACTCAACAAAAAAAAGAAAAGCCCAGATTGTTTATGTTCAGGGTTTCTGCTGTTCATTCTTCTCCCACCTGCAGATGATTTCCGAATATTCTGTGGGGACCTGGGGAACGAAGTGAATGACGACATCCTTGCACGTGCCTTCAGCCGTTACCCGTCCTTTCTGAAGGCCAAGGTTATCCGAGACAAACGCACCGGCAAGACAAAAGGTTATGGTTTTGTCAGCTTCAAAGATCCCAATGACTACGTCCGTGCTATGCGTGAGATGAATGGTAAGAAGTAACCTGAGCTTCAGATCCTTTTAATCCTTGAGGGGGAAGTGCAGACAAGCAGAGATACACAGGGTCTGAAATTGCCGATCTCATTCCCAGTGGAGAACCTACTTGCAATCTGTCGGGAATGAGAAATAACCAAAGCTGAGTTTCAGAAGATGTCTTTTGCATACAGGTGTCCTAATAATTGCTGGTAAAATGAAAGCAGCAGGTGACAGGAGAGATTTCTGTCTGTAGATGCTGTAGAACTGCTGCCGATCAGAGTTACCAGTACTGAGCTATATGAACTAATAGATTGATTTCAATTTATGCACCGTCATGTGTTTAGGGTATTAAGATATTTGGGGCTTTTTTGTGCCTTTTTCAATACTATTCCCAGCTCCACATACACCAGCTTGGAGCAGAGGAGAGGGTTTGTTTTTCTACTTGTCCTGTGATATATAGACACTCATGGAGCCACAGAACTCAGCATAACATCACAAGCAGACCTGAACCTTCCCTTCTCACTTGGGAACGGGCTGGGTTGGTTAGAGTCTCAAACTCTGCAAGGTCAGAAAAAGTGGCACAAAGACCATACAAAATACTCTTTGACCTAATTTGGAGCAATTCCACTACTGTGAAATTCCTGTTGCTGATGTCCGTGATCACTCAGTTGTTTGTGCAGGGGCACAGCACATATCTGCTGGCATTGAGGGTTTATCTGTGATTTAACCACATCAACTACAAGACCAGAGAGTTCACTGAAAGGCAGTTTGGGATATAGCTTGAAGTAGCCACTCAAGATGAGTAGGCTTCTAAAGGATTTTCTTACTGAACCTTCCTTCCTTTTCTTTTGCTTTTCTGCTGTGGCAGGAAAGTATGTTGGAAGCCGGCCCATCAAACTACGCAAAAGCATGTGGAAAGATCGTAACATCGATATAGTGCGTAAGAAACAGAAGGAGAAGAAAAAGCTGGGACTGAGGTAACAAGATGGAGATAGAGTATACTCTTTCCCTTCCCCAACCCCATGATTCCAAGGAATCTGTCATCTCCGGAGGAGTTCAGCCTTGCCCTATGCTGGAAAAGATGGACATTGCAGGGATACTCTGCCAGCTGGTGATTGGAGATGCTCTGTAACTCTTCTAGTTGCCTTCCAGCCTGAGACCTCGTGTGTATGGAAACCCTGCGTGTGATTACACGTGTCTCCCAAGATCTCTGTAGACTTTATAATGGCTTTCAAGGCTCACTGGGAAGGAGCTGCACAAACAGTAGTCACTGCTGGGAATATTTCCCAGTCATCAACAATATCTGCAGCCAGCAATGTTCTAAGCCAATAAACTTGTGTGTAACTTTTTACTTATTTTATTAGTTTAGCTGGTGTTTTTTCTATTATTTTCTCTGTGTCCAAAACCTCCTGTTTTGTTGTGGGCTCTTCTTTTTTTTTAAAATCCTTTTCTTTAAAACATGTATGTGTGTGTCTATAGAGGGAGAGTGTGTGCATGTATTTTTGTGCCAGTGGGCTAAATATAATTGCTAGTTGCAACTAGAGTAGATCCATTGAATCAATGGGTTTCTTTCTCTAAGATCTTTACTTACCATTCAGCATTTGATTTAGTGGGTGTGTTCTGGTTGGGACTAGCTGCTAGAGTTAGGCCAATATCTACTTATGTAGCTTCTAAATTCAGAGGTGTTAACCACTGCTATGGCAGACCAAGGCTGCTGGCTTCATGTCCTGTTTGTGGACTTCCTGGAGGTATTTCATTGACCAGTGTGGGTAACAGGATGTTGGTACAGAGAGGCCTTTGATATGACCTAGCTGGATTCTTGCTACACAGTAGCATGTAAGTTTGTGAATAACACTATCTGATGTAAATATTTTTAAATTGTGTTTAACATTATCAAAATTCACTGGGACTAATCTCCATAACAGATTAACTGTAGTTGTGGTGTGTTCTTGCTGCTAACCAAGCATGGCAAATTAGTGGTCCTCCCAGATGATGTTGGACTCTTCCTTCCATCAACCAGGTCAAAGATGATAGAAGGTATAGTTCCAGGACTGCAGGTGCCCCATTCTGCGTTTTAAATCAGCTAGTTTTCTGCTCTCAGGTACTTGCTAGACAGCGACCATCTTCTTGCACTGCAAAGAATGCTTTGCTTTCTTAGCTGATCTGGCTCCTTCAGACTTCCATAATCATCTGAGAAAAGCTAATTCAGAAAGTACAGAATCTAAATCTACAAGATAGCAGTTAAGTTGGTACCCATTGTTCAAGTTTGCAGCCAGTGTGACCACATATGTAGATGCTGTGTGTGAACCAGAATTGTTCTATTTAGGGTGAACATATAGAAAAAGCCTGCTGTTGTCATTTTAACATGGGGTCTGTTTTTTATTGAAATAGGTCCAAAAATAAAATCTTAAGAAATAACCCACCCCTTTAGTTAACCCTGTCCTTCCTTCACCTAAACTGTGGAGTGGGCAGGAATCAGGTGGCCCTTACTTGACAGTTTATTGGATTGCAGCTCTAGGAATTCCTCCCTACTGGGTCTGCTGGCTAGGACTACTGGAAGTTGGAAGTTCAGCAGTATATAGATGGCTGCATGATTGTCTTATATGCCTTATATCTTGCAGTTTTGAAAACTACCTTTTGTCCTTCAGGCACAGCCTCTTCTTCAGAGTCCCAAAGAGTTTTCATACACTGGGTGAGCCCATTTGTCTATCTAGTTCAATAGTGTGCACTGTGACTAAGATCCTATTGCATATATAGCTCCACATACATAGTTCCATGTTCTTTTACTGACTAGCAAGCCTCAGGAGTGTCCCTGCCACAGTCTCACTACTGATGAGTGAGGAGGGGATTTATACCATGCAGCTGGTCTCTGCTCATTTGGGGATAAGAAATAAGAGTGCACTCTCAAATGAGAGCACCTGTCTTTTCCTTCCCCCAAGAACTCAGAGCAGCTGGATCTTCACCATCTGAATCACATCCCTCCTCCTTCACCTTCCCTTGGATAAGAAGGAGCAGCAGCCACCACTTTTTGGGCTTGATAGCTGCCAGATATGGGAGGTTTCTGGATGTAGTGCAAGGGTGAGAGAATAGCTTTCTGTGCCCCATCCCAAAAAGGGCCTGAAGCACACATAGGTCACTAGAGAATAGTAGTTTGTGACCAGCAAAAGCTCCTATTATTAGTTTTTCCCCCTGAGCTTTCTGGAAAGCTGCTTCTTCTGTGAAAATAGTGAAGGGGTAAGGTGCAATATATTCTGCATTCAAAAGATTCCAGGATCAGGCATTGACATTTCCAGTTTGAAAGGATCCAGTACCATGCGAAAGGTGTGGGACCCTGGAAATTTGCTCCCAGTTGGAGCTGGTGATACTGAGTTATGGGAACAAATTGCCTGATCTGTTCCCAAGGCCAGTCTTTTACTTGTCACTGCAGATCAGATGCCAGTTCCATCAACAGCTGGTCAGCTTTTCTGAGAGTTATGGAACTGCTTCCTACAAGAACTGACCTTTGTAAATAAGCTGTTTAAGACATTTAACTGTGGATAGAAACTCAAAGCAAAGTAATCAGCAGCAACAGCAAAGTCTGGCACCAGTTATCCTTTGGTGATTTCAGTCCACTTCCTTCACTCTTCAAGTGAAGTGGTATTCCTATCAGACCATATGCATTTGTCATTCTGAGTTGGGGAAAGGGGGATTTTTTCCACAAGGGAGGGGGGAAACACTCAGGGGAGGAAAGTACCTCCCCCCCAGCTTGTACTGTCTGAATTATCTGCTCTGTAACCCTCATTGTTCTGCCTTTCTGCTGTGCCTGCTTTAGACAGACTGTCTGCATTGTCTTGACTGGACAAACAGGAAACACAGCTACAGCTTAGGACACAAGAGCAGGAAGCAGATGGGAGCAAGCAGGGGAAGGTGGGAGCTTGGACCGCAGCAGGGGAGGTGGTTGTAGGAGGCAAAGATCAGCTGCTGTGGGCATCAAGGAACGGCACTGCACCCTTGGCTAAATAAATAAGAGTCCATAGAAGGCAATGGTGGGACTGATTTTGAAAAGAGACCAACAGGCCTCTGTTTGCAACTTCTGTTGGGTGTGGTGCATCTTTAGGGAACTGGTTTTGCAGTTCTCTTCTAGGGAGTCCTAGAATTGAGCAAGAGAAGAAGCTACAATCCAGTTGGCTGAACTGCACCCTGGAATCGGTGCCATTCTGGCTGGAGATGACAGAAGACAGTTGTGGATTAAATGGTACTGAACAGAAAGGGACAGGGCTATGACTTCAGAGCTGCACTTCAAAATTTACCACTGATAAGATTTCAGCTTCAGTATCAAATAGGTGATACATGAAATGTGAAGACCTGCTGTTGTCAGTGTAAAAAGCAGGTGAGCCAAATGTTTTGGACCTATGACTCCCCTCAATCTTATTTAGTATATCCAGGTATGAGGCATTATGAGACCATTATTTTAGTTACCCTTTTTATAGGCAATATTGAGCTAAAGTGACCAATGATGGGACTCACTGGTCTCCATCCTATCAGCATAGCATAAATAAGAGCAGTGCTATGTATTCTGCCGCATTCCTGCGCCTCAGCTTACTGTAAAGCCATAAAAACTACCTCACATGGCTAGTCCATGCTTTGTGCTGAGAAAGCAGGATCAGAAAAAGATCTGGCTATGTCCCTGTAGCCAAATGCAAAATGATTACAGAAGCACTGAGACCCCTGGAGGACCTCCACAGAGGTCAGCACTGATGTCATCATTGTGCATCTGGCTATGAGGATGTAGCCAGACACTTCTCTGATCCTAACAAAGCATGGAATGGCCATGTGGGACAGCTTCAAGGGCTTTACAGTAAGTTAATTGAAGGAGGCTTTGGGTACTGCCAAGGGAGAAAGAGACTGCCAAACCTGCAGCATCTGAAAAAGGATATCTGTATGCGTGCGGGACACTTGCATGTATGTGTGTCAAGAGAAGTGCGGCTGTCATAAGACAATTTTCTTATGGAGAAGGGGTGTAGCTCAGTGGTGGAGTACATACTTCACAGCAGTATCCCTGAGCAGGTCTATGAAAGATTCCATGTCATTGTCCTAGGGAGCTGCTGGTAATCAGTATAAAAAGTAACGATGGGGCCATATTGTCCTCAGTCCTCACGTAGGCAGTATTGACCTTCATGAACCAATTCTATTACTTGGTTTAAAGCAGTATCCTGTGTCCCTTCATGCTTCTTAGAAGTTTATCGAAATCTCCCTGATAAGAATATCAGTAGCATCAGATAAGCTTCCTTGAAACACAGCTTGTTCATTGTTGCAATCCTATCCTGTGTAGATACAGGCCAGTATATGACAAGTCATGCCAGGCCTATCCAGGGTTTGCATGAACTGTGCATTCTCCTTCCGCAATCTTCATAGATACAACCATCCCCAATTTTGTGCCGTCCAGCTGTTATTTTGTTTATACTCTGCTTCGTCACACACTTCCTCAGTGCTTATCTTCTGCTGTTGGTCATGTGGAGGATGGTGGAAATTGTACATCAACACACATCAAGAGTGATATACTGGGGAGTGCTAGTGTAAAGATCTTTAGGAAATGGTTCCTGACAAAAGTTTGGAAAACTAAGGGGAAGGGATGGGGCTCCCATACCCCATGATTTCTTGTGCCTTATCTGTGACAGCACAGTCTCTTCTGTAGCTTAGATTAGTGAGATAAAGGAGGCAGAGAACCTGGCATGCTTTAAGCAACATAAAAACATTCATTTCTTTCTCTTGGGTCTCTCAGCAACGAAAACAAGTGTCTTTGGGATACCCCCACCCCACCCCAAATCAAATCCAGAGCTTCTATTTACACCACGGGAAAACTTTTAATACAAAGAAGACTAGTACAAAACAATTGAATTCTACAAAACAACTGTTGAGTTGTGGCAGGTGTATTCACAAGCATACATGTAATACATAGTCTGTACATCTTAATCTTCCAGGGACAGGTTTTCTTTCCTGCAGACACTTTGAACTGGAGGATCAGTTCCCTGGAATTAATATGCTGGGGACACTAGTTACAAAAGTTGTTGCTGCTATTGGATAGATTGACAGGACTGACAGGCACAGCATGATTTGTGTGCCCAAAGTGTGATTGTAGCACTGCATAGTTAGATCCCTCTAAAAGTTAGACCTCTGTAGAAATCCCTTCTCTAACTTACATTCTGGTGCTTAATTATATTGATTGGTGTTAGAAAGTGCCAGGAGAGGGGATAGTTGGATGGAGGTGGGAGAGATAAGTCTGAAAAAGTTGCAGCTAGGTCCACTCTAGCTAGAAACCAGAATTATTGCAGAAAATTGACAGTCCCTGCTTATCTCCACTACTCACCCTAGGGGGCCACAGTGTATTCTAAATATATACATTCTCTGTTGTTTGACCCCAGATGATGCATATGGAGAACTTTGCATTTACTTGTCTCTGTTGCAAATTACTTCATTTCTGCTCCTATAGAGACAAGATGCTCAGCAGAACCAATAAACTATGGACAGCCTGTGTTGATGTGTGAGATCTGATGGCAGAGGGCTAGAAACTTTTTCATATTAAGCATGGTAAAACTAAGCTTCTCATGGCTTTTTCCTTTTCGTCCAACACCAAATGTTATGCAAGTGTGAATGAATAAAGGAAAGGCGGAATTCAAAGAATGTAGCTTACTGTAGCAACTACTGGTTGCATTCTGTAATTAACAAACTTTTCAGCCATCCCTATCTCTCTTGAAGAGATGGTGACCACTTAGAACAGGGGTGGGGAACCTCAAGTTCTGGGGAATCAATTTGACCACCTAGTATCCCAGACTTGGATCTCCTGTATGCCCAAATTCCCTTCTCCATGACACCATTATTTGATGGTTTCCTAAATTTTACAGCTTTCCACATACTGAGGCTTAATTATGGACAATAAGAACTTGAAGCTAAAATATGCTTGTACACTGTAATGCAGCCTCTGAGAAACTGGGCTGAATTGTCTCCAATAATTCCCTCTCTAAAATTATGGGAATGTAGAATGGAATTGAGGTGGCATAATAACAAAACTGACATCTTTAATCTGTCTTTCCTTTTGTTCTAGTCTACAGATCCAAGGCATTTCAGGCTTTGTTACTGTTGTGTGCCTTTAAGTCATTTCCAACTAATCAGGGGATTTTATGGAGCTGAGAGCATGTGACATGCCCAAGGTCACCCAGTGGGTTTCCATGGCCAAGCAGGACATTGATCTCTGGTTTACAGGGTTGTAGTCTTAACACCCAAACCACTACACCACACTGGCTCTCTACCTCAGGCTTTATACATTCAAAATGTTGTGCTAGCATCTCCCCCAGTTAGCTAAATAATGCTTCAGATTATACTATTGGCTGGATTTCCTACTTGGCTTATCTCCCTAAGTCTTAAAAGGGGGCTGAGCAACAGGCAGTCCTCTGAATACTTGTTGAGAGCGACTTTATGGGACAAGATGAAAAACAGAAGCTAGTTCTTCCCACAGTAACAGTCTGCTCTATGGCCTCATTCTGCTGCAGATTGGGGTCACATGCTTGCTTACCTCTTGAGTATCTAAACTACAGACTAAAGCAGTCTTCAGTCATTCCCCCTTTCATGGAATGAACCAACTCGGGGAATTATAGTTCAGTGAAGGAGAGGGAAGAGGAGGTTGTAAAACAGCAGCAGAGAAAACTTGCCCTTCTGGGTGTCGTGAACTTCCAGCTCCCACAATTCCTTTTCGTTAGTCATGCTAGTTGGGGCTTCTGGGAATGTAATTCCAAAACATATAGAAAGGCAAAGGTTTTTAACCTTGATATAAAACAAAATATGGGAAGCTATGCTGCTGAATGATTTTGGACTAAAATTCCCACCAGTCCTAGTTAGCACCGGCAACAATGAAGGATTATGGGAATTGTAGTCCCAAAAATCTGCAGGGGACAGTTTCCCATACCTGTTCTAAACTGCGAATTCTCAACTTCCTGATGCTTAGCACAGGCCAAATCCCCTTTAAATTGTTTTCAAAACTGCAGATACATTATTTTTAGGCATCTAAAACCATGCGTCATCTTACTCCAAAAAAACAGAAATCATGACATGAAAATAAAACATTACAAAAAGAGAACTGGCTTTATGGGGGCAGAAGCAACATAGGTGATACCTAACAGATACTCAACACGAGCAGTTCTATCCCCAGATAAAGGATAAAACAATAGCAATAAAGACTATTTTGAACCATTTGCGTCACATTTATATGTGTCACCACACCAAAAGTTTTTAACTATAGAATGGAATTTGATGTTACAAGAGAAATCAGAGCATCTGTTGCTTTGCATATCTTTTTTCTAGTCTACACAGGTCTAGTCTGTTGGAGGAATGATCAGGACCCATTACTGCATTACAGCTGGGCTTGATCTAAGGTGAGTCATACCAGTGTGCAGCACCATACATGCAATTAAAAAAATAGATGTGGGTCCACAAAAGTACATTCGAGCCCAACATGGGGCCTAATGCTGAAAAAGCCAAAGACTACTAACAATGCAGTCCTTAAAACGATTGCACTGGCTGTATACTTCTCCACCTCAACTTCAAACCACTGGTTGATAGCAATAGAGAAATACACAGCTCAGTTCTGCTATTCTGAGCACATTACTAAATGGAAAAGGAAAATTCTAGGGCCAGCCCTACCATAAGGCAGGCTGTGGTATCTGCCTCAGGCGGTGGAGAGATGGTGGTGAGGTCCTGATGGATAGACCATGGTTTGAGATGGTTTGTGTTATGCCCCCTAAGCTAGCCTGCTGTCCTGCTATGGAGGACCCTATTGCATCACTGGTTTTGAAATAAGGTTGAAGTGCCAGACTAGCTGGCTTCTGGACATGGCACCGGAGGGGCAGAAGACCATGTTATCTTTTGCCTCAGGCAGTGCACAACAAGACACTAAGCAAGGACTTCCTCATACTAAAGAATACAGATTCTGGCAGTATGAAGCAGCAGCTCCTTGTCTCTTGTAACACCTAGTTCCTCATATATCATGTGTGCAAATTTAAGACTGCTGATAATAGAAGATCCAGCTATTTAGGAGTTCCAGCCATATCTGGTGGTAAGTGAGAAAAACAGATGGCTTTACAGAAGAGCTGAACAAGAGGAAAGGGGTGCCCCTTCCCCCACCAGCCCTCTTTATTTATGATGATACTTCACAGTTCCAGGAATACTTCATTCAGACGTGGTTTGCCAGCTAGCAGAAGTCCAGGTGTCTCCGGAAACTTTGTTGGCTAGAAGTAAGAACTCAAGTGGCTGCCAGACTGCCGGGGCATGGCAGGGCTTTGGTAGATGTTTCCACTGCTGGAATTCCAGTAAGGGGAAGGTGCAGCAAAGAAGCCAGTGGAGGAGGTGGGCATCTGGTTGGTGTGGCCCAAGCTGAAGCCCACCTTCTGCTGGTGGTAAGAGGGAAGATAGGATAAGTCTGAAGGGTGATACTTATAGAGGGCAGCTTCTCCAGGCTGCCCCTGCTGGGCCTGGTTGATGCCCTGGAAGTCGAACTTGTAGGCATAGCGCTTGCCATGAACTTTGGTCATGATGCTCTTGTCATAGTAGTAGCGTAGTGCTCGGCTCAGCTTGTCATAGTTCATGTTGGGCTTGCTTTTGCGCTCACCCCATCGCCGTGCCACTTCATCAGGATCCGTCATTTTGAATTCACCGTTTGTCCCTTCCCAAGTGATGCAGTTGGCATTGCTGCTGTCTGACAGCAGCTCCAGGAGAAACTGCCATAGCTGGATCTGCCCACTGCCTGCCAGGGAGACAAGAACAGAGTTAATATCTTCTTGTAGCAGGGCACGCCAAGTGAATTCACATTTTCACAAGCCTTACTTCTGCTGGTGGATAGCGAGAGAAAAATATGTGACACTGATCAGCGACTAGACTGGCAGGAGTGGAAAAGGAAGTAAGAGCAATGATCCTCAACCTTGGATTACAATATTCAGATGTTCTGAATTACAACTCTCAGTATCCCTGGCCACTGGCCATGCTGGCTGGAGCTCAACATCTGGAGATCCTAAGTTTGAGAACCACCAACCTTCCTCAACTTATTGCCTTCCAGTTTGCTTGAGGGATTCTGGGATTAGTAGTCCAACACATCTAGAGGGCAGCAAGCTGGAGAAGACCACAGCAGATCAATGTAACTAGGCTTATGTGTAACTCCATCCCACCCTTCTCCTTTTTGATTGAGCTTCCTCTATAAAAGATGGCTTGGCTAGGTTGGCTGGATTCATTGGCTCTGCAAGTATATTTGCTGTCTACTCCATCACCTGCTAATCTTAAGCAGCAGTGCGACAGGCAAAAATTCAACAGATGGAACTTCTCTTCCCCATTGCATGAAAAAGGAGTAGCCTCCCTAAGTCTTTCTACATGTACCCCCAATCCCCCCAAATAAGAGATATTTGGACCCACCTGGGTTTGCCAAGCGGCTGCTGGTGGGTCCCAGGACCTGGTATGGATCTGATGAGAATGAGAAGGGAGTCAGAGAGGGACTAGAGTCAAATGTGCTCAAAGATCCTCTCCCCATCTACAACTCTGCCTCTTCCCAACACCCTGGAATGCCTCACTGATCTGTGAATCCCTTACCAAGAGTCTCAGCTTTTCTCTGATGGAGATGGTACACCCCTGGGCTAGACTACTTAAGAGTACAAACTGCTCTCACATGACTGAATGTACAGAAAAAGTCTGCATTTATAAAAGCAGAAGGACAAGTGAAAGAACTTTGATATTATATCTGTCAACCTGCACAGGTAGACAGACACACATTGTTGACAGGTAAAATAACAGGGGGTGTTCCTTTCCTTTTAATTCTTGTATTGGAGTGGGAATTTCAGTTGGTGTTGCTTGCATGACAAGCAACTGAAAGTGTGTGATGTGCCCAAGATCACCCAGTGGATTTCAATGGCTGAGCAGGGAATCAAACCATGATTTACAGGGTCTTTGGTTCAATGCTAAAACCATTACACCATGCTGGGTCTCGCAAAAGATATTACTTTGAGACTTTTCTAAGAATATGTTTGCTTCCACCACTGCACATCCATTCCATAAAGCCCATAGTGCCATTAAAAAGACCAATTGACATATGATCAGGAAAACAAACCAGCTCAGTTTGCTCTTGTTTCTTTAACACCTTGATCTGCAGAAAGTTGAAGGTCAAAGCTGAGCAACTTTTTGCCCTCTAGACATTGCTGGACTCCATTTCCCATCAGCTTCAGCCATTTTGGCCAGTGGTGGGAGATGATGAGAACATTAATTCAGCAATGGGAGAGCCTCCTGTTCCTGTACTAGGTGAATTTGTTCTCAGCAAGGAATTTCATATACAGAAGAGCCTGCCAATGTTTATAGATGCTGTTAAATGCACAGAAGCAGGGACTTAAACAAAAATAAGTTGGCGGTCTTAAGGCAGGAAATGATGGCAATCCCTTTGAGGGGGAAAAGTTACCTGGTGCAACACGTGTTGAATCAGAAGATCGACCCACACTCTGGATCTGTGGTGGGGAACCTTAAGGGTGGAAGAGAAGAAAATGAAGCATTAAGAGAGTGTCAAACGAAGGTGCTTCTATTTTTAAAATAGCTTAATTAACTGCCTGCTCCCATAACAGAAGCCGTAAGAAAAAATCTGGCTGGAACAGACTAAAAACCTATCTGGTCAAGGCCAGAAATTAGTTCTGTCTGAGTGCTGGTTCCCAGGAATTGGTGTTGAGTGACAGGCTGCCTCTCATTTTGTAGGCAGCATTAAAACTAGGTATTTCTTGATGGAAACTCTCCACTCCTCAATTTGTATATGGCTAAAAAGTACAAAAGAAATGTTGGTAATATAGTATTATATTGTAAAGGTAAACAGGGAGGAAGAAGGAAGGCCAGAATCGGGTATTAACTGGGAATCTATCAGTGGACAGGACATAATAAGGAGTGATGTATGTCGAGTAGAAAACATGTATACATCAGGGAAAAGCGTGTGAGAAGTTAGCCTTAGCAGGGGAACAACAATGTAATGTGGTTCGGGAATGAGATCGATGTAGGCTTGGGGGGCGGGGACTGAGACAGGATGGAAGAACATAAATATGTCATGTTAAGATTTGGTATAAAAATTTGTTTTTTATATTTGGAAACTAATAAAATTATTATTAAAAAAAAAGTACAAAAGAAATAAAAACAGAATATTTGTTCTTCTGGAACAGCACTCATATAAGTTGCTCATGCCTCAAATGAACCCAAGAAGTAGTGGGGATAAATTTTGAAGTGCAAGCATCTGTATTAATAAGCACCCTGGCAATACAACTCAAGAGTTAAAAAAAATAAATAGGGAGCTTAATAGATGCATATCAATAAACCAGCCCCAGAAACTTTTCTCTCCACAAACAGCAAATCTTTTTCAAACTAGCACATCTCAATTGCTCATTCAAAACCAAGGCCATTTCCACACTAGACTGTCTGGCCCCTCCCGAAACTGCAAGCCCCAGGATTCCATAGGATGTTGAAAGTGGAATCATAGCACTATAACAGCCTAGTGCGGAAATGGCCCAAGCCAACTTTAGATTAGCACAGGGATAAATTACAGTAACATATAATCCCAGAGGTAATCCATTCCATCCCAGCTATGATAAGAATTGCAGTTGAGACTTGAGAAACCATGATGCCATTGCACTGTCCAATCAAAAAATGCCCATTTGAATTCTTTTTCCACTACAAGGCTGATGCAAATTCAATCCAAGGAGAGAAATTAAAATTGGGCCCTTTATCAATGTCCCTTCTGGATAATGAATGGTACCTTTGGAGGTTGCACTGACAGGGCCACTGCCCCAGCTGCTCCGCCGGATTTCCTCATATGGAGATTCTAGATCAAAAGAGAGGAAGAGATGTCCAATTTAGGCAAAAGTACCATTTCATTGGTAAAATGCAATACCCACAAGAAAGTTCAAAAGCCCAATCTTGGGAAATGGCGGGAGGTGGTGGGGCAGAAAAAATTGCATATTCTATGAGCAGTTACCATGACTAATATTGTTACACTATGTAATAACAGAAGAAATATGCTCCTCCTACCAATGCGAGGAAGGGAAGCTAATTAAGGAGAAATTCAACATGACTGCTGCACCATGTTGAACAGGAAGCAATTAGAGGCAGAAGCAACAAGGAGAAAGCTTTTAACTAAAAGTGCTAAAGCCCCCCCAATAGTGCTTTATAAAATGGTGGTTTAAGCAGATATAGGACAGAGTTGCTGTTTGTTTGTTTGTTTGTTTCCTTCCTTCCTTCCTTCCTTCCTTCCTTCCTTCCTTCCTTCCTTCCTTCCTTCCTTCCTTCCTTCCTTCCTTCAACATTCCTACCACCAACTGAGCCAGAGTTTTTCATTCTGCTGTAGACAATGGCAGTGAAAGCACAACAGTAGCAAAAGCAGAAGGAAGAAGCAAGAAGAGAAAGGTTCCACAGCGAGAGAGCGAAAGCAAACATGACAGTACATATTCCACCTCCAACACCCTAAAACAAACCATTGTTTGTGGGTCAAATTCTAATTCTGAAAATGGTCTCAGAGGCCACATTCCAGAGGTGGACAGATCCAAGGGCAGAGTGGGTGGAACTGGACCAAAAGGGGGCAAGGCCATTTCAGATCTTTTCCTCAATCTAGTCTAGTTTTTATCAAGTTAAAAGTACAAATCTACATAATGCAGTCCACGGTATTTCAAAATATTCTCACTTTTAATACAGTATGCAGTTGTGCTGTCAGCTGTCCAGTTGACAGCATCTGAGTGCAAAATCAGGATAAGATTTCAAAATAGGAAAGCAGGCTAACATGGCTTGGCTCCAACACCAGTGCTTGTAGAGCACAGTTTTTGCCAGCTTAGCTCCGCCAGTGGTCTGCGGGACTGATGGCTTCTTCTCCAATCCTGAAATGCAGAAGAGCAGCTGGAGAACTTGAGATAAAGTTCTTTTCCCATTCTGAAGGAAGTGACTGGCCATCAAAGTATGCCCAGGAGCCATCAAAGTTGCCCTTGCATTTTCAAAGGAGGAGAAGAAGCAGCACCCACTGTGCCCTGGGCAAGGATGGAAGGGTCTTTTTCATTCTTGATCATGCAAAGGTCAGCTGCCAGGGACAATCACTGGGTGGAGAGAAGAGTTGCACCTGGTATCTTTGGCTGCCTTTCAACACAGAAGATACATGATAATTTCCTTTACTATGTCTTTAAAAGCATGATAGGTTATGCTAGCCTGAGTCACCTATAAGCTGGAAAAACCTGGAACTAGAGTATGAGAATAAGTAGTGAACTGTATGAATAAAAACATTAACAAATACACATATATGATAAGTCTAATAAACTTATCACAGTGATAATTTGTGAATACAAATACATCAGTACTATTAACGTATTATATGCTGTGATCCACAGAAAACAACAAAATCATATGTAAAGGTCCTGCAAGACCTCTATAAAGGCACTGGTGTTCAACGTGTAGCTGTCTCAATGGACTAGGATCTCCAAACATGATCAAAACAAAATCCTAATCTAATATATAAAAGTCAAAGCTTGTTTGTCTGTGACACGCGAAGATCTCATATGACTGGTTGCCTAAGAAGATTCTATGGAATCTTGGGGTTTGCAGTTTAAGGAGGGGCCTTTAGAATTTTCAACCAGACTGTGTCTGTCTTGAATAGGCCGGTTGCTGTGGAGATGAGGCCTAGCAGCAAGGAGGAGGGCAATGTATTCTCTCAGGAACACAACCTCTCTATGTTAATAACTCTGAATACAGATTCGATTGGGGAATATGGGGAAAAGTTACAGGGACTGGACAAGACAGTTTGGGGAATTAGAGATACAGGATCTCAAATCTTTCTAATAAGTATTACCTATGAGAAAATAAAATCCTGGGCAACGTTGGGTATATATGCTAATAGTGGATAAATGCTCCTGCGCTTTTCTTATGGTGAACACTCCTCAGGTGTAATCTTCAAATAGTGGTCTAGAACAATCTTCAAGTATTATAAATAGTCCAATCTTTAACCAAATGTGAAGAATTTTCAATTGGGGCCATGAATTAAAGTATATACCACAAGGAAATTGAAACCAAGTTTTATCCAAGTATGGAGAAGTTTTACTAGAGAAGTAAATGTAGAAAGGACTCTTGCCCCTCCCTTTTGGACAACAAACAACAGTCCTGTGGAATCTCCACTCTTTTGCACAAACTTCATCAGGCTTATCTCTTTCTGGCAATTAACAATAGAAGTTCTTTCAAAAACCCATGTTCTGGAGGAATACTCAGTTAAGGGCACTGACAACCTCTCTTGAGACTCTGTATGTGGGGCAGCAAAGAATGCAATCATAAGATCTTCAGGATGGTTCAGGGCAACTACTGACATAAAAGCACTCACATCCTACAATGCACCTGAGTTTTTGCTAAAGACAATGGCTTTGCAGTGTTAACTCACCAGTTTTGACTTGGGCTCGTGGTGGTGGTGGTGGTTGCTGCGTAATCACTGGTGCAGATGGATACGTAAAGGTGGGACTGTCTGTTGTGAAGACAGAAAAGTAGAAAAGTGATTAGCAAGGCTGGACCAAGACATTTTGCTCCCCGAGACAAAGGAAAAGATAGTGAGCTCTTGGAAACATCAGCTACACAGAAACCAACAGGCCTGGAAGTTGACTTTTCAGTGCTGGCAATGGGACAACATCTTCCACCCTGAAGTCTTGGATGGAAGGTTCAGGACAAAACACACACACAGCTCTGTCTTCCAATACCTCCCCAGCACTCCTGTCTATCCCCTTGTATTTGCTACTTGAGGTGGCTGCTTCACTTTGCCTAATGTTAGAGCTGGCTCTATTGATTTAACCTATGCCTCTCTTTCTAATCACTAGAGCCAGCCCTAACATTAGGCAAAGTGAAGCAGCCACCTTCAGTCATGGACGATGTTTTTATTTGCAAGTCCAGGGTAGCAGGTAATGGGTTTCCCCTCTCCATTTCCATGTGGCTTTTTCAAGTTAGTCAAGAGACCAGCCTTATGCCAGAAAAGAGTATTTACTGAGACTTCCTTGTATTGTCTATTCTCAACGTGAAGGTTCTTTCCCATTACATGGCTGCTACTGGATCCTTTAATTTGGAGGGTTCTGGAATTGAACCTGAGGTCTTCTACATGCAAAGCAGATGGTCTACCTCTGAGATGCAATCATGGAAATTAAGGCTGAGAAAAATCCACCTCTGCTTGAGACCCTGGAAGGGCTTTGCAGGCCAGAGAGACAACTCTAAACTAGATGAATCCATGATGTGAATCATCTATACCATAAGTCAGCTGCTTCATATGTCATCTGACACTGTTCTTGCTAGACTGCAGGTGAAAATATCTTTTGCTCCAGTGCTTACTGGATGTCCATTATTTAAAAGCTCCAGCACATGAGAAGTTAGGACAATCTCTCTCAATTCTTCCACTGGCAGTGGTGGGCATAGAGGGCAGGTGTGATCCAACACACTGGAAGAACACCAGGTTGGGAAAGTAAGGCAGAGAAAAGGGTTCCTTGTTGTGCTACTGCTGTGTGTGTGTGTGTGTGTGCTTTCAAGTTGTTTCTGACTTATGGTGACCCTAAGGTGACCCTACCATGGATTTATTCAGTAGATGTCTATCATTGCTTTCCTTTGAGGCTCAGAGAGTGTAACTTGTCCACATTTCCATGGCTGAGCAGGGATTCGAACCCTGGTCTCCCACAATTCTACACAAACACTCAAACCACACCATGCTGGCTCTTAGATGCCTAACTACAGAGAGTGCCTCCCTCTGCATACTCCCCCAGGCTAAGAAGATCAGAAGCTGATATGATGACTAAGGCAGTGCAAGCAAGATGATGAAAGACGTGATCCAAGTTCTAATCACCATTGAATCATGAAAGCCCCTGAACGATCTTGGACTAATCATGCTCTCTAAAGGTTGTTGTAAAGATAAAGTGGCAGGTAGGTGAGCCGTATTATATTGCTCACTGGAGGAAGGATGAAATATAAATGTGAGTAGCAGTAAATGGATGTTGTTGTGTGCCTTCAGATCAGAACTTACGATGAACTTATCATTGGGCTTTGTTGGCAAGACTTATTCAGTGGTGGTTTGCCATTGCCTTCCTCTGAATGTGAGGAGTGAGATTTGCCCAAGGCCACCCAGTAGGGTTCCATGCCTGAGCTGGGATTTGAACTTTCGTCTTGCAGACTCCTAGTCCAAGGATATTTCCATACTACATGTTATGGTGCTATTATTCCACTTTCAACATCCTGTGGAATTCTGGGGTTTGTAGTTTCCTGAGGCCAAAGAGCTCTCTGGCTGCAAACCCCAGGCTTCCAAAGTGGAATGATAGCACTATAACAGTGTAGGGCGGAAATGACCAAAGATTCAAATCACTACCCCACATTGGCTCCAGGCTAGTGTTTCATATTCAAGGGACTTTTAAAAGCAAGACAGCATGGAGGACATCTTTCATTTGCTGTGATGAAATTCAGCTGCAGTAGCTTTGCTCAGATGACCATTTCCTTGTGAGACTACAGGGCATCATTCACATTCACATTCACAGACACACACACACACACCCCAGCCCCCAATGCCCAGGGATGGTATTTTTTGTCCAACCAAAATCCTGCCTTGGTCCTTACTCTGGCGCAGGTAAGAGAGGTGAGACAGTAAGACTTCTGTGTTGTATGGTGTGGTAAGGCGTAGAAAACCTTCCTTGCCAAGTTTGCACAGCTCTTTGCCATCCACATGCTGGAAGAGGCTTGTTTCAATGTCCAGGAGGCCATATTCCTTCACTGCCCAGTCCAACCACTGACGGACATGGTCATGGGTCCACACGCTGGGGTCTGTTGGAGAGATACAAGTATTGAGGTAATGACCAAACCTCACAAGGATGTCACTAGGTAAAGCACGAAGCTGTTAGACTGGAAGACATTCTGGTATCAAGGGACCTGGAGAAATATAGCTACTGAAATGAGAGGTAAGATTTCAGAAATTTCAAAGTCTGCAGTAGGACAACGGAAGCATTTGATTTCTCCAGAACTCTTTAAGAAGTAGATGTTATGAAAGTGGGCAGATCAAAAGTTGCATTTTTTAATACCATAAAGTCTTCACTGGTCAAAGCCTTAAGACTGTGATTTAGGCTCCAGATGCAAGCAATTGGGTAGGGGGCACTGGCCAGTTTTTACCACATTGCCTCTCCGCAGGCTGCGTCCCCTTGCCTGGGACCAAGAGTATCTCTATATTTGGCTGTATATTGACCAATATGGCAACCAGAAGACCAACAACATCTAGACAACCACAAGCTCTCCACTCAAATTTATAACATCCAGCAGAAGAGAAGAGGCCAACATCATCTTATACCAACCTGCTGGGACGATGACTCTCTTCTCCTCACTGGGGGGGTTGACAGGAGGGCTGCTACGCTGATTGTTGTATCCACCTGGATAGGATACCTGGGATGGGTCAACTGTACCTCCTGCCTTGCTTCTCCGGCTCACGCTACAATCCACAGGAGATTGTCTGTTGTTGAGGAAGAGATGGGAGTTTCATTGGACAACTAGGTAGAACATTTTCCTTGAGGACTGGGAGTTTTCACAGGTGAAAATAAGATGTTTCTGGAAGTCTATCTAATATAGAAAAGTCAAAGTTTGTTCGTCTGTGTCAGGTGAAGACCTCATATGATTGCCTACCTAAGAAGATCCTATGGAAACTTGGAGTCTGCAATTTAGGGAAGGGCCTTTCAGAATTCTCAGCCAGAGCATTCCTGAGCCTCAGTCAACTGTGTCTGTCTTGAATAGGCTGGTTGCTGTGGAGATGAGGCCTAGCAGCATGGAGGAGGGCAGTGTATTCCCTCAGGAACCCAACCTCTGTATGTTAATAACTCTGAATGCAGATTGGGTTGGGGAATATGGGGAAAAGTTATAGGTACTGGACAAGACAATTTGGGGAATTAGAGACACAGGATCTCAAAACTCTCTAACAAACATTACTTATGAGAAAATAAAATCCCAGGCAACACCAGGGATATACATCAGTTCTTTATACAACAGGATCACAGGACCTTGTTGCCTAAAGTGGAGCAGCATCTATCCAATTCCTGATGTACCGTACCCAAAGCCATCTAAGTTATTTTGGCCATTGAATATCTCTTCCCCTTCCTGACAATAAAAGTACAGTACAATAACAATGAAAAATAGCGAACAATTTACTGTGTTGACCTGACACCTAAAATCTGCAGCCTGAGGTGGCCAGCTCATTCTCCCTAATGGTTGGGTCCACCTTTGCTTGTTTCAAATAAATCATACTTAAGGTCAACTACAGTTCCTCAGTTTCAGGTGACATAACAAGCCCTGGGGAATCAAAAATGGATGCAGACATTTCAACTTTCCTGAAGAAGTGTGTACACTGTGCAAGAGCTGAGATTGGGCTTATTCTCTTGCGATAAAACATGGTTTAATATAACAGGTGAATTCTGCCACTGTTTCCTGTTGCTGTAGCTCTCACTTCTGCAAAGTTCATTGTATTTTGAGAACTTACTATGATTCCTACTACAAGGTTTACTCCTGTACTTCTCCTCGGCAAACTGCCCTGAGTTGAAAAGCAGAACATATGTGTCCTATAAATATAAATATGTCTGTAAATATTACACACACACCCCACAACACACATACTGCCTTCTTCAACTCTCGACATTCACTAACACGGATCCGTGAGAGCTGCATTTTTCTCCAGACCTTGGAAGTTACAAGTAATCTGGTTATGAGTTCCAGGGGTGAGTAGGAATGAGTAGACAATGAACTCATATTTCCAAAGTAATGTAACAAGTGGAAACAAAGTCACTTTGTTGGTGCAGCTACTTATGTTTTCTAGTTGTTAAAGAAAACATCAATTGTGTGTACACCAACAAAGGGACTTTTCTTTTCTTTTGATCATTGGAGACCAGCATTTAGTTCCCTGCTCAGACATGGAAACCTGCTGGGTGACCTTGGGCAAGTCACACTCTCTTATCCCCAGAAATTCTCATGATAGCTTCGCCGTTGTTGTTGTTGTTGTTGTTGTTGTTGTTGTGTGCCTTTGAGTTGTTTCTAACTTATGGCAATCGTAAGGTGAACCTATCGTAGGGTTTTTTGGGGCTGAGAGAGTGTGACTTTTCCAAGGTCACCCAGTGGGTTTCCATGGCCGAGCAGGGAATCGAACTCTGATCTCCAGGATTGTAGTCCAACACTCACACCACTATACCATGATGGTTCCCAGGTTGCCATAAGTCAGAAATAACTTGAAGGCACAGAGCAACAACAACTAAAAGTTACATTTTTAAAAAAAGTTTTATAGTGTATACGTCTAAACTACACTTCAGCATCTTTTTAGGATCTTTTAAACAGAACTATCCCACCTTCTTATCAGTTCTAAGGTACTGTCTTTTTCTTTCCATAACAACCTCCCAAGCTCCTCCAGCAAAAAACAAACAAACCCAAGAGTAATGTGTGATACAACAGGACACTCTTAAAATGATATCACAAATAGCAGCAGTTAATTATTTCTTGGATAGCACAATGACTAATAAGAACAAATTAAATTTTAAATTGTTTTCTAAATTCTGACTTCCTTCTCTCTATCCCTAGTTTGCCATTTACCAAGCCACCCTCCCCAGAATGATGGCCTTCAGAGATGGACTACAACTGCCATCAGCTAGAGCCAGCAGGACTATCTCCCAGCTTAGCCCACTACAGAACAGAGGCTGAGAAGCCCTGGTCTGAACTACTCTGACCTCTTTGCATCAGATGCCCCTTCGTGGTGCCAGGCTACTAAAACAAGCTGTTTGGCTGAGGGGAAGTGAGCTGTTTCCTGTGGGTTTGCAAGAACAGCCACAAACTTTAGCAGCAGCTAATTATATAGCTGGGGTAAGAAGGCAAGAAGGGGTCTTGCTTCTTCAGTGCCACCATTAGAGGCCCCAGAGCAGAACCAAGGAAGGGCTATGTCATGCCTTTCCCTCTTAAAACACAGGACCCTGCAACACCATCTCCACTGGCTACAGCTTTGTTTAATGTTGTTAACTGCAGTCAAATTTATTTCAACTTAGGGCAGTCCTATAAACAAGAGAACTTCAAGTCACCCTATCATCAACAACCCTGCTCAATTCTTGCAGATTCATATCTGCAGCATCCTTGATTGAAGCTATTCATCTTTAATGCAACCTTCCTCTTTTCCTACAGCCTTCTACCTTTCCAAGCATAATTGTCATGTCTTCTCATCAAATGATCAAAGGAGAACGGGACCATTTCCGCACTAGACTGTTATAGCGCTATTATTCCACTTGCAACAACCTATGGAATCCTGGGGTTTGCAGTTTCGGGAGGGGCCGGCCGGCCACTCCCGAAACTGCAAACCCCAGGATTCCATAGGATGTTGCAAGTGGAATAATAGCGCTATAACAGTCTAGTGCGGAAATGGTCCTAGTTTAGTCATCTTGGCTTCTAGGGAGAGTTCAGGCTTGATTTGCTCTAGGACCCATTTATTGGTCTTTTTAGCAGGCCAGGGTATCCATTGAACTCTTCTCCAGCATCACATTTTGAACGAATTGATTTTCTTCCTACCAGCTTTCTTCACTGTCCAGCTTCCACAATCATAAAGTCAAAATTCAAAGTGTTGGTTATGACCTGTAAAGCCCTATACAGCTTAGGTCCAGCCATTTTTTTTAAAGTAAGGGCTATAATCCTGCATCAGTTTATACATAACTAGGTACTTAATTAGGTAACTTCTCCTGGCCTGACCACCCCACTGTGGTAATAGTGTCAAAATCATGACTAATTAGTGATCATGAATACAAGACACTTGTGGTTAGGTAGCAGTTGAATGATGTTTTTGCTGAAGTCCAATGTTCAAACTACTACACCATGCTGCTGCTTTCCCATTATTGTTGGACTATGCCAACCCCAGACAACATTCCCAAGTGTTAGGAAAGATAACAGCTGAGACCCAGCGACATCTGGAGCTGGAGGGGCAACCATTTCCCCATCTCTCTCTATCTGCGAGGTGCGAAAACAAGGCCATTTCCGCACTAGACTGTTATAGCACTATTATTCCACTTTTAACATCCTATGGAATCCTTGAGGCCCCTCTCTAAACTGCAAACCCCAGGATTCCATAGGATGTTGAAAGTGGAATAATAGCACTATAACAGTCTAGTGCGGAAATGGCCAAAGCCAGCCCTACTGAATTTCAGATAACCAAATAAGTTAAAGGTATAATTCAACCAGATCAGTTCCTGCTCAGTCGCATAGGGATGGGGGGGCAATGGGGGGGTTTCCCCTGGCGGCAATGTTTTTGGGGCATTCCAGTTTGTAGCCACGCCCCCCCATGCCGCGGCCATGCCTCCCATGCAGCGGCCACACCCCGAGCACTGTGGTCACATCCCTCCTGCCTCCTCTCCATGCACTCTAAGCTCTACCACTGTTCCTGCTAATCCTATTCTTTCTTCCTGGGAGACAAGCTGCATCTCAGTGGTGAAATCTATATATGCCATGGCATATGAGAGAACTTGGGTTCTGTATCCAGCATTTCCAGTATAAAAAGTATCACAAAGTAACAGTAAATTATGCTGTCAGAAACTACAGGAAGAAAATACAGGGCTAAATTCGGGAGTAGAGGGACCTGTGGCTCTCCAGATGTAATGTGACTCTAGCTCCCATCAGCACCAGTCAAGATGGCCAGTGGTCAGAGATGATGGGAGTTGAGATCCAATAACATCTTGTAATCCCTAGGTTCCCTACCCCAGGGTGCAATAAATATAGAGCTGCACCAGGTTAAATAAAGACATAGCTATGCTTCTGTTCCCTGGACACCTGAACAATGCTAGAAGAAAGGTTTTCAACAAGGCTTCCTTTAGAAGAGGAGTGGGCAAAGTGCATTCTCCCCCATGGCCATTATTTTGGCCTCAAGAGGTCAAGAAGATTTTCCAAAATTCCCCCAAATGCCCTGAATCTAGGGACCCAAGAAGGGCCAAAAACAATGAAAGAATGCCCCCCTCCCATGTATCCTAGAGGGCATTTGAGACCTTTCAAGAGAGATAAAGTGCATGCGGTAGTTTTAAGTAGCAAAGACACCAATGACCTGGAGAAACAAACTAAAGATTTTGTTATGAGAACTCCAGTCTGACAGGAAAGTTACTCAGGGTGCTAATCTATCAGTTCTTGTCTAGAATGAAGTGATAGGATTGGTGGGAAGAAAAGGGAGGGAAATCCCTAGGAGCCTCAGTTTACATCATGGAGCGATCAGGATACGTAGACAAGAAGCAGGGAGATTGTGAGTCACTCAAACTACAGTCCTCTCTGCACACTTGTGGGTTTGATCTTTGCAAATTTGATTATTCTTAAGGTGTGTACATACTTCCCTCCATTCTCCTCCTCCCATTCCCTTGCCTTTTGCCCAGGCATGCTTGCTTTTCTTCTCTGCACCTGTGCAAAAAACAAGAGAATGGGAGGGAGAGCACCATGCACATAGAAGGAAGGCATGCATGTGCCCTCCTGCCATTCCTTTGTCTTTTGCCCAGTGTGGAGAAGGAAGGCAAGCACGTCATGGCAAAAGGCAAGGAAATGGAAGGGGGAGCCCTCGAAAGGAATGAGAGAGGAAGCACAGGGGCTGGAGCTATTTGTGTTTTTTTCCACTTTTGCAAGGATTCTCCACCCCCAATCCTCAATGAATGTGTAGGGGCTACTGTATCTAACCCTATAACTACTACCCGCTGTGCAGCATTCTTGATTCTTCAGTGCTAAGCACTGTTGCACTTCTAACATTTTGCAGGCAACCCCCTTTCTTTTTTGCAGGAGTAGATATGGTGGGGGCTATAGTCCTTGACGACCTTCTGGAAGGCTAATGCAGTCCCATAGCCTTCCATAGTTGCCTACACCTGCTTTAGAGGAAGCGTAGACAAAGTGCAGCCCACAGAGGCCACATGTAGCCCTTCAGGCATTTTTGTGGCCCCAGGGGTCAATTCCCCACATATTTTTTTCAAATAGTTCTTAAAATATTTCTTCTTTTTTTTTTTCAAATTTGTTTTTCCAATATTCTCCAAAAAATTCCCTTACCCCCAATATTGGCCAGTTTAGGGAGGGTCCTCAAAGGCCCCTCTCTAAACTGCAAACCCCAGGATTCCATAGGATGTTAAAAGCAGAATAATAGCACTATAACAGTCTAGTGTGGAAATGGCCATCCTCAAAACATGGAAAAAGGAGTTGGTTTTTGCCTCCCACAGTTGCCCAGCTTGGCTTTAGAAGAAGGCTGAGAACCCTTTCCTGCTGAAGGGATGCACTCTACTTCTCTCCTCCAGATGGGACTGAAGTCAAAAAGTGAACTGGGTTTACACAGCAGGCTACAGACCCCAGGTGGCCCATGTCCAACCCTTGTTTTGGAGCCTGCCCACAAGCATGGCCACCCAACCCCCAAATGGCTGACCTGCTAGAGCAGTTGACCTGCTCATTCTCTTGCTTCACCACGTGGACTCGGTTGTTGGTCTGGGCTGACCACTGTGGCTCCTCCAAACCGATGCTTTCTTTGCTGCCATAGTCATCCGCAGAGGGCAGCTCGGTCTTCAACAGGTGTGCAGTGCTGAACGATGTGTCAAATATAGACTGGTCCTCACTTACAACTGACAGCGCCTCCTACAGGTATAGAAGGAAAAGCAAGGGAAGATCAGGCTTGCCCTGTAAGCCAACTGTTAGGAAATAAAGAGACCAGCTGGCTTGGATCCAGCCTTGTGTTCTGTGCAACATCCAAAGGGATATAAACCCACAACTGTCCAAATTCAGCAGGCACAGTGCCCATTAATCCTCTATCTTCCTACTTTTTAAGCTGCTTTTAAAACGTTTCAGTTTCTCTCTCCTCCTCCCACATTCCCCCTTTGTCCTCAGCTTATTTCAGTTGCTGCAAACTTTGTTCAAAGAGCAAAAATAGTTTGCTTAGTAGGAAGGACAGGAAAGGAGGAGCTTGAAACTTGCCCTTCCCAGTAGGTTCAGGCAGAAGCAAGCTATAGCTGCCTCTCCTAGCTTGTCTCTTCTTCCTTATTAATAACATTTGTCCTCTTCAGCACATTCTGATATTGCTTGACCATACGTTTTGCTTTTCCTCTGTAAAATGTTGGTGGATATGTGAATATGTCCACATGATCCACACAGAAGGTATGGCAGTAACAGCTTTTTCCCTGTAGATATTAAATAAGAGATCACATTTAATCCCATCTTTCAAAAAGTCTTCCTAGGTGTAATTTACAATCTAATTGTTAAAACTGGTGTGGTGTATTGGCTGGAGCAGGGGGTAGGCAAAGTGAAGCCCTTCATATATTGTATGTCTACAATGTCTAGCATCCATAACCATTGACAATGTTGGCTACAGCAGATGGAACTTTGCAATCCACCACCAACAAAGCTGGGGGCAGGGCACAAGTTGCCCGTCTTTTTTTAGCGTTTTGGGTTGGGACTTAGGAGATACAGGCTCAAGTCCTCCCTCAGCCACAAAATTCATTGGGTGACCTTTGGCTGGTATCCCTCAACCTTTACAAAGTTGTTGAGAGGGTAAAACATCTGGATGTCCAAGGCTTCCCTACCCATCACAAAGGGGATGGTAGAGGCTTCTGGCAGCTAAAAGGCCCTCATTCCTCCCCTCCCCAAGTAACCAAAAATCTTTTTTTTAGGATAAATTCTGTACAGTCCAGCAGACCCACCTATTTTGAATTCATTTACAATTCAGTTTTTAATTTTTATTCATTTTATCAAAGTCTTCATCATATCAGTTGGCCCCTGTAGCCGTGTCTTTAGTTCCAGGTGGTCAGCTTCAGTATTTCCAATTTTCCAATTTTCTGACCCCAGAAACAAAATATTTTTATGTAATAGTTGTGTGTCCAAATGGACACCCAGTGGAGACAAATGGACACATACAATTTAATCAGTGAACTGTGTGATTCCCACATCCTTTTCATGCTTTTTTTCATGTTACAGAAAACGAAAGCTAAAAACAATCCTCCAGTAATCTTTTCTGCAATCCTAGATCAGTTGTGCTTGTTAAATTCATTTTTCTAAACTTCGATAAGCCTTTCCAGGAGTTTCCTTCATTTTGATTCAGGTATTTTCTGGTGGTGAAAAAGATAATAAAAATTGATAGAATATAGATGGTTTAAAATTTATTTGCAGCTCTATTGACTTCCTTCTTTTAATAAAAAAAAAATCAATACAAAATGGTCCAGACAGTATATGTTTATTTATTTGATTTATATCCCACCTTTCTTTCCATGCAGGATCCAAGGTGGCCTGCATTCTAAGAATAGGATACAGTTAAAACATTATTTATACAAAATAACGTAGTGGAGAAGCTTTCATGCATGAACCTTTTCAATGAGAGAATAGACACGGAGTAACAATTTTGTAAAAAAAAAGTCACATCTTGCAGTTGCTGAGAGGCTAAGTGCAGTGCCAAAAATGTATAAATTAATAAATAAGCCTGAAATCTGTATCTTAATTTTGAGTAAATTCTATAAAATGTTAAATAGTACAAGGGAGCCCTGTGACCTATTTAAAAGGTGAATTGCTTCTCTTGAAAAAGGAATTTCAAGAGAAGCAATTCTGCCTTTTTGGCCAAGAAAAAGGTGGTCCAGAGAGTCTGGAGGGGTTGCAGCCGAAAAAACCATCCTTCAGGACCATATGTGACTTCTTAAGGAGGAAGGATGTGACTTCTCCCTGCCCTTTGCCCACCTTTGCTTTAACTGCTGCCTGATACCCACAAATTATCAGGGGAAGCATCTCAAGAGGTGGGGGGAAAAGCAACCAGCAGCTAATTCCTGGCATAGTTGGCAGGTGTCAAAATCACAATGACAGAGGCCAGCTGCAATCTTGGGAAACAGATAACTACCCAAAGATGAATTGTGGTTAAGAGAGTCAGACGAGGAGTGGGAGATCCACTTTCAGATTCTATTAGGGTTGCCAGGTCTCTGGGCCTGGCCCTGAGCTTCAAGGTTTGTACTCTTCTCCAATCCTTTGAGTGGTGGTAGGTTGAAGGGTGACACTGTTGCCTCAACCCTGTGTTGTGTATTTGCCTTTGTTATATATTTTTTTTAAATGAAAGCAATATTCAGCAATATACTTGATGCTAAATGTATCATGATCAATGCCCTTACCAGGGCCTACACCCCCTGAAACATTGCCAGGGCTGCCCTTAGGTCTCAGATTCTGACCCTGCAGCCTCAGGGGCTTGGCAACCCTGATCTTTCCTCACCCCAGAAGGTCTCTCAGCCAGTTCCACACTGTCAACCTACCCTATCTTGCAAGGTTGTTATGTGGATAAAATGGGGCTGGGGAAAGCCATACATGCCATCTTGTACCCTTTGGAAGAAAGATGGAGTCTTTCGAAAAGTAGTAGCTATATTAATAACGCTAATCCCAGAACACCACCATAATTTACAACATGAAAAGAAACACACAAAAAGGCTAAAAACAAGCATCAGGCAAAGACTGAAGAGAGAAACAAACCCCCTACAGTTGTTGTTGTGCGCCTTTAAGTCATTTCTGACTCATGGCATCCTTCGGGCATATTTATCATGGAGGTTTTGTTGGCAAGATTTGTTCAGAGGGGATTTGACGTTGCTTTCCTCTGAGGCTGAGAGAGTGTGACTTGCCCAAGGTCCGTGGATGATTAGGGATTCTATTCAATACAATCCCCAAAGGAAACGAAAACATTACGGTAAATTGCAAGCCTCTGTGAACAACATGCCTGAAATCAGACAATGAGATGACTAAGCACTGCCCCCTCCCCTTGAGAGAAGTCCTTCCATACTTTTTTTAGGTTTCCAGTGAATCTGGAATTACTCCTCTTTCTTAGAAATGAACAAACTCTGGTACCAGAGGAAGAGATAACTAAATGACGTCCCTAGCGGTTACAAAGTACAATAATAACCCATAAGATAGGCAAGCTCACTGCTGTTTAATGGTAGTGTAGAATTGAACTCCTGTGCCAACTCACTTCACTGTGCCTTTTAAGCACAGCCAGCCCCAAAAGGAAGAGAAACAAGAGCACAGAGCACTGGGAAATGTGGGGTTGTGGCCAAGCCAAGCCAAAGCAGCACGTGAAAAAAGTAAAGAGACAAAATAACACAGCAACCCAAACATCCTACAAAGTCCCGAAGGACCCCCATAGGTTCTTTGAAAGGCAGGTGCACCATCGCCCAAGAGTAATTCTAGAGACTTGTTTGGAAAAGGTAGCAAGTAGAGAAATTAACGGTTGGGGTTTTCCACATTCCTGCCTTCCTCAACAATGGAATTCTTGGGCCGTGACGCACCCCCTGGGTTCAGGAAACAGAAGGAGGAGGCTGTTCGCCATCAGCGAAAGAGTTGGAACGCCCAGTCACAAAAGACACCCAGCTACCTTTCTTTTACAACTTTGGACTCAGAGGGCTGCATTAACCAGCTAGAGTTGCCAGCCAGCACATCCCAGCTTCGGACTGCCTTTTACTTTGTTCTGCCAAAAACAGCAGGTGAATATTTTAATAGGAAGAGCTAAATTAACACCATCACCTCCTTATTGCTGCCAGTCAAACATCTGTTCAAGACACAGAGACAAGGGCCTGTTCCAGTTTTGGAGACTCCTCAGCCATGAAGCTTTGAAAGTAAAGATGGCCCCAGAAATGGGGTTGGCATGGAAAGCTATCCCTGTTGAAATTCCATGTCCTGAGTTACAGTTTTGGGAGAAAAAGTGGGATATACATCAAATAAATGAAACAAAACTTTTCTGAACCTGCAGGCATGGCATCCCCTCCAATTGTCTCGATTTGGCTGTCATAGTCCCAATGAATCCTCTGTCATCCCATTTTTTCAACCATTTTAAAAATATCCCAGTTTCAATCTTTCTCTTTTTGTCCTAAGATTACTTAACCTGCTGCAAACTGAATGAGGCCATTTCTGCACTACACTGTTATAGTGCTGTTATTCCACTTTCAACATCCTATGGAATCCCAGGGTTAGCTGTTCAGAGAGGGACATTTAGAATTCTCAGCCAGAGAGCCCTTTGGCCTCAGGAAACGACAAACCCCAGAATTCCACAGGAGGCTGAAAGTGGAATAATAGCGCTATAACAGTGTAGTGTGGAAATGGCTTGAGCTCCAAGTGTCAACTAGTTTGCACTCAATGAATTTAGCTGGAGGGGGGGAGGAATGACCGAATCTTGTACTTCTCAGTAGGTGCAGGCAAAAGCAAACCCCTCCTAGCTTCTAAACTTTTCATCATTAATACTTATTGCCATATTGACCACACATGTGCCATTTTCATCTGCAAAATGTTGGAGGGTATGGCACTGAATTACGGCTTTAAAAGATCAAGAGAGAGAAGAAGTTCTAGGTTCAAATTCTGTCATAGAGGAGAGATTGCATCCGGCACCTTTCTCCCCACACCCACCGATAGGGTGCTGCAAAGTTCTTCACGCATTGAAAGCAGAAGTTGCTGGGGTGCTGAGCAGGCATTTCAGCAAGCTCACTGCTAGTGGGAGATGCTATCACCGCAGAAGACAGAACAGAATTGCGGTTTACTTCTGTTCAGCCCCCTTCTGCATATTACTCTGCTTTCCTAGCAGAGCTGTTAGGGCCTGGAAGATTAAAAGATTTACAGAAGGGAGATTGGCAATAAGATACAGCAGTGTGGAGCTCTCCTCCTCAGCTAGCTGTGCCCACTTCTGTTCGACATCATTCCATGACCATCGGTTTTCTGTCCGCTTCTCTGAAACAGTCACTGAACATTCCTTGTCTTCATTTTTTTCCTCCCCAGTAAACCTTGGGGTTCTAACTTAAGAGCATGAATCATGCAGCCCTACTGGACTGCATTCTTCCCCTTTGGCCACGCTGGCCAGGGCTGAACTGCAGCCTAACAACATCTCGAAGGCCACATTATCCCCAGCCCTGTTCTAAACATTATTGAAGATACTTGAAGATAAGTTCTAATCTAATGAATCAGCAAGATTTCTGCGTAAACATAGGCGGAGTTCCAGCTTGACAGTTCTTTGAATCTCCCTGACATACAATTTGCACAGTAATTCAGCAAGTCTTCCTGTTTCAAAGCCCATTTTACAGAGGCGGAGCTGAATCTGGCCCCAAGTGCTCAAAGTAGGCAGCTCTGAGTCTATGGCCATCTCCACAGTAGGCTGTTATAGTGCTTTTATTCCACTTTCAACATCCTATGGAATCCTGGGGTTCGCAGTTTAGGGAGGGGCCTTTCAGGCTATAACAGTCTAGTGTGGAAATGGCCTATGATAGCAAGCACAGAAGTCTGGAGTCAGGATTTGTAATGGCACAATACACAGAATTCAGATCCATATACTCCATTTTGTTTTTCACTTAAAACTTCAAGGCTCACTAGCTAAATCCAGGCTACGTTAGTGGCTTGGACAGAGCCAGATTATGTTCATGTTACAGTTTATTGTATTTGCTCTATATAATTATTAGTTGCAATTATAAGTTATACTGTGGGATCTTAAAATCATCATTGTCAACTGATTTTGGAAAAGTTGCTTTTCTGATTATGTTGTCTGGGGGATTCTGGAAAGGGCAAGGTTTTGGAAGCCTGGCAGGGAAAGGTTAGCAGCCATAGCACTTTTGGCATTGCCCATAATCCATTTCCCTATGCGGAGAGAGCCAGCCTTCTTCTGTTGGTGATGGCAGCTTTTAGGTTTGGGCAAGCAGCAAAAAGAAGAAAGGTTGGATTATATTTTTAGAATGGGGACATACAATATAAGAGTCAGGCTGGTGTGAGATTGCCACCTTATTAATTAGCTGTTAAGATGCAATCGCATAGTCCCTGGAAAGGTCTTTTCTTCTGAAGGAGTGGAGAAAGACGTCTGACCTTGGAGAAGTCTTTGCAGACTTCCTGAAGCTGCCATGGAAACTTCCATGGCCCTTGACTCTCTGGCAATGGGACTTTGGTGTCAGTAGAGAGCCAGCAGAGAACCAGGGTGGTATAATGATTTGAGTGTTGGATTACGACCCACTCAGCCATGGAAACCCAATGAGTGATCTTGGCACATCACACATTCTCAGCCCAAGAAAACCCCATGACAGGTTTGCCTTCAAGTTACCGTAAGTCCAAAACAACTTGAAGGCACACAACAGCCACAAGAAAGTTGATGGGCATGTTTTGACAGCCTGGATCCTGATATGTTATATGCAAGCTTATTTTACCCCAAAATATTGTATGGAAGAGCATTCAATCAAAAAGGCCTTTATATGAAGCAGTACAGCCCAGAAACAGTTGTACCACCTCAGCGAGAAGAGCCATGGCCATCACTCTTGGACTGCCTCTTGCCCATTCCTGCTGCGTTACCATTGCCAAAGTACAAGTTATTTACATTCTCCCCACTTGGGCATCTCATCTTAAGATGGTTTTCAAATTATAAGACTCAGGCACATTTCCCCCCCCCCAGTGCTTTCCAACATCACTTCCAAAAAGACAACTTTTAGAATCTTACAGCTAGCCTGATCAGGCTGAAACACGGAGATTCTGGGAGCTGTCATTTTAAAAAGTAGTCCTTCCAAACATTGCTTTGTATATACTGGTTCATCCTGGGTCAAAAGAACTCATGATCCAGCCATACTTCTATAAGGAAAACAAATACAGTGCTCCAACACTGGCACCACAAGGACTAAACATATTGATGGCTCAGTCATTAGATGGCTGTGGCAACTCTAAGCAGGTTCCCCAGAAGGGTTAGGGACAACTAGGGTATTTTGCTCTACTTCCCCAAGGAAATCCAACCTTCACCAGCTCTTTTATTTTCCATTGGCCTCTTCCCTCAAATTGCCATATTGCTCACTAGAACCTCTCACAGGTCTCCCCGTAGGTGGTAGTGGCAGGACCAGCAGGACCTCAATATCCTATCTGTCCAAGAAACCATAAATTCTTACCTCAAGGCTTGGAAACAAGAACTGATGGACAGTAGCCCTGTACCGTCATTGCTGTTGTTCCCCAAATATGACACGAAAAGAAAAATATAATCAGATCTCCACATCTGCAGGCTTGATTATTTTTGAGTTTCTCCTGTCTCTGCCTCCAGACCCCAGTTGGTTCTTTTCTGGGGGAAACTTCCCTCTCAGCAGCTCTGATTGGGCTGTCCAACCCTCCTCTGGTCTTCCTTCTCCTCCACCAGCTATTGCCTGGCAAGCTAAGCCCATTTCCATGCTATACTGTTATAGTGCTATTATTCCACTTTCAATATCCTGTGGAATCCTGGGGTTTGTAGTTTCCTGAGCCCAAAAAGTTCTCTGGCTGAGAATTCTAAAGGCCCTTCCCTAAACTACAAATCTCAGAATTCCACAGGATGCTGAAAGTGGAATAATAGCACTACAGCAGTATAGTGCAGAAATGGCCAAAGGATGGCTCACAGCCCAATTTCTCAGCACACAAACCCTCTCCTGACACCCCACCCCACCCCCAAGGAAGGAGATGGGAGAAACAGAGGTATAGGGCCATCAGGCAGACCCATCATCCTCTTTCTCTCTCCTTTCCCTAACCTGGTTTGGACCTGGGTGTCCATTCTCCTCACATGGCCCGGGCTCCTTCCCACAGACACAACACACACATTGTGATATTTGCGATTTTCCCACTTTTGTGAGGGTCCTGCACCCCTAACCCTAATGAATGCAGAGAGCCAACTGCACTCGTTTTGAATATGAAGGTTCCGTTTCTTCCTGGAGCTAATACTGACTATTAATAAGACCCTGCTCCCATCTGTTTCTCCAGTCAATCCCTTTTCAAAACTAGCATACCCTTCAACTGTCACAGTTTGGCAGGAACAGTCCCAATTAATCTTCTATCATCCCACTTATCCAGGTGATTTTAAAACAGCCTGATCTCTCTGTCTTCCTCCTGCTTTCCCCTTTCCTTTTTGAAGTATTTCAGTGGCTACAAACTGAGTTCAAAGTGCAAAGGCAGCTTGCACACAGCTGATTCAGCGATGGGGAGAAGAGAGGCAGTGGCAGAGTCTTGCCCTTCCCAATAGAACCAGGCAAAGGCAAACTGCTGCAGCCTCTCCTAGTTCGTGTGTTCTTCCTCATCATTAACTACTGTCATCTTGACCACATTTTGCTTGACCAAACATGTCCCAGGTTTCATCTGTGAAATGCTGGAGGTATGAACCAGCAGCTAGATTTCTCCAATTTCTGTAGCATTAATCCTTCCCTAGAAATTACTTGAATTTGAGTGATTACAAATATGATAAGAGTCTTGTGGTTGAAAAGCCGGGGAGGCCTCCAGATGTTGATGAGCTGCAACTCTCATGAATCCCAGTAGACTTTTGTGGGTTGCATTAGCAGAAGATTGGCATGGAGTGTAGTAAGTATCTTTCTTATCTTTCTACACACATTTATTATACTGCAGCTACATTTTTACTTTGCTTTAAAGCCTCCATTGAACTGTTTCATGACTTCACTGTACTCTTCTTGAGTTACTTGGTGAAAAGGACATAAGCTTAAAGGTAAACAGAGATGCAGCCAGGTTGTGGGCCTTCAAGTTCTTGGGCTTGTAAGAAGCTCTCTCTCTCTCTCTCTCTCTCTGAGGGCAAGAATCTTCCTCCTCTTTCATTCTCAAGGGGAAAAAGGAAGGGGGGACTACACAACTCCTCAATCTGTGAGAGTAGTCTCATCACTTCTAGGAAGTTTTTTCCGTATACAACCTCCATCTGGGAAGGATTTGCTTTGCCCCAGTGTTAGGAAGAGGAAAAGCCAGCTCATTGTCCAAGAACCTGAAGTGCCATCTGGAGCTAAGAGATCAACACAATGCCTAACAGTGCAGACCAGAGGGTTGTTTGCACTTGAGGCTGTGCCACCATTCAGCCAAAGGGACATGCATGCCCTCCAATATGTCACAGGCCATTTCTGCACTACGCTCTTATAGCGCCATTATTCCACTTTCAACATCCTATGGAATCCTGGGGTTTGCAGTTTAGGGAGGGGCCAGCTGGCCCCTCCCTAAACTACAAGCCCCAGGATTCCATAGGATGTTGAAAGTGGAATAATCGTACTATAAGAGTGTAGTGTGGAAATAGTCATAGATGAGAACTGGGACATGTGTGGCCAAGCAACATCAGAGTGAGGTCAAGATGGCAAGGTTCCTAGTGACATAGTGACATAGTGATAGTGACGTCACTATGAACTTTGGTTTTATATAATTCTCATAAGTAATTGAAGATGTTAAGATTAAGACAAATAAGTTTATAGGAGAGAATTCAATTAGTGGTATACAGGATCTCATATACTGTAGGTAAGAATTTTTTAGGAATAGCACAGTAATACTATTGTAAACATATAATTTGTATCTAATACAAGTATAAGCTTAAATGGCATGAATCCTTTGTTTATACTCAGCTCACGGCTTGGCACTAGATCTATTATTTCGAGTTTGTAAGTCTCTTACAGATAACTTTAATCTGTTATTGACGCACAATCCTGTAATTTTGTAATATTGGTAATAATTTCCATAATAATTCTGTAATAATCATAAAAATAAAGATGGCAAGGTTTCTCAGTGAGGTAGAACACACAAGCTAGGAGAGGCTGCAGCAGTTTGCATTTCCCTTAGCCTAAGGAGAAGACCTCTTCCTTGCCTCTCGCCCACTGAGATGAATGAGCACAAAGTATTCATGTACTTTAAACTCAGCTTGTACCAACTGAAGTAAACAGAAGGTGAAAGGAGAATGTGGGAGGAGGAGAGAACAATTGGGACATCTTACCTGAAAAAATGGAATGACAGAGAATTAATCAGGATAGTCCATGCTAATTTGGGACAGTGAGAACGTATGGATATGAGAATACTTTCTTCGTTGAGTTTCTGTTTTCTGCAAGTTTCTGCATCCTTTCTCATCTGTTAGTCACCAACACAGCTACAATCAGTACTACTGGTGACTCAGTCTTACTTCACTGCATCCTTTGAAACTAAACTGAGCACAGCCTGAGTGAATCAGGCCTTCCTAATCAGTACATCACCATAGCCAATGCTCAGGGATGATGATACATGTTATCCAACAATATCTGACCATGAGCCAGCAGTGTGATGCGGCAACTAAAAAAGTCAATGTGATTCTGGGTTGCAACAACAGGTGTATGGTGTCTAGGTCAGGAGAAGTGATAGTACCACTCTATTTTGCTTTGGCCCAACCCCACTTGAAATACTATGTCCAGTTCTGGGCACCACTGTTCAGGAAAGATACTAAGAAGCTGGAATGTGTCCAGAAGAAGGTGATCAAAATGGTAGAAGACCTGAAAACCATGAAGCCCTATAAAGAACAGCTTAGAGAGCTAGGTATGTTTAGCCTGGAGAAGAGAAGGTTAAGAGGCAACATGATAGCTGTCTTTAATTATTTGATGGGATGTCATGGGGGGATGGAGCAAGTCTATTTTCTGCTGATCCAGTGACTAGGACATGAAGCAATGGCTTCAAACTTCATGAAAAGAGAACCCATCTAAACGTTAGGAAGAACTTCCTGATAGTAAGAGCAGATCAATAGTGGAATACACTGCTTTGGAGTGTGGTAGAGTCTCCTTTGGAGGTTTTCAAACTGAGCCTGAATGGCCATCTCTGAGGAATGCTTTAATGGTATATTCCTGCATGGCAGGGGGTTGGTCTTGATGGCCTTTGTGGTCTCTTCCAGCTCTATGATTCTATGATTCTACACTGAGCACAGCCTGAGGGAATCAGGTCTTCCTGACTAATACACCACCATATCCAATGATCAGGGATAATGACACATGTCATTCAACAATATTTGAGGGTCAGAAGTTTTCACACCCCTGGGATAGACATTTCTCTTTCTAAGTCAGTCTATATGGCTACTTGATGTCACAAAAGGAATATAACTAGAACCCGATTTAAAAGCAAAGAAAAAGAAAGCAAAACAGGGAAGGGTATGGGCTTTCCAAGAATCAGAGGAAAAGTTAATGAGAAACAGAACTTATTGGATGTAAGCCCAGTGCAGACATACCTCTGTTAACAAAGCTTCTGACAAAGAAGTTTCCTTCAACAAAGTCTTTTTACACCCACTCAGCACCCCCCCACCCCTATTCTTTGCCTAGCTGGAAGTATTCTTGCAGCATCAGCACTGAGAGGATGGTGAAGGAGGGCTGGAGAAACAGAAACTATCAGACCATTTTCACACTACACTGTAATAGTGATATTATTCCACTTTCAACCTCCTGTGGAATTCTGGGGTTTGTAGTTTACTGAGGCCAAAGAGCAGTGATGTATTTAAATCTTTTCCTCTGAGTCTCAAGTCAAGTCTCAAGTCTTTACCTCCAAGTCTCAAGTCAAATCTCAAGTCTTTGAAGATACTTTGAAGTCAAGTCTGGAAGCCAACTTTATACCCCAACCAAAATTCCAGGATTATTGGATAGAGTGAAATAAATTCAGTTTTAGCAATTTAAGCAGAGTCAGCTCTCCACATTTGCAATTTTGCCATCTGAAGCTTTGGAAGTGGGGAATAGGATCCTATCTTAGTCCCCATTACTGAAGATTCAAAAGATTTAGAAGGAAGGATCCTTGATCCTTAAGCCCATTGCCTAACACATTTGCTGTTCCCCTCTGAGAAATGCACCCTGCACTCTGGGAGTGAGTCTTGTCTTTTGCTCTTAGGAAACGTTTTAGAAGGCTCCTCTGATATGCAGCGGGAACAGGCTGCTGAGCAGACCTCAAGCCTGCCTCAAGCCCATTGCCTAACCTGTTTGCTGTTCCCCTCTGAAAAATGCACCCACACTTTGGGCTTGAGAGAGATTGTCATGTGAGCAGTAAGCAAAAAGAGATGGAGGCATTGTTCAAAGTTGCAAAGTTTCTGGATGAAGGCGTTATGTTACTGAACGAAGGGCATCAATTCAGTCATCAAAAATATACAAGTCTCAAGTTGAGTCGAGCCAGTGCATCATTTATGGCTGAGTCGAGTCTGAGTCAAGTCACTGAAGTGACTTAAGACTGACTTGAGTCCGAGTTGATCGACTCAAGTCTACGTCACTGCCAAAGAGCTCTCTGGCTGAGTATTCTAAATGTTGTTCCCTAAACTGCAAACTCCAGGACATCTGGAGCTGTTTGCAGAGTGAGAGGTTTCCACTAGAACATGGAAATGTACTGGATATGATTATTATTATTCAACTGTGGAAGGAGAAACATGCCCTCTGAAATCTGAAATTATCCAAGGAACTGAAGCAGTGATGAGAAAAGCTAGTCAACTCTTCTTCCTGTAACACATATTATTATTGTAACATATGTTACAATGCCTGCTAGGAGAAAGCCATTCATGTAAAAGAATTAGAGGGACTGGGAAAGAATATGGTCATTTGCCTGGATAGGAAACGGGACATGCATGTTTGTAAGCAGTGTATCAGACTCTGAGAACTAGAACCTACATTTTATATTTAAACAAATATGGAATCTGCCTCCTTAGGGAAAAAAAATAACCAAAACAGGCTTTTAGCTTTGACTGAAAAAAAATTATTTTCAAATAACCATTTTGAAATGTGACTTTTAAGGAGCGATACTAGAGGATGGAACAAAATTTTGTGGAATTCCAAAATCTGAGGTCCAAGTGAAGGGATGCTTAGACACAGATGCCAAAGTAATTAAGCAGAGACAGAAACAGGGAGTGCATTGCTCTCCAGTTATTCTTATACTGTAATTCCCATCATCTCTAACTAGCCACTTCTGGCTGCTGCTGTTGGGAGTCAGAAGTCCCATATAGCTGGGGACCCATACAATGTTTACCATTGGTTTAATGACGGGGATTTACTTCTAATCAGACACGTCTACAACTACATCGTAACTTGGGGTGAGGATTATGCAGCCTTCCAGATGCTGAAATGAAACTCCTCTCCAATGTAGTGGGGAGAATTATGGGTGTTGTGGCTTAAACATTCCGAGAGCCGCATAACTATTACCCCGCAGTCACTCTTACGGTCATATTAAGAGACAGTCCAAAGGGGTTCAGCTGAGACAGGAACCGCTAAATTAAATCCATTTACAGATGAACAAAAGCATTCTACACTGCACCTTTTTGCAACCAGTGTCATCTGCATTCTTTTCCATTGAACCTCATCCAAACATTCCCAACGAAGGATTCTTGCTGTTGAAAGAGATCTTGAGAGATCTTACGGGGAGAAAAGAGCACAATCTAACAAGATGTAAGCAGCTGTTATGGCCATTTGTTTTAATTGTTTCAAGCATATTTAACTCAGCACTTTACAATATTGTAAAGCAAATATAAATGAGAATTTCCTCATCAAGGAAGAATTGACTTCACACAAAAATACAGGAATAATAAAAACAGTGAGGAGGGTTTTTTTTTTGGTTTGGTTTGGATTTTTTGGAGGGAGAGAGTCTAATCTCAGACAAAGTGGAGGCAAGAAATTTTGAACAAAATTTGGGAAGTACAAAAAGAGGTACTTAACAGTTTTGTGACAAGGAACAGAAAATGAAAGGAGTTTGCAAATTAAGATTGCTAATATAGCAGGACTCTCACACACTTTGGGTCTCAGTTTATTTCAGCTATGAATAAAATCAGTTGTAAATAGTTATTAATGGTGAAGTACAGCTTGGGATATATAATGGAATACATTGCATTAGCAGCAGGGACTTGAGTTGTTAAATCAGGCCTGAACAGATACTATTAAAATTTGAGATACACAATTATGTTTTAACTGTTGTAGCTAAGGATTCAAATAAGAAACTATTAAACTTTGAGATGGATAATATGTTTTAAATGTGTGTTAACTGTTTTAGCCAAGAATTTAAATAAGATACTGTTAAAATTTGAGATGAACAATTAAATTTTAAATGTATTTTAATTGTTTTAGCCAAGGTTTAAAATAATGCTATTATTTCATTCTTTTTTAACTTTTGTAAAATATGTTTTTAATTTAGTGTTGTTTCACATTTCTGTAAGCTGCCTTAGATCCCATCCCTGGAGAAAGTCGGGATATAAATAAAATAAAACACTGTATCTCAATAATATTTTATTTTATGCTGGGGCTAAGGAGACTGTGGCCCTTCAAATCCTGCTGAACTCCAGCCGTAGACAAAATAGTGGGGAAGAATGGGAGGAGTAGTTCCCAAAGCCAAGTGTTTCCCCATCTTTGGTTTTATACAGTAAATAATACCAAATAATATCAAACTTTGTGCACTACACTGTTATAGTGCTATTGTTCTACTTTTCAGCTTCCTGTGGAATTCTGGGGATTGTAGTTTACTGAGGCCAAAGAGTTCTCTGGATGATAATTTTAAATGCCCCTCCCTACATTGCAAATTCCAGGATTCCATAGGATGTTGAAAGTGGAATTATAGCACTACAACAGTGTAGTATGGAAAGGCCCATAGAGATTCGTTTTGATAGCTAGCTACAGCAGTAAAGGGCAGACTTGAATGATCCTTTGTGCACAGATTGAACCCCAAAAATCAACAACTGGATCCCACTTGCAGCAACAGATGTTCACTTGAAAAGGATGATTTTTAGACTACCAGAATTCTACAGCTGTCTGCGGTCTTTTGTGAAATCGTTGTCCCCAAAAAACTAATTTCTCCAAGTTGTTTGATGCCTCTGAGAAGCTGATGCTGAGCATAAGAATTTGGTTTGAAGGACTAACTGAGTCGATAGTCCTTTTGTGTGACAAATCCAGCCCTTAGCTACCACAATTTTTCAACAATCTTATTGAAAGGGAGGGGAGTCACTGTTGTTAATACTATTGCTGAACAACTGAGAATTAAAAAAAAAATCTTGCAAGGGCTGACTTACTACAAATCATGAGAGTTCTAGCAGGAGATCATGTTCTGTCTTCTAGAGCACAGGTGGGATTTGAGCAGAAGTCACTGAACTGCAATTCCCAGTAGCCTTAGATAGCACAGTCGATGGTGAAGAATGCTTGGAATTTGCAATCTAAAATGTCACAATTCCCACTCCCTGGACTAGATTGTAGATTATTTTCAATATGGTTTCACTACCCTATGGATCTTTGCGTAGGTTCGATTATTCTATAACATCCAAGCACTATATAACTGAATCTTATCAAAATACATGATTTTATAATAAAATATATACATGATTTTTCTTGTTGTTTCTGATTTATGGTGACTCTGAGGTAACCCTAATCATAGGGTTTTCTTGACAAGATTTGTTCAGCAGGGGCTTGTTTTTGCCTTCCTCTGAGGCTGAGAGAGTGTGACTTGCCTAAGGTCACCCAGTAGGTTTCCATGGCTGAATGGGGATTTGAACTGTGGTTTCACACTGTCCTGGTCCACTATGACATGCTGTACATGTATTAAAGTCAGGTGCATACCCTCCATCCAATATTTCACAGGTGAAGACTGTGGTCAGGCAACATCAGAACATGGTCAAGAGGGCAAAAATTATTAAGGAGGGAGAACAAGCTAGAAAAGGCTACAACAGTTTGCTTTTGCCTGAGCCTACTGGGGAGGGCAAAATTCACCTCTTTCTCTCCTTTCCCCCTGCTGAGTTAAGTGAGTAAAAACTACTTTTCTACTTTGACCTCAGTCTGCAGCAACTGTAGCTGGTGACAAGGGGGGAAACTGAGAGGAGGAAAGAGAAACTGGGACATTTTAAATGCAGCTGAAGAAGTGGGATGACATGGGATTAATCAGGACTGTTCCTGCCAAATTGGGACAGTTGGGCAGTATGCAAATAATTCTAATGCAGGTATTGTATGCTTTTAGGAGTTTTGGAGGTGGGTGTTTTTTCTCATCCCCAAATGTTGCCCTCATTTTGTTTTGTTTGTAGAGCACTGGACAGGAGTCATCTGATCTCACTGTTGCCTCCCCTGATTTTAGCCCCAGGGTTGCACAAGTTCCCAGGGATGCACATTCAGAAGAAAAACTGGTAATGTGGGAGAGCGGCCAGCCCAGCCATTCTGAATGAGGTTTAACTGGTATTACTGTGCGATATTTTTTCTTCCAAAACCCCTGATGAACTTCTGAAGAATTCAAGGGCTCCCTTAGGGAAGCTACTCACATATCACCGAAAAAGGAGGAAATGTGTCACCAAAAACCTGTGTTGAATGAGGACATAGAGAGACTTTGCATGTTCTAATTTACATGTGTAGATTAGGGTGGAGAAGGTGTGAACTGTGGACCACATTTGGCTCCAGCCTTTTTTGGGGGGGGGTGCCACTTTTTTTGTGCAATCTCCTGCAAAACCCTCAGGTTGCCTCATTTAAAAACAAAATGAGTTGACTGAATGTTGAATCGACTCTTTCCACATACACCTCCCTATACCCCATATCAGCAAAAAATCAGCCACAAAACTTGAAAGTAGAAAACAGAAGTTGACTTCTGATCACTGGGATCATTTTTGTCCTCAAACAACACTGTAGCCTGCTGCAGAGGGTGTGCAAATTGGCCCCTGTTCTTCAGATGCTGTCCCTAGTCCAGAACTATAGCAGTAACAGCTAGTATAGCTACAAATTCAGAAAGAGCTGTCCTTATTTAAATAGAAAGACAACCCATCTGTCCATAGTGGGAAAGACTGTGCCCATGTGACCAGTATGCCTGTCTTATCAAGCCTTAATCCTATTGATAGGCCACTTGAATTAAATAAATGCTGAATAAACGCTTATGCAAATCCCATTGATTCAATGGGTCAACTCTATCTGTAGGATTCAGGCCTCTGGCTGCTGTCCAGATGCTAACTTTATGAGCAACTTCATAAGCTCTGCTGTTTTTTCTTCTCATAGTTCTTTGATCAAACATGAGCCATTTCTGCTCTAGGCTGTCACAGTGCTATTATTCCACTTTCAACATCCTATGGAATCTTGGGGTTTGCAGATTAGGGAGGGGCCTCAAAGGTCAAAAAGAGGGCTGTCACTTGAAATGTAGGACACACAGACAAGCTATAACCCTTTAACAGAATTTCAAAACCTGGGTTCTGAAGGCCAGGGGAGAAGCTGGATATTCTCTTAATTATGGATCCTTTCAAAATTGCCCTCCTGATCTCAAATGCTTCATGGATCTTTTACATCCAATTTACAGTTGGTCCTCCACATTCACTAGGATTAGCGGCACAGGAGCCCTGCAAAAGTGGAAACACTGCAAATATCAAAATGCATGCATGCATGCATCTGTGGGAAAGAGGGTGAGGCATGTTGGAGAGAAGGGGCACCCAGGGCCCAAACCAGGTTGGGGAAATGAGTAGGAAAGGGGCTGGGTCAGCATGGTAGCCCTATATTTCTTCCCTTGCCCATCTCCTTCCTTGGGTGTGTGAAGCACTGGGGGAGGGTTTGTGGCACTGAGAAATTGGGCTGCAATTTGTCCTTAGCTGGCTAAGCAGTGGCTCAGTGGTGGAGCTTGGAGTGTGTGGAGGGGGGACGGGAGGAGGCGGAGTGAGGGGCATGGCCACTGTGAGGGGGTGTGCCTGTGTTGCGCGGGGGCATGGCCAGGACACGCGGGGGCTTGGCTACGGGCCGGGATGCCCCAGAAACATTGCTGCCCAGGGCAAATCGCCTGCCCCGCCCCCACGTTCCTACGCTACTGCAGTGGCTAGTGGAGGAAGAAAAGGATCAGAGTTGGGATTTTAAAGGGCTGCATAACCTGGTTGGAGCTACCCAGAGGAATAGTTTCCCCCAGAAAAGAAGGAGTTGAAGTAGACGGACAGAAGTTGAAGAAACTAACAAATAATCAGATTTGTCAACGTCAAACCCACAAATTTGGAAGGCCAACTGTACTTGAAACCAAGATTCTCTTATCAGTCTTCAGGGTTAATTTTCAAAGCAATGCAACTTAAGAAACAACATGATGATGACGAAATAGTTTTAAAAAAATAATATGTAATGAGCAAAGTCATTTTTAACAAAGGAGGTTTCCAAGCTCTGAGTGCCAGGCCTCCAGTCTGTTTGTGTCTTCCACTGCTGTGTCAGCATCCAGTCCCACAATATAGTTTTGTGGCCCTTTTTAATCTTTGTATCCATCAATAGTCTCTTGATGCTGAACTTTGTTAATGTGCCTAGGCACACTGCTGAAACACAGGAGAAAAACAAACTTGATGTAGCTGTTCATCAAGAGTAGTTGGGCATAGTGTTTTTCTAAAATGCCACAGAAAGAATCGTGATACCATCTATCAAGATCTTGCCTTCCTCTTTTGCAGTGCTCTGTCAACAAGACACATGTACCCTCTCGCGCTACAGGAACTGAAAATTGTGGCAAGTGAATGAAAGAGCTGAAATCGGAGGTAAAAACTGTGCACACTTTAGTCTTTAGTGTTAGTTTTAGAACTGTCAGGTTCTCCAAGTTAAAAAGTGAAGAACTAGTTGGAAAAACAATGAAGGAATCAGAACTAGAAAACCTGCTCAGTTAACCCTTCCATTCCCAGTGTTCAGAGGTGGGTGATGCGCATCAGAAAAAACAAGATGATCCACCATTCCCAAGGGACGTATATCAGCAGGCTTAGGTTGCTAGAAGTGCACACACAAAAATACACAGAAAGCTTTATTGTACACACACAAAAATACACAGAAAGCTTTATTGGTTCAGGAACCCTAAAGAGAAGGACAGCTTCCAAAGAGCACAGTAAGAATTGAGAATGCTCAGTGAGTACAGAACATTGACTGGCTATTGAAAGGAGAGAATGGAATGTGATATCCTGAGCACAAGTATGCCACATTGTAGCATATTATTGGAGGTCCTTCTTGTGAAGAATTCTTGATGTTGTTATGTGCCTTCAAGTCACTGCTGATTTACGGTGACCCTAAGGCAAATCTATCATGGGGAGTGTGTGATGTGCCCAACATCATGCACTGGGTTTCCGTGGCCGAGTGGGGAATCAAATCTTTGTTTCCAGGGTCATAGTCCAACACTCAAACCATGCTGTCTCTGTATTTTATAAATTAGAGTGTAGGCAACATCCCAGAACCAGCATGGTGCAATGGTTTGATAGTTGGATTATGACTTTGGGGAACAATGGTTCAAACCCTCATTCAGTCATGGAAACCCACAAGGTGACTTTGGCAAGTCAATGTCCCTTTTAGGCCATTTCTGCACTACACTGTTATAGTGCTATCATTCCACTTTCAACATCCTGTGGAATTCTGGGGTTTGTAGTTTACTGAGGTCAAATTGCTCTCTAGCTGAGAATTCCTAAATTGCAAACCCCAGGATTCCACAGGATGTTGAAAGTGGAATAATAGCACTATAACAATGTAGTGCAGAAATGACCTCACTCTCAGAGGAAAGCAATGGCAAACTCTCTCTGAATAAATCTTGCCAAGAAAACTCCTAGGATAGGATCACCCTAAGTTGGAGTGGATTGGAAGGCACATAACAACAACACAAGCAACTTTGACATAAATGGAAGCAATATGCTGTCAACAGGCCAACAGATCCCATTTATTTCCATGACATGGAAAGTGTTTACCTGATCTTTCAAAAGCGCAGAAGCTATGCAAGGCCAGGCCAGTATTGTTTCAACTAACTGGCAACATTCCTGGCCTGGATGACAACACAAAGCAAGCTGCAAGTAAAGGAATTCTGTGTGCCCATAACATTTGAAAGCAAACATTCAAAATTCTCTCTTCTGTGCAATCAGGGCACGTCCTGTGCCTTTAACAACAGACTGTCGGGCAGAGATTAAGCAGGTATTTCACCTCCCATCATTTGGTCTTCATATCAGGAAAAGATTCCCTTTTGCTAGGTTTCTGCCTGTACTGAGATAAGAAAAACAGCTGCAGACAGTTCCATGCAAAGCTCATTGTTAAGGGTTTTCTTAGTTAAAACATGACTTTTCCAAGAGCATGGCTGGGGAGATGTAACTGTAATTCCCAGAATCCCACAGTCACCATAGCCAATATTTTTAAGAGCTGTTTTTTTAAGAGCTGTTCCAACATGTATTGAGAATGCATCCCAAAATGAACATGATGATGTCAGTTGCCAGGTGTTTTTGAAGAGAACCTAATATCCATAATAGAAGCTTCCCCAGCCAGCTCCAAAAACATTTGGGATGCTCCCACAATCCCAGAGCCACATCAAGGCATTTTGCTGCCTGAGGTAGAGATCCGGATGGTACCCTATCCCATTCTTTGCAAAAAAAAAAAAAGCTGAATGGACTGGCAATTGACTCTTTCTCCCACAGTAGTAATGCCAATGGCCATGTGTAGTTCCCTATAGTGTAGTTCCCTATAGTAACTTTTTCCACTGGCCTAGCCAGTGGACTCCTTTTTGATCAGATCAAAGCTGAAGCTCCTCCATTTGTCCCTCCATGGACTTGGTAGCCTAGAGGTGGGCAGCTGCAGCATGTGTGAAAATAAGCCAAAAAATCAGAATCAAGTTACCTTCCACTTGCAACCTCCTAGTTTTCAGGGAGGGTACAAAGGAGCCAGTGTGATGTAGTGGTTTGAGCATTGAATTATGACTCTAGATACCAGTGTTTGATTCCCTTCTTAGCCATGGAAACCCACTGGGTGACTTGGGTGAGTCACATACTCTCAGACCCAGAAAACTCTGTGATAGATTTGCCTTAGGGTCACCGTAAGTTGGAAATGAGGCACACAACAAGATTTTGGTTAGTCAGGAGAATGCTTGGTGGCCCATTTCAGCATATCTCCTACCTCTACAAGACCTACAAGAGCAATGGGAAAATTAAGAAGCAACACTGAAGCCCAAACAAGATGTTGAATTCGTCGTATGTTGTAGCTTTGTGTGGCTGCTTTATTAAAAACAAATAGCCACTATTGGAAATTTGTGTGGAGCTGGACTGTGACTGTTATGGGAGGAGGGTCAAACTCTTTGTCCTCAGAAGGGAATCCACCAGTGCCTGTTGTTCATGGTGTTTTAACTAGTGAGATTTAAAAAAAACCACAACTCTGTCTAATTCTCTAACTGCTCCTTCCAGTCGATTGTTATCCTTTGGCCTGTTGCTTCTTAAAAATATACCAAGCACAAGATAAGGAGCCTAACTCTGAAGAACTGATGGTCTGTCAGATTAGACAGTAAAGAAAAAAGTGACTGAGCTTGGAGAAAACTGGGAAAGGGAAGAATAAGCAAATTTTAACACGTTGTGGAATCAGTGTCAGCACTTTAGCATTTTGTGGGCTCAAGTTTCATTGTGCACAAAATTGTATTCAAGGGCACGTGTGTGTGTGCGCGTGCAGAAACTGGAAAAGACACTTTTTTTTTGGACGTCAGCTCCCAGAATCCCTCAAGCTGCAGTGGTAGCCTCAAAATGATGGGTCCATTTCCAAGTAGAATTCAAACTGCTGGTTATAACCTATAAAGCCCTATATGGCTTAGGTCTAGACTATCAGAAAACCCCTTATCTCCCCCGTGTGAACCTGCTAGAATCTTAGAATCCCTGCAGGAAGTGCTTTGTCTCTGTTCCACCACCCTCACAGTTTCACAGGATACGAGAGAGAGACTTCTTGACGGTTGGTCCCAGGCTATGGAATTCCCTCCCAAGCAAGCCTCAGCTGGACCCCTCTCTGCTCTCTTTCTGACAGCACGTGAAAAGTTTATTTACATAGTCCTTTGCCCCTTAACAGTTGAAAGGATGAGCAACATGTGTGTTTTATGTTTTAACATGTAATATACACTGAATGTGTTTTTAATGGTTTTAAAAACTAACATTTTAATTGGACTGGTTGTTGTTACATATTATTTTAGCTATTCTAATTCACATAGTCAGCTGTTTTGCACCCCATATTGGGAGCAAGGTGGTATCAGAATTAAATAATTAAAAGTAATTTTTCCAAAGGTGTGTACTAGTGGAGGGGCAAGCAGCATAAAGGCCCCTCCTGAATCTCAGGATAAGAGACCTCCATCTGATTGCTCTGTTAGGAGGCAGAATGAAACAGCAGATTTGGGGTGCGTCAGAAAGGCAGCATATTGTTAGAGATGTAATTTACCATGGTCAATTAATTCTTATTTTTTACTGTTGGCAATGAGGAGAATATTTGTGGGATTTAGGAGCTATTTGCTATGGTACCGACATGCATTGGGTACCACCTACCTTGACACATTGAAAGAGGGGGTGCCATTTGCTGTCTTGCTTCAGGCAGCAAAATTTTTTGGCTATCCCCTAGCTCACAGTATGGATATAGGGATTAAAAAGAACAAAGCTGAAAAGAGAACAAGGCTGTGGACCAAACAACTACATATTATTATAGTTACCGCCACACTTGACATCCTCCAGATGTTTTGAACTGCAGGTCCCAGCGGCCCCAATCAGCATGGCTAACTAAGAATGACAGGAGATATAGGTTATTTCCACACTATGTTGTTATTCCACTTTACACATCCTATGGAATCCTGGGATTTGCAGTTTAGGGAGAGAGATTTAGAATTCTTAGCCACAGAGCTCTTTGGCCTCAGTAAACTACAAACTTCAGAATTCCACAGAATGTTGGAAGTGGAATAATAGCACTATGACAGTGAAGTCTGGAAATGGCCATAGTTAAAACAACTGGAGGGTACTACATTGGGAAGTCTATGCTATGCTGAAGCACTTCTCTCTGGCAAAACCATTGTGTGCATCTTTCTATTTAAATGGTACAGTTTTTTTTTTTTTAAATGTGGCAGCTTTATCAATGGGCAGATCATCTAACTGTTGTCCCTGTTCCAGTCATTTTGCAACCCTTTCCTGTGTGGTCTAACCCAGTGATCTGAAGCTATCTGATGCAGAGACTAGCAATCCCCCCCCCAGGTGCCAGGGACAGTGCCAAATTTGTGCCCATTGGTTACAATGGTTTCTTTCTTTCCTAGTAATGCTCCATGGACTGGCATCTGATGGCTTGTAGGAAGCCCACCAGTCTGTGAAACACCACATTGAGTAGCACTAGTCTGGCCCATCACCTGTTTTGCAGACAATGTAAATATTATTTTGTTTCAAGTTTGTGTTTTGTGTATATTGCATGTTTTAAAACCGCTTTGAAACCTTCAGATCTGAGCTTTTCATATTCACAAGTCAAATAGGTAAATAATTTTTCATCTGGGAAGAGGACAGAAGAGAATTATTTAACTCTTTACCTGCCAGTGACTCTTTCTCTGAACCTTCTCCCTTAGCTGCTTTGAACCCCCATAGAATTTGGAATCGTTGATCTGGACTCTCAAGAGGGAAGGCATTTAGAAGGGAGAAGGCAAGGCATTTTTAAGGAACAGTTGTGTGTACAAATGGACACCGAGTTGTGGCTTTTGGACACACAGCGGACACATGTGATTTAATTGGTGAACTGTGTGTTCCCCTCTCCTATTTCAGTCCTTTCTGCAATTTACTGCAAACCAAAATTAAAAACAATCCCAAATACATATCTTTGCAATCCCAGGTCAGTTGTGGTTTTAAAATAATTTTTTCTAAGCTTTGATAAGAGTTTTAGAGAATTTTTCTTCTTTTTAAGGCAAGTATTTTCTGTTGATGAGCAAAATCATAAAAGTTTCTAGGATATTTATGTGTGTAAATGTATTTGGAGATCTGTACTGACTTCCTCCTAAAACATAATTTCCAACAGCATCTGAATGTCAGGATTGTATGGAGTGCAGGAGCTTCTATTCATGGACCTGTAACAATTTCTTTTAAAATGTCTCAGGAGGGAATTTCATAGTGTTGACTGGGAAAGTCAGTGTATGAATGGACATTACTGAGTGAATTAACATTAGGTTATTGATATGTAGAGATGGGGGCAAAGTACCATGGCAAACAATTGACGGATTCACTGAGGCCATTTCTGTACTGGACTGTGATAGTGTTATTATTCCACTTTCAACATTCTAAGGCCCCTCCCTAAACTGCAAACCCCAGGATTCCATAGGATGTTGAAAGTGGAATAATAGCACTATAACAATCTAGTGCGGAAATGGCCTGAGATTTGTGAAAAGTAAGTAACTAAAGTATCTGATTCCAGCAAAATATGATTTCTTGTGTATACAAACCAGAAAGGTTTCAAACAACATCAGCCAAAGCTTTTCTCAGACTATGGAAAAGACACTAAACACAGATTATGGTACTACCCTACACTACATTGGTATGAAGAACCATTTTTAAAAGCCCTCCAGGCTGTACCTGGACTTCATATTTGATTTGTAAAATAAACACAGGAAAATGTTAAATATAATATTTTGCCAATAAGCAGATTTCTACTTCGTGGGTTTCTAAAAATTATTTTTATTTTTGTTTGCTTGTTGTTTCTGTATTTGGAAAATGGGGAGGCTTCGGGCCAAGACAAAAGAAGTTGTGCTGAGTATGTAAGCAAGCATGGGCAACTTGGATCCTCCACAGGCCATTTTACACTACAGTTATAACACTATTATTCCACTTTAATTGCCGTGGTTCCATCCTACAGCATCTTGGGGTTTGTAGTTTGGTGAGGCACTACTACTCCCTGGTTGAGAATTCTAGATTCTCCTTGCTAAACTGCAAATCCTAGGATCCCATAGGATGTAGCCGTGGCAATTAAAGTGGAATCAAAGTGCTATCACTATGTAGTGTGAGAGCCCTCGGATGTTATTGGACTGAAATAATAATGGTGACAGATGCTTGGAAATGTAATCAAACCATTTCTGGAAAGTCCCAAGTTGCCCACTCTGGATACAGGGGCTGAGGTGATGCTTGTCAAAACGTCATTTATGAACTGTTGAATATGTCTCTTTAGCTGTGTCTTATAATACTGGGCCTATCCTTGGACGTAAAGAGAAGCCTGTTTCAAGGAGGTGGTTTGGCATGCTTAGCCAATTTAATGCTGATGTATTTTTACTGCCCAAGAAGGGGAGGGATGCTTATGAGATCTTCTGTGACAGATGCCAAAATAACACGGCCACTCAGCCAACCCAAGTTTTCCAGTTTGAAGGGGAGGGCTTTCTCTCTGTCTCACCATCTTCTCAGGCTTATCTGGTGAAGACATGGGAGAGAGCCTTCTTGGTGGCTGCTCCTAGGCTATGAAATTCTCTCCCGAAGGAAGCTCGATTGGCACCCCCCCCCCGCTCCCTTTTCTCTGGTAGGTGAAGCCCTTCCTTTTAAATTGGCTTTTAGCCTTCACTTTTCTGGGATAGATGGATGTGCAGTGAGCATGGTGTTTTTTAAATATGTAATACTAGTGTATATACCCGGCGTTGCCCGGGATTTTACTTTCTTATAGGTAATACTTGTTAGAAAGATTTGAGATCCTGTGTCTCTAATTCTCCAAACTGTCTTGTCCAGTACCTGTAACATTTCCCCATATTCCCCGATCCAATCTGCATTCAGAATTATTAACATACAGAGGTTGGGTTCCTGAGATAATACACTGCCCTCCTCCTTGCTGCTAGGTCTTATCTCCACAACAACCAGCCTCTTCAAGACAGACATAGTTGACTGAGGCCCAAGAGCTCTCTGGCTGAGAATTCTAAAGGCCCCTCCCTAAACTGCAAACCCCAGGATTTCATAGGATCTTCTTAGGCAGCCAGTCATATGAGGTCTTCGCCTGACACAGACAAACAGACAAACTTTGACACACACACACACACACACACACATATATGTATATATTGGATGAGCTTTATGTGTTTTTAATTGCTTTAAATTACTGTTCCAAAAGTAATGTTTTAATTGGATTGATGATTTAATCCTTTTTAAAAATTCTGTACTACCTATTTGAGATAATTTGTAACTTATGTCATAAGCCTCTTTGAATCCCATTTTGAGAGAAAAGTGGGACATAAATACTGCCTTTTTCCAGAGGCTGGTAAGACTCAGCCCATTTCCGCACCACACTGTTATAGTGCTATTATTCCACTTTCAACATCCAGTGGAATCCTGGGGTTTGCAGTTTAGGGAGGGGGTCTTTAGACTTCTCAGCCAGAGAGCTCTTTGGCCTCAGCAAACTACAAATCCCAGAATTCCACAGGATGTTGAAAGTGGAATAATAGCACTATAACAGTGGAGTGTGGAGATGGCTTTAAGCTCCTCTTGACTGTAACACTCTTTTCCTTATGTGTCCTGTCTTATTTAGATTATAAGACTGAAGGCAGTGAATGGTCAAATTAAAAATTTGCAAGCCACCCTGGGAGACTTTTTGGCTTAAGGGCAAGGTAGAAATACTCCAAATAAATAAGTAGTAATAATAAAAAATGAAAGCACAGCGCACTTAACTTGGAGTTTTGTAGCTGTAGCATTTGCTATCTGAAAACAAACAAGTAAACAAAATCCTAAGCTCGCTTGCTGATTTCTCCTGTTCATGACATCTGCTGTTTTGCCTTCATGATTTTTCCAATGTATGGCAACCTTAAGGTGAACTCACTGAGTTTTCTTGGCAAGATTTTCAGAGGCGGCTGAGATGGGCCCAAGGTCACCCAGTGAGTTTTCATAGCCAAGTGAGGATTCAAAACTGGTCTTTCAGAGTCCTAGTCCAGCAGTCAAACTGCTAGCCCACCCTCGCTCATAGCAGTGATTTCCATGGAAGGAGTTAAAAGGAGTTAAAAGGCAATACATCTCCCTATTGGAGCAAAAGATGGGTCATCTCAGGGCATTTCCGCACTACACTGTTATAGTGCTATTATTCCACTTTCAATATCCTGAGGCATTTTGGGGTTTGTAGTTTACTGAGGCCAAAGAGCTCTCTGGAGGAGGATACTAAATGCCCCTCCCTAAACTGCAAACCCCAGGATTCCATGGGCTGTTGAAAGTGGAATAATAGCACTATAACAATGTAGTGCAGAAATGGCCTTAGATGTACCAGAAATGCCATTCTCAAGAGTGCTTTGGTGGGCAAGAGGCAGATCAGAGCTGGAGTAGGGAGCAGAATCAATTTCTGGGCTACAGCTCTCAGAATCTCCTAGCTAGAATGGGAGTTTGTAGTCTAAAGAACCTACTTTTCCAAGCTCTTTGAAGAGGATACCATTGCAGATGGCTCTTCTGTTGCCACAACAGTGCATTAGCATTTGGGAAGTTTTTCCTGTTCCTGGGTTTAGGGAAGGAGGAAGCCAGGCTGTGGTTGCTTCGCAACCATAACATTTACCCTTTCTTTCAAAACAACGAATATATTTTTTTTAAAAAAAATATTTTAACTAACTATTAACTATTATCATTAAAAAAGCACAACAAACGTAACAACAGAAACATTACAAACTAACACATAAATGTATAAAGAGAGTAGCAAGAAAACTATTGACTAAACTACTAACTGAAAAAAAAAGAATTAAGCAATAAATATATTTGTGTGTGGTCATTTCTGCACTACACTGTTATAGTGCTATTATTCCACTTTCAACATCCTATGGAATCCTGGAGTTTGCAGGTTAGGGAGGGGCCTTTAGAATTCCCAGCCAGAGAGCTCTTTGGCCTCTGGAAACTATAAACCCCAGAATTCCACAGGATGTTGAAAGTGGAATAATACCACTATAACAGTATAGTGCGTAAATGGACTATGTTTCAGTTATACTTCCAGCCTGGAGTTGGGGCCAGTTCCAAGGATTTCCAAAAGCAAAGCAATTAATTCAGTATTTTAAGCAACCGATCTTCCTAGCGAGCAGCGAACAAAAGGAGCAATCACTTCCAGGGGGTTTCTATTCCCTTTCCAGAGAGATAATGTGGATTGGGCCCAAAAGGATTGGAAAGAGAATAGCGACTAAGCAAGTGGTGGACGTACAGCAGGGACAGTGAGCATTTTGCCCGTGATGCTTCACCTGAACCGGGGACCAGAGCTAGTACGGAGACTTGTGTAAAGTGTGTTGACGTGAATGTAGTAAAATGGTGAGGAACACCCACTCAGGGTGGAGAAATAAGCCTTTTTTTTTTGCCAGGATGGGAACACACAGATTGAGAAAGGGCAGTGCCCAGTTGCTCAAACATGAGCCAGGCCAGCTGACGTGGTGGCAGTGGTGGGACGGGGCAGGAGGAGGTGGCAATTGTTGCAGCTCCGGGAGGCTGGTGGGACAGCCAAACACAGGAAGCCGAGGCAGGAAGTCTGAGGCCGCAAAGCCGGAAGCCTCTGTTGTTAGCTGATAAGGGACTGCCTAATGAGGGGGCTGAGGATGGAAGCTGCCCTGTTCACTAGGGGGGCTTTAAATAGCTCTCCCATCTTCTGTAGTAAAGGGCAGAGAAGGAGGGGGAGGGAATGTATCGAAGGGGCTGGCAGTGAGGAATGGGGACACCGTTTCCTGTTTGGTTACTGAAATCCTGTGCATTGGGGGTGGACGGGTGGATATCAGCCACTTCCAGACCTCCCTGCTCCAGCTATTGTTTCCCTTTTTATCTAGCAAATGTACAAAGACCAAGAGAGAGAGTCCATGGCTAAGACACCAAGTTATTGTATATATTTTTTTAAGGGGGAAGGGTCTGAAATAAAAGGGACAGCAGGAATCTTTAAAAGGACCTCTGTAGGTTTTTTAAAGAATGCACATGCAAAAAATGGGAGTCAATGTGGATAAGTTTGAAAGGCCCCCTGGAACCAAAGGGAACTTTTAACAAAAACAAACCTTCTTTTTCACATCTCTGCAGACAAAGCTTGAGCTGGCAGGCACCGAGCAGGAAAAGGATCGTGGGGCTTTGGTGGCCACTTCAAGGAAAATGTTGACCTTGTAGGGAACTGGTTGTTATAACAACAATTGCAAAATTCCACATTGGGGATCATTAGGAAAGGAATCAAGCAATTCAAAAGGCCACTATCAAAAGACCACACCTTTCGATGGGGCAACAGTGACTATCACTGCCACACCAGAAAGGATATTATAGAGCAGGAGCAGGGCAACTGTAGCAGATCAAAGCAGGCAATTTTTTACCCTGGGAGCATGCAGGAGCAGCACAGACTGCGAAAAATACCCCCACACACACTGGGTGTGGTCAGTAATCTAGTTTTGAAAAACAAAATATTGTAAAATGTGAAACAGGGTGGGTGGAAGACAACCTACTTAAAAAATGACTTGGCCCATTTCCGCACTAGACTGTTCTAGCGCTATGATTCCACTTTCAACATCCTATGGAATCCTCGGGTTTGCAGCTTCGGGAGAGGCCAGCCAGCCCCTCCCGAAGCTGCAAACCCCAGGATTCCATAGGATGTTGAAAGTGGAATCATAGTGCTAGAATAGGCTAGTGCGGAAATGGGCTTGAAAGATGAATTGCTGGTCTTGGAAGTTCCTAGGAAAGGCAATTTATTGTCTCCCCTTCCCTTCTTTTTGGCCATAAGATGACCAGTCTGGAAGGGACACAAAAACAAGGGTCTACTTTGCTCCCTATTTGTTCAGTGTGAAAAGGTCCTGAAAGTGACAGCTAAAATGATGAAGGGATGTAACTCCTCTATGAAAGATTACAAAGTTCAGAGCTATTTGTGTTGTTGTTGGGCATCTTCAAGTCATTTCCAACTTATGGCAACCCTAAGGTGAACCTATCACTGGGTTTTCTGGGGCTGAGGGTGTGTGACATGTCCATGGTTGCTCTGTGGGTTTCCATTGCTGAGTGGGGAATCAAAACCTGGTCTTCTGGAGTCCTTGTCCAACACTCAAATCACTACACTATGCTGGGTATCTCAGAACTATTTAGCTTAGTGACAAAATGGAAAGGAAAACATGATGAAAGTGTATAAAATTAAGCCTGATGGGCAGAAAATGGACAAAGAGATGGCTCTTCCTCCTCCAGTACCAGAACTGGAGGTCATGCAAAGAAGTGGAATGGTGAGATTTAGGACAAGGAATTATGTACTTCTTTACACAGCACATAGTCAGATTATAGAAGTCATTACCACTGGATGCAGTGATGGTTGATCTCACCAACTGAGATTGCTTCAAAAGGGGATTGGACAAATTCATGGAAGGTAAGGCTACTGATGATTTGCTAATCATAATGGGGACCTATGAGAGCAGCAACATAGAAGCATTGGGAGAAAATCAGTGTGCAACTTTCAGCTAAACCCTGGGGCCATTTTGCAAATGATTCTATCTTCATTCATACAAGTCAGAAACAACCTGAAGGCACACAAACAAAATGAAGTGGGTTTCCATGGATGAACAGGGAATTGAACCCTGGTCTCCAGTGTCATGGTCCTAACTCAAACCATTACACCATGCTGCCCCTTCCTCCCTATCATGTGAAACAGGGTTGGGCAATTGTCACATGCCAGGTGCTTTTTGGACTGTAGTTCTTAATCCCTCCCCAAGTCACTACGCTGCAAACTAGGGCTGATGGGAGTTATACTCCAACAACACCTGGAAGGCCAGAAGTTGTACATCTATATATAATATTGAATGGCTAATACTTAACATGAATATCAGAATCCTGGTCATCTGCCTAAAGGAACATTTGGACTTGGCCAACATCCAGGTTTTCCCACAGTGGCCAACAAGATGATTCCTGAAAGCCCTTTGGCAGTGAATAAAGGCAAATCTTCCCTTGGCTTCTACCCCAGCAGTGGGCATTTAGTGATATGCTGCCTTTCAACATGGAAGATCTACTTAGCTACTCTGTCAGCTAGTTGTTGATACATCTAGCTTTTATGGATTTTCCTAATAATTCCCATCTAAAGCCTTGCAGTGAGTGACCATCTTGTGGCAACGAATTCTGCATAGTCTGTGTGATTGTGTATGTGTGGGACTCTTCTGTCTGCTCTGCCTTAGAGGGGAGTTATGAGTAGTGTTGCCAGAGTGAAAACTAGACAGCAACACCTGTTGAAATTCCCTCTTCTATGTGACCCTAAAAGTACAGGAACCCCCTCCAGTTTTCACTCTGGCAACGCTAGTTCCAAGGGCAGAGGTGGGATCCTCAAATATTTTCAGTTTCAGCTCCTGTCAGTCCCACTTGATTTAGCTAATGCAAGGGATTAATAGAGTTGTAGACCAAAGCATTTGAAGGGCAAAGAGTTCACCAGATCTTTCTTATGCTTAATGAAGTTATATGCCTTTAACACTTGGGTGCCACGCAGAAACCTAACAGGAAAAGTTGTGTGGGGAATCAGCAATGGCTTCGTTGGTCAAATGACAAATCTATTGCACTGTTGTTTAAAGTCTTTCCAAAAATTAGAAGTCTTTCCAAAAATGAAAAACTCCTCAGTTGTCCTAGATTCATTCATCAGCTTGGGGGCGAGCAATCCTATGACTCTCCACATGTTGTTGCACTTCAACTCCCATCATCCCCATCCCCAGGGGTCTTGGGAAGCATTGTCCAACCACAGCTTGAGAGTCATAAACTCTCCACTTTCCATGGTTAGAGCATTAAGGTTTTTGTAGGCCCTAGGCACCCTTGGATTCAGTTCCCTGCCTCATCTTGACATACACTAGGGATGTTTTCGTAGGTCCTAAAATTTTCAAAGGCCTAGGCATTGTGTTTAAAGTGCCTAATGGATAAGGTGGTCCTAAGGTTGAGGTGATGAAACATAAACATGACCCAGCTTTGCCTCTCCCTACCCCTCCCTGAAGGGGGAAAACCTTTACTGAAACATAGAAGTCCACTCTTTTTCTGTCAGCCCTGCTCTACATCCGTTGCTGATGTTCAAATGTTGCCGGTGATCTGTGCCTTCAAGTTGACTGTGACTTATGGTGCCTGAAATTTGCACAGTGATTTTGCAGTTGAGAGTTGTAAATTAGCTCTCCAGTTAACTTATGCCTCAATGGCAGCTTCAAGAGTAACAGCAGCTAAAATATTAGGCCTTTGAACAATGCTTTCTTTGTCTTGCATTTGCACCTTCCCTGCAGGGCAAGATGCTATTGAGGGCACAGGATCGAAACCTGAAAAATATTGGCAGCTTGACTCACAGCTCATGTTCTTTACCACAACCCTAATATGTACGATAGCTTTATCTTTGCACCTCAACTGGCGGAAAGAAAAGTTCTGCTACAGCTGGTGTATTATTTCTCTACCTTATCAGTTTGAAACAAATTCACCAGATTCAATTACCACAAGAGCTAAAATTGTCAATCTTCTTTTCTGGGCTTCTGTGTCTTCAGAGTTAGGACAGTATCTATCATCCTGGAATTCTCCAGACCTGTTGGACTACAACTCCTATCCTGAGCAGGAATGAGAAGAGTTACAGCTCAACAGATCTGGATGGCAGCACGCTGTGAAAGGTTGCATTAGAAGGGGATTGAATTTAGCTGTTTCTTTACCGTAATAACTTCCCCTGGTTACTTCTGCATAGTAAATTGCTATTGAAAAGCTGACAATCACTGAAGATCTATATTGAAAAATTGGAGACTGTTTATGGACTTTTGAGCAATAAGAAATCTAATGCTGCAATAATTTACGGCTAGGGTCACAAGTGATTCTAGTAGAATTACTTAGTTGGACCAGGAATTGTAGAATAACATATTTCTTTCTTTTTTAAAATCTTCTTTTCCCCTTTCGTTACACAGTTTGGTTTGGGGGTGCGGTCAGAGTCCCTTTGTGTTTTAACAAAATACTGTTTAGAGTTTTAGTTAGTCAATGTATTAGTTTAGTGTTTTAGCACCATGTTTTAGTTTTTAGTTTTGTTTCTTCTTTCTTCCTTGCATGTATGTTTCTTTGACTGCGGCTATGATTCTAACGATGAATTTGTTTGTTTTAAAACTTTTTTTTTTTTTAAATGTTCAGGAACAGACCATAGGGTCATTTTTCTGGTAAGGAGGCAATCTTATTGAGAATGCTAAAAAAAAGAAGAAGAAGAAACCCTTTTTTAAAAAAAACACAACAACAACCACCAAACTATTTCTGTCCTCACTAATGGACAAACTCCTGCTTGGAATGTCTTATCAAATGCTGACATTAAATTTACCACAGAGAGGGAATGAGACAGCACTGTGTTTTCTGCAAAAGAGTTGACTTGAACATGTACATTAACTTTGTATTTCAGACGATGGCCATTCCAGAGGTTTTCACACTACACAAGTGAGCACCAGTGTCAGGCCAGGATTTTCAGAGGTAGGGGAGAGGGAAGCCTTCGGATCAAGGCACCAGATCAACAGCCTCTTTAACTGGGAAGAGGTGGAATATATATGAACTGAAAAGTCATTCAAACAGTTGCACCAAAACAAGAATATTCAAGAAGGCCAAAGGGAGACTGGGTAGTGGTTTTGGTTACAATTCAGGCCCCCAAGACGCCTTCCAGGCCTAGGTTAACGGCTGCTTTTGCTTGCCTTCTGCTGAAACCGACATCTAATCCAGTAAAAACAGTTTTGTGGTCCTTTTTCTTTTGAACACTAGATCAAACCAAAGGTAATCTCCATCCCTATCTAAACAAAGAATTCCTCCCCTGCTCTCTGGAGACAATAATGCAAAATCCGAAAATGATTACACATAATTACAAAGAACTCCCACGGCCACCACCATGGTATTTATTTGAGATGCTGAACAATTCAGCCAGAACAATTGGCCTCAATCAATCGAAAAGGATTTTAGAAAATAAATAAATACCAGAACTAAAGCTCCATCCATTTCTCTGAGAATGCACACACCCATGGTGAACAAAACAAGCCTTAATTCCACAGAAGCTTGAATCAAACTGAATGTTTAGCAGAATAATCCATAAAACCTGGGGCACCTGATTTTGCCTCCGGAACTAGTTGACAAGCCTGACCAGAAACATATGGTGAATAAGACTTTTTAAAAAAATGGTTAAAATAGTAATGATTGAAAAGCAGAGGCAAAAAAATGGACAAGAAGGGCAAAAGATAAAGAAACAGTCATGTCTGAATTCCAAAAGAGAAAATGAACTGACCTCTTATGTTGGGAGATATCTCCAGCTTGAGGGAGGTCTGAATTGTCCCCATTCCTTTTCTGACCATCTTTGGAGTTCTAGGGCTTGGGAAGCCCATAAGGAGCATTTGTTCCCCTGTATTCACCCTGACAATCTGGAGGAGAGAGTTCCATGCACACCAGCGTGATGAGAACCCCAATTCCCCCTTTGTCTGCAGTCCTTCGATCGGTCAGACTCTTCAGTGGAAGGGGCTCTCCACTCTCAGATCTGAAGGCGTCTCTTGTGGTGGTTTGGTTTGGGTTTTTTAAGCTCAGAGACATCAACCGCCACGAAAGGGAAGGAAGAGGAAATTTTTTTGTACCAGAAGGAAAGAGCGGAGGGGGGCCCTGTTTCTGGAGCTGGGTGTGTATGAGAGAGGAACTGAACCGGAGACCAGCTCAGTGCAAGCCTGAGAGAGAGACAGAGTGAGGGAATCCATCGGTCAGACAAAGCTGGAGGAACATCTCTAGAACTTACCTTGATGGTGCAATCCATGGCACGCCTCTACCTGTTGCTTCCCGCCTAGACCTCCATTGGTACTCAGCTGAATTGCAGGGGCAGGGGCCGTTCATGCACGGGGGGCCGGATGAACAGGGCTTGTGTGTGTGTATGTGTGTGTCTAATTTTGGGAAGTGAAGTCACACAAACCGCCGGGGCTGGTTTCCTATTGGTGTGACCAAGCTTGCAGGCACTGAAACTTTTTTTTTTAAAATAACATTGCTGGTTTGCAAGCATTTTGCCTTCTCTCTGCTTTTTCAAACTGCAAAGAATGCTAAAAAGTCAGGAGCCATTTAGAGGAAAGAAAAAGAGAGACATGGTAGAGGTGTGTTCTTTTTTTTTTAAGGGGTCCGGGGGTATAGAGTCAAATAGGAAAAACAGGATTTTATTATTCTTGAAAAGCCTCTAGTGTTTTTAAAGATTGTTTTATTGATTTGTTTTACAAGGAGTAGAAGCAAGGAGGACATTCCTGATCAACCTGATCCTACCCCAAAAGAGCAGGGAAACCCTATGTTTTCAACTTTGAAAACAGAACTTATGCCCAGCTTAAAGCTGACCCATTGGATCAGAAAGGCAGTTTACACGTTCAGGGTCATTCTGGGTTTGCCACAAATGACCTGTCAAGCACATCAGAGCTTGAAAGAGTTAATTCTATCGAATTCTGGATGCAATATATGCTCCTTCAGGTATGAACTGGTTGAAAATAAACAATTCCACAGGTGAGTCTAGATCAGAATTACTCAAAGTGGTGGTCTCACAACCATTGCTGGTCCCCAAGCCACTGGCTGATGTTCCCTGGTAAGTTTCCAGGAAAGAAAGAAAAATAATTGACAGCCCCCTACATGAGGCACCTGAAGAAGTACCGTTCTTGATAATACAAAGTGAGCTGTAACATGTATGTATGTATTCCCTGCTCGGCCATGGAAATCCACTGGGTGACCTTAGATGTATCACATACTCTCAGCCCCTGAAAACCCCATGATAGGTTTGCCTTAGAGTTGCCATAAGTCAGAAACAATTTGCAAGCACACAGCAACAATAAATGCATTTCAAAGAGCATCTCCCAATGTATTAGTTTGTTTGGATCTCAAGGTAGATTTAGGCCATTTCCGCACGAGACTGTTACAGCGCTATTATTTCACTTTCGACATCCTATGGAATCCTGGGGTTTTCAGTTTCAGGAGGGGCCGCTTGGCCCCTTCCGAAACTGCAAACCCCAGGATTCCATAGGATGTTGAAAGTGAAATAGCAGCGCTATAACAGTCTCGTGCGGAAATCACCCTTGTGATGTTACTCTGAGACATAGTATTCTGTTATACCACATACCTTTCCAGAGTCCAAGTTTCACAAAAATATGTCCTACTTTCTCTCTCCTTTGCCCAGTTTGCCCCTTTCCCCTCAGCTTACTTCAATTGCTGCAAACTGAGGTCAAAGTGGAAAAGAAGTCTGTACTCTACTAACTCAGCAGGGAGAAGAGGAGAGCTGGGGGCAGAATCTTGCCCTTCCCAAGAGACTCGGGCAAAAGCAAACTGCGACAACCTCTCCTAGCTTGTCTGTTTTTTAACAACTTCTGCCAACTTGATCTCACTCAGACGTTGCTTGACCACGTGTGTCCTGATTTTTACCTGTGAAATTTTGGAAGGTATGATTCCATGGTGGGGAATGTTTGGCTGTTCAGATATGTTGGATTACAGCTCCCACACTCCCCTGACATTGTGCATGATGAGTTCAAGTCTAAAACATCTAGGGGACCAAATCTTCCCCAACAGCGTGTTATAAAAACTCTATCTTCCTAAGGTCAACAAGAGGCATACCAATGGGCAATTTGGCTACTCTTGTCTGGAAATGCAATGGCATAGACCATCCTGGTTTAGTATTCAATGATACATCTTTACATTTGAGGATCTTGTCTAGTTCCTTCATAGCTGCCCCTTTAAATCCTAGTCTTCCTCTAAATCCTAGTTTTCTTCTTCTGCAGTTCCTAATGAGTGAGCCCACGTAAGGAAGATCTTGAACTATTTCAATGTCTACATGGTCTACTTTAAAGTTATGTAAATTATCTGTTGTCATTATTTTTGTTTTCTTAATGTTCAGCTGGAAACCTGCCTTTGCACTTGCTCCCTTGAATTTCTTCAGGAGTCATTCCAAGTCTTTGCTATGTCCTTCTAGTAGAATGGTGTCATCTGCATATCTTAAACTGAGGATGTTCCTTCCTCCAGGTTTTCATGCCTCCTTCCTCCAGGTCTAATTCTGCTTTGGGCATGATATGTTCAGTGTACAGGCTAAAATAGAGTGATAAAATGCAGCCTTGCCTGACTCTTTGGCCAATTGAAACCTATTCTATTTCTCTGTTTGGGCCTGATGGTAGCCTCTGGTCCTGAGTATGGTTACGCACGAGGACAATCAAATGTTGCAGCATACCCATTTCTTTAAGAACAATCCATAGTTATTCATGATCTACACTACCAAAGACTTTGCTATAGGCCATAAAGCACAGGCTTTTCTTTTGAAATTCTTTTGAACCTCATTATCCAACATATGATTGGAATATGGTCCCTAGTGCCTCTTCATTCTTGAAACCAGCTTTCTCTGATTCATGCTTCTCACATTCCATGTTCCTATCATATGTGTTATGCAGCTTCTGAGCACATCAACAGGTGAACATCCATTCCGCTTGAATCCAGCTGCATCATTAGCCACTGTGCTACTTGTACTTGTCCTCTGTTGTACCCCAATAGCTCATCAAGTGCCTTTTGACCTGGGAGTCTTCTGGCATTACTTCTTGTTTCATTCAGCTTTGGCTTATCATAGGGTTTTTATGGTAAAAGACATTCAAAAGGGGTTTACCATGTCTCCTTCTGCACAGTACTAACAAGTGTTAGCTATGGTGCCACTGCCTTGTCTCTGAGAGAGTCTCTTCCACTATTGTTGCTGTCCAGTTTTATTTGGCACATTTAGTCCAGCTCCTCAACTGTCTGACATGGGAGACTCTTCCAGCAGTACTGTTTCCTTCAGCATAGCCTTTTGCATGCAATCCCAACACCATGGAAAGGTAGTGCCATGGTGAGCCCAACTTGACTCATGTAATCAATGGGATTTACATCAGTGTTGACTTACTGGATTGTGATTATAGTCCTCCCTCCACACTTGGGGGGTCTTACCTTTGTGAATTTGATTATTCACAAAGCATGAGCATGCCTCCCCACCATTCTTTTCCTCTCATTCCCTTGCCTTTTGCTCAACCACATGTGCTTTCCTCCTTTGTGTCCAGGCAAAAGGCAAGGAAAGGGAGGGGTGAGAACCATGTTTAGAGAAGGAAGGCATGCGTGTACTCCTGCCTCATTCCCTTTACCTGGTGCGGAGAATGCACACTGAAGCAAGAGACTGGGGAATGGGAAGGAGGAGCACTGTGAATGGAGAAGGAAAGGACATGCATGCTTCCCCTCACCATTCTCTTGTCTTTTTCCCAGTGCAGAGAATGTGCACTGAGGCAAAAGGCAAGGAAATGGGAGGGGGAGGAACACATATGGAGAAGGAAAGTGTGCACGTGCCTTTCTCCTCCTATTCCCTTGCCTTTTGACCTGGTGCAGAGAAGTAAGGCAAGTCTGTAAGAGTAAAAAGCAAGGGAATGGGAGGGGGGAGCCCCAGAAGGGAAGGGGAGCATGGGGGAGTTATTCATGGTTTTTCCATTTTTGCAAGAGTTCTGTGCCCCAAACCTTCACAAAGGTGGAGGGGCCACTGTAGATTATTGTTCATGGGACTACCAATTGGATTTAGTAAAAGGCGAAGTTTTCTTTTCCAGTCTTTCGCTGGACATTTTCACAAGAAGTTGTGTGTACATCACATATTATTACTTCATGATGACTTGCAGATGAATATGTGAGCAACCTTCCTTAAAAAGCAGAGCTATGAAGTGATTCTGAAAGAAACATTCACCTCCAATGTTTGACTTGTAACAACTTAATGATATGTGCAGATCAAGAGCAGTGACTGTGCTTGCATAAACCCATCTTAAAAATACTTTTGCGGGTCTCTTTTCAAAAACACTCAAACCCCACCACCACCACTTCTGATTGTGGCTGTGTAAAATGTTGTAACTCAAGCAATAATCTTTGGAAAGCGAGCTGTATTAATTATCTCATTGAATATCCTTTTCCCATTTTTTTATTCTTTTTTATTATTATTCATTTATTTGTATCCCGCCTCTCCATATGGATCGAGGCGGCGAACAACTTACAAATAGCATGTATTTCAAAACATTTCTATACATGCCCCCAACAAGCTGGGTACTCATACCCTCCAACATTTCACAGTTAAAACGGGGACGTGTGTGGCCAAGCAGGGAAAAGTTAATGATGAAGAAGAACACATAAGCTAAGAGAGGTTGCAGCAGTTTGTTCTTGCCTGAGTCTACTGGGAAGGGCAGGATTCCACCATCCTTCCCTCTCCCCACTGCTGAGTTAACTTTGAACCCAGTTTGCAGAAACTGAACGAAGCTGAGGATCAGCAGAAAAGTGGGAGAAGGAAAAATAAACTGGTACCTTTTAAAAGCAGCTGAAAAGTGGGATGATAGAGGATTAATTGGGACAGCTGGGGGGTATGGAATCCTGTAAACAGATCTGAAGCAAAGACATTAGCTGTTTGATGACTGCTGTATCCAGCATAGACACAATACAGAATGTAGACTTTCCCTTTGAATGATGTGGCATCAACCAATCAATTAGTCTATTCTTTGCAGCCCACTGTTTTGTTTGCAGAGCTGAGTGGCTTTGCAACGAAAACATTTTTAAAAAGTGGAAGTGGGTGTAAAAGAACTCCAAACATGACAGTCGAAAACAGCGCAACAATGACACTTGAAATATGCTGAAGGCACAGAATCCAGACAGTCAGAATATATAGTCACCACAGTGATGGGCTATACTATTGCTCTGACATAAAGATTGCACAACTGATGTGTTTTGACTACAGATCCCAGAATCCCTCAACCAGCACATTCAGTGTGTAATTTTAAGAGCTGTGGCTTCACAATTTTTCTGACCTCTGCTCCAATTTGAATTTAGAATGCATGGAGTGCATTACCTGTTATATGGAAAATGTAGCTTGTGTGGCAATTTGCATTCGGGAAGACCTTAACTTCCATTACAGACCTTTTCATGGATGCGATGGCCCCTAGGAGGTTGTTGAAGCTCTCCTATTACTTTAGAATCAACCCAAGACATTTTTGCTGTCGGCAAAGAAGCAAATGGCATCTCCCATTCACTGATGTCAAGATGCATAGTACTCAAAATCATCCTTGTTCTTTTGGATCTTGAGGTAGAAAATTGCACAAGCGCCTCTCTCCGTTCCTGGCAGTGAAATGATAAAAGTATGTTACTGATGAATTGCTGTCCTTTCATGACATCTGCTCTCCATGTGTTACCTGAGGAGACCTCCTCACTCTCCTCATGGCAGGACTGGCCCTGAAACTATGTCACTTTTATTTTACCGGTAGCTTTTGAGGAACAGAAGGGTTGAGCAGAGAATGCACACATTTGTATCGCTTTGGATTTAATCTGTAGATGAACTGCAAAATTTAAATATATTTTGTGGAGCTTTGTGTCATTGTTGTGTCTGGAGCTTGGAAAATTTCCTTGAATGGACCACAGTTCCCACAACTGTAGCCAGACTGGTTAGGAAACTTTGGGAACTCCAAGCCCTCTATTGTGTGTCCTAGTTATTACTGCAGAAGGAATGGGGAATGGGCACACTACTTCTGTAGAGGAGAGCCCACTGTAAGAGTAGTTGGTCACAAAATGTGCAGCTGGAAAAAGAACTATACAGTGTGACAGCTGATAATGTGCAGCTGGAAAATGGGAGAAGAATCAAACCCATAAGCTGTTGATTTAGCATTTGAATGACCGTGATTATTGGGCAATCTGGGTGAAAGAAAGGAAGCCCAGTTTGGGTGAGGGACTATCGATTTTGACAGTATGAATTTTATGAGGGAATAACTGGTGTAAGTTTCACTGAGTTAATTGGTGCAAGAGGCACTGAATTAGTGCATTTGTTAATTAACAAAGGAAAGATTCATAAAGAAGGTTTTGCTGTATAGTACCTAAGAGATACTGCTTTCTAGACAGAAACTGCTAAAACTGCTAACTACACGGTATATTAGAGCCAGTGTGGTATAAAGGTTTGACTACAGAGACTCAGGTTCAATTCACTGCTTGGCCATGTAAACCCACTGGGTGACCTTGGATGTGTCACACACTCTCAGCCCCAGAAGACCCTGTGATAGGCTTGCCTTAGAGTGTCATACTTTGGAAATGACCTGGGCACACAGGAACGACAATATCTAAGAAGAACAGCATGCTTTGTGTTTGTCTCTTACTTATTTTAGAGTGATTATATTTGTGCAATTGCTGTGCTTGTATTTTTATATATTAAAAAAAAACCAAACAGCCTAAGCCCTTAATGCCTGTCCTGATGCTTGAAGGAAGGCCTTTTTCTCTGAAGCCCAAAAAGCAAGGGAACATTGCTTGGCTTGAAAAGAAAAAAAGTGGGGATATGTAGCCACCTTGCCCTTCAGAGTCCTTCTCTTTCTTTCTCTCTTTATCTTTTCACTCAGAGCTCTGTTGCACCTGGTTTATGCTTTGCGGGGAGGCATGGGGCCCTGTGGTTTCCGGTCCATGTTGTGCACTCTTTGCCTCAATGCTGGGGCCGTTGCACAATCTCACATCATACTTTTGGGCTGATGCACACGCCTCAACCTCCCCTGTCCCTTACAAGAGAAAGGGTCCAGGAATGGAGAGGAAGGAGAGGTTATAGGGTTCTCTCGCCTCCCTCCCTTTTCTCACTGGGGCTGCCCTAGAGCTTCTGCTCTTCTCATTCAAAAGGGGATGGGGACATTTTGGACTGAAATTCCCTGAATCTCCCAGCCAGGTGGTTCGGTTTGGGAGTTGGAATCCAGAACAAGAAACTTTGACCAGCTCTCTTTGCTCATGCAAAATAACATTCAGAGAAACATGCTCAGGAGGAAGAGGAGAGTTGGGAAGGGGGTATCTCCAGATTTTGGGATTTGATTTTAGGATTGGATGAAAGATTTGGAGTGGGGGCATCCAGGCTGCTGTCAAGGATGATTTGCAGTATTGGGTTCAAGTTGCAATGGGATTGCTGGGCGGGACATTTTTCTCTCTTACCCAAGCCATTACACAATCTGTGGGTTTGTGGTTTAGGGCTGTTTAAGTCCAAAGGGGTTGAGTCTTTCTCTGTGGATTGTGAAAGAGACCAAACTATGGCTGCCCTCTCAGTTCCATAGAAAAGAGACAGGCTGGAGACAACTTAGATGGGTCTATGACGGATCCACCAGACAACAAAACACTATCCTCCAGTACTTTGCAGATGGCCACAGACAGGCAGCCAAACAACATCAGACTCAAGCCAAGATGGCAAAGGTTATTAAAGAAGAACAATACACAAGCTAGGAGAGGCTACAGCAGTTTGCTTTTGCCTGATCCTACTGGGAAGGGCAAGATTCTGTGCCCTCCTCTCCTCCCCACTGAGTTAATTGAGTGAAAACTGCTTTGCACTTTGAACTTTAGTTTGTAGCAACTGAAAAAGTGCTGAGGACAAAGTGGGGAAATGGGAGGAGGGGAGAGAAACTAGGACACTTTAAAGGCAGCTGAAAAAGTGGGATGACAGAGGATTAATCAGGACTGTCGCTGCCAAATTGGGACAGTTGGAGGGTATACAAAACATCCAAAGTTGTATCACTGTTTTGCTACTTTTTGTTTTCTTTATTATTATCACCATTCCTTTGTTAACAGGGAGGTAAGGTATTAATGGCCCAAAGGAAGTGGGGTGAGGCTTTCTCAGTGGGAACTTAGGAAATGGAAGATACTATGACATTTTTCTTTGGTGTTAACCACCAGAGCATTGAGAGGATGTCCTCTGTTCCCCTTCCCCACTTTCAAGCTGAGAAAAGTTTGGGGGCTACAGTTCTTATAACACCAGCCAGCATGGGCATGGCCTTGCTGGCTGGGGGATTCCAGAAACTGCAGTTCCCTGGTGTAGCAATTTGAGCGTTGGACTACAACTCTGGAGATAAGGGTCTGAACCTCCACTCAAGAAACCCATTGGGTGACTCTGGGCAAGTCACACTCTCTCAGCCTCAGAGGAAGGCAAAGGCAAACCCCTCTGAACAAATCTTGCCAAGAAAACCTCTTGACAGATTTGCAATTGGAAATTACTTGGAAGTGTACATTAATAAGACAACTTTTCTCAGCTCCTCCTTTATCAGTGATTCAGCCCTCCAGACATTGTTGGACTGCAACTCTCAACAGTTCTGGCCAGCACAGTAAGTAATGAGGAACGCTGGGAACTGGGATGCTGAGACATGCTAGAAGGTGCAGTCCAACAACATGTGGAACATTAGGACTTGCAGTCTACCATCATCTAATTGTTGTTAATTACTGTCAAGTTGACTTACGGTGACCCTATGGATGCTCAAAGTCACTCTGTCCTCAACCATCCTGTTTAGGTCTTATAGATTCAGGGCCGTGTCTTCCTAGACTGAATCTATCCATCTGTAATGCAGTCTTCCTCTTTTCCTATTGCATTCTACCTTATTAGGTATTATTGCTTTTTTCTAGTGAGTCAGGTCTTCTCATGATATGACCAAAGCACAACAGCCTCAGTTTAGTTATCTTGGCTTCTAGGGAGAGTTCAGGCTTGATTTGCTCCAGGACCCATTCATTGGTCTTTTTAGCAGTCCGCAGTATCCACAGAACTCTAGAGAGTGCACTAAACAAAGCGCATTTTTCCCCCATTGACAGGTAGTTTATTGGCAGACTGCATTCTAGTAATGGTCAAGGCCACCCCATTACCCTCTTTTTGGGGGGCCTCTCCTCTCTCTTCTCCCCTCCCTCATGCTCTGCTCCAGATCTATATCTCCCTCCCAACATGACATCATTCTCCACCACCCTATCCTGCAAATGACTGAATCATTGGCTTTAATGAAACTGGATTTTTTTAAAAAAACTGTTTTGTTTTTCCTTACTTCTGTTTTCCAACATTAAAGAACCTGTAAATTTTGCTCAAAGATGGAGATGGTTCTGAGCAACAGGTGGGCTTTACATTTTCAAGAGTGATGTTGGGGTTCAATTCTTCCCAGCAAACCTTAGAAGGGTCTCAGGTACACCCTGAATTCACCTCAGCACTTGGGTGAAGTTAGTAGGAATATTTGCAGCCTCCTCCCATTTCCCATCAAGATTCTAGATCTTGTACTATGGCTTTGAATATCAGCCACTTCCTTACCACCTTTAAAATTGTTTGCTTTGTTTGGCATCTTGCCTGATGAAGAGTTCTGGAAAACCTGAAAGCTGGTGACCTTTTAAAAAGGCATGGATTTTGAACTTTCTCTTTTCCTCTTTTAACTTGGTGTATGTGGGGTGGGGAGAATGATTTGGATTTTCTTTGCAAAACATCCTGGGCAAAGGCTGGAGGGAAGAAAAGTTTCATGCATAGAGCACCTTTGGTTGGGGTGGGATTGGGGGATGGGTTCATTAGTTTCTCCATTTTTGCCTGCTTTGCCCAGGACAGGCCTCGAAGAACGAGGAAGCTGTGGTGTCTCATTTCAAGATTTATTAGGGTTAGGGGTGGCTCGTCTGCTTCGGAGATTTTGCTCGCTCTGTTGTGTGTGTTCCCTAAAGATAAACACTCCAGCCCCGTTTCCTCTCACGACCCTCCTTCCAACTCTGAAATCCAGCCACCTGGACTCCACTCTAGGACGTCACAGAGTCGTGACACAGACCCAGATATAAGGAAAACACACAAGCACACACACAAACAAGGTTGTTATGACATGGAAACTCCCACCTCCCCAAAAACTGAGAAAGTAGTCACGAACCCTGCTCATCCAACCAGCCAATGGGAGCGCAGGGGAAAGGGGGAATATGAATAGAAAGAGAAAGGGGCAGCAAGAACAGTAGCAGCTAAATCCCCTGGTCATGGGAGAGTGTCCAGCAACACTTTCACAAGGGAAAGAGCAAGATCTCACCAGCCACAGATAAGTGTTGATGCATCTTCTCCATCTCCCCGGTTTCGCGGCTCACAGAAAAGGATCAAAAGTGTGCAGCGGGATTCCTAGAACTTTTGCTGTCCCAAGAGCATTCTCTCAGAAATTTTGGCACTGCAAAAAGGTGAGTAAAACAGATGAGCACGAGGGGGATGCGCAGAATGGGAATGATGTTGAGTTGGATGCAAAGGATGTGTTTTAGCACTCAGCTGTAGCCTCTTGCTTACAGATGAATGCAGAACTTGGAAATGTTCCTTTTTGAGACTAAAACTTCCACAATCCTCTATGCTGGCTGGAGGATTATGGGAATTTCCATCCAAAAGGTTTTCAAACTCTTGGTGCACGTCTAAGCAAGAAGCCATAGTTTGTTGCTAAATCATATCCATTTTCATGCAGTAGATTCCATACATTTTTATATAGGATATCTGCAATGAGGACAGCAAGCATGGTGTAGGGATTTGAATGTTGGACTTGGACACTGGGAAACCAGGGTTCAAACCTGCTTTTGGCCATGGAACCCATGTGGGTGACCTTGGGCAAGTCACACTGTCTCAGCCACAGAGGAAGGCAAAGGCAACCCCCTGAACACATTCTGCCAAGAAAACTCTGTGATAGGTTTGCCTTAGGTTTGCCATGAATCTGAAATGAGTTGAAGGCACACAGCAACTAGAACAACTTGCAGCAAGAAGATAGAATTGTACAGTTTCATAGCTGGGCATGTGCCTTAGGGATCATCAAGACCAACCCTCTGCTCAGTGCAAAGATCTTGCAATGTAGAATAATTCAACAGAGACCTCAGGACCTTGGAAAACTCTACCTCTCTCCTAGATCCTGGAGAGCCACTGCCATTTAGGCCAGAGGTGGGCAATTGTGTTAGGGCCACAGGCCATAATTTTCCTGCCCCTGGGACCATGCACAAAATAATAAAAATGCTGAAAAAAACAAACTGAAGCAGCTAGAAGTTCACTTCTGGTTTTGAAAACCTGGCATTTTTTATGTTAAAAAAGTACAGAGGCCTTCTGTAAGCTATTTGAGGTCAACTGCTACTTCTAGGGGCTTTCAAGAAAGGGATTTAATTTTTTTTGACAGAAAAGGGGCAGTCTACAGAGGTTGAGAGCTACGAAAACAGGCTAGGGAGGCTAAATGTGGCCATAGAATGCACTATGCCCATGTCTGACATAGTCCTATTACATGATCTGACTCATCATCGTGAAGTGGTAGCTTTCATAGTGAGTCCTGTGACCTTTCCAAAGAGGATCTCCAGATGTTTTGGACCTCAGGCCCCAGACGCCTCAGCTGTCTTAGTCAATGGTAAGGGATTATGGGAGCTGTAGTCCAAAACATTGCAGGCGGGGCACCCATTCCTCAGTATTGTCCTGAACGTGGTGAATCATGGTGCTGGCCTAAATAGCCTAAAGGCATCAGAACCTGTCTGATCTTGAATGCTAAGCAGGTTCAGTCCTGGTTAGTACTTGGGTGGGAGACCACCAACAAATACCAGGTGCTGTAGGCTATATTTCAAAGAAGGGAACTGGTAAACCACCTCTGAGGATTCCTCGCCTAAGAACCCCCCCCCCAAATTCATGGGGTCACTGTATGTTAACAGCAACTTGATACACATACACACAGAAATCATGGTGAGTCCAGACCAACCTTCACAATGCCAATAGGCACTGCAATTGGCCCAGAGGTCCTATATATTGTGCCTTATACTGGGAGAAAGGTAGGCTATGAATTAAGTAGTATAAATAGGACTGTCAAAATTGGGACTTGGGTTTGATTGTGGGATGCGTGCTTCTGTCTGTCTTCCTTTAAATGGCTTTAAAACTTTTATCCTTTAAAAAATATTCAAGATCTGCATCTCTGATACTTTTTCTAAACTTATGCATCTAATTTGTAGATCACAAAACACAGACAAATAGCACAGGTTACCAAGTTCCCCAGGGATAGGCAAACTGCAGCACAGTATTTGACTTATAGTAACCCTACTCAACGCAGCTTAGAATTTAAAAAAGAACAATACTGCTAAAAAACATTACAAAAAGTAAACATAAAGATGGAATTAAATTATTCACAGTATTAAAACAACTCAAACCTACACTTAAAAAGATAAAATGAATTTTAAAATATTTTTTAATAAAATCCAATTTGATAAAAAGCTATTTTAAAAAATGAATGAGAGACTTCAAGAATCCTAGTCGTCATCTGCTCTGCTCAGATCTTGAATCAATCCACTTGTAGTGTGGTCTTCCTCTTTTCCTACTGACTTCCACTTAACTGAACATTATCGTCTTCTCCAATCAGCCACGTCATCTCTTATTATGCCCAATGAGTTACAGCCTCAGTTCTGTCATCTTGGCTTCTAGTGAGAATTCAGGACTGATTTGCTGAATCTCTAGATGTTGCCAGACTCCAGTTCCCTGCATTCCTCACCATTTGTTATACTGACTGGGGCTGATGGGAGTTGCAGTCCATGAATATCCAAACGACTATAATTTGTCCACCCTGTTATAGCCTCATAGGCTCTCTCATGGAAAAGACAAGCCACTCGGCATCACATTGAATCAAATTACCCTCAAATGTTTTTTTTCTTCTATGGTTTGTTGCTTGAGAGAGAGGGAATATAGTCTAGAGAGGAGAATGGTGTTCTCAAATGCATATTTTTGGACCTTTGCTGACACACAAAAATCAGCTGCCTGAGCCCCTCTGCCCAGTGGTAGGGCCAGACCTGGTGTGCATAACAGGCATTATCATTAGAGTGCTAAAAAGTTTGCCTTAATGGTGATGCCAATATTTTGTGAACCCCTATATATGCCTGCATATGCACATACCTGGAAGAATTCAGATGGGCAAACAGAAAATATTCAGAACTTGGAAAAAAATATATTTTGGAGTCAGAATTTCCAGAATCCCCCACACTGGCTATCGGATTCTGGGAGTATAGTTCAAATGGTAACTTCTCCAAGCCCTGAATGTTCCTCTGGCTATGCATCTTATCTTGGATATCTGCAAAGCTGGCCTGGTTGCTCTGTGGGAGTAGTGGGCCCTCTGCTGGCCATAGAGTCCTAGCAAATGCCCATTCCTACTACTCCATAGATCCTGCTCTGGGACCTTTTAACATTACTTAGGCCATTTCCGCACAACACTCTTATAGCGCGATGATTCTGCTTTCAGCCTCCTATGGAATCCTGGGGTTTGCAGTTCCGGGAGGGGCCAGTCGGCCCCTCCCGGAACTGCAAACCCCAGGATTCCATAGGAGGCTGAAAGCAGAATCATCACGCTATAAGAGTGTTGTGCGGAAATGGCCTCAGTTACAGCACCAAGATTTTTAGTTTACCAGCTGTGGTTTGAACCTGTGGAATCAAGGGCTGTTTAGAATATCAGCTGAAGAGCTCTAGTGCCCCACTATACAACAAACCTTAGTTTTCCGTAAGATGCAGCCACGGCAGTTACAGAAAAAACAGAGCACTGTAATTGTGCAGTGTTCTCCAGCTGTGACTTGAGCTATTATTCCTCCTCTGACTACAGGTATGGAGACCTGGCGGCAGTGTTGGGCAGAGCCACCCCTACAAATGGTACCCGCTGGAGTAGAGACTGGGGGAACAGGTAAGGTTGCTGTTGTTATATGTCTTCAAGTTGGTTTTGATTTATGGAGACCCTAATGCAAACCTATAATGGGGTTTTGGTGGGCTGAGAGTGTGTGATGTGCCCAAGGTCAGCCAGTGCATTTCCATGGCGGAGGGGGAAATTGAACTCTGGTCTCCAGGGGCATAATTCAATGCTTAAACCACTATACCATGCTGGGTCTCAAAAGGTAATGTGGGCCTCCCTTATTTTTTACCTAGCATGGTATAGGGGAAACCCAGCATGGTATAGGGGAAAACAGCAACACCACCACATCCTGGGACAATAATTTTTAAAAAGGGGGAGGATTAATACCCAAGTTTTGATCTAATTTTGAAGGTTTGTTTGTTTGTTTGTTTCCCCATTTGTTATTTGAATAGCACTTTTACATTAGCCTTTAAAAAAAAGTAAAATTCACACTCTCATCTTCATTAATAGGATTCATAATGAGATATTCCGGGTACCTTTAGCATCACTTAGAGAAGCACTATAAGTTAGCCTTCTCTGACCTAAGTCCTTTCCAACATGTTGGACTACAACTCCTCAAAGCCCCTAGCCACCTGATTTCCTCTGGGATTTGTAGGTCAACACATCAGGAAGAACCCAGGTTAAGGAAGGCTGCTTTAAATGAATAATTAAAGGAATTAAGAAGAAAGAATACAATGCTTAGAATTCTAATAAATCGCTACAACTAAAAGTGAATCAGTGTCAGTGCTGGTACATACCCAAATTGTTGGAAGTGAGCTCTTGTTGTTATAGAGAATGCTTTCTGGGGCAGGTTGTTCAGAGCAAAATAGGTTAAACCAAAGCTAGGTTTAAAAAAGGAAGAAAAATGAAAAAACTTAAGTCATTTGAAAAAAAAAAGTTTCACTTCTTGTGGTGGATAACACCCAAATGTGCACATGTTTTGCATGGCTTGTCTGTTAGATCTTTGTTTACAGGTGTAAAAGTTTCTGGTTGTTGATTTCCCAGGATGGGACAACAAGGTCCTTCTCTCTTGAGAAGTTTCAGGGATTGGTCATTGCACAGTTGTACAGTACTTCTTTTGCATGTGTCTCTAATCAGAAAGGGTCAAGTGACAGGAAAAGCATCCACTTTAGATTCTGTGGAGTGCTGTGACCAAAGTAGAAGAGCCTTCTCCAACATGGTGATCACCAACCATCACGCTAGCTGGGGATGATAGGAGTTGCACTGCAACACTTTTGGAAAGCAACATGTTGGAAAATGCAGAATTATATGACAGTAGATAAGATGGATAAGTAGCCTCTTTTTGTTTTGTATCCTCTTTTCGTTTTGGCCTAGCATGACACTTCAGAGAGGTTCTGAGAATGATGGGTAGAAATCATACAGTGTTTCTCAACACTGGCTGTACTGCTTTGGTTTGTTGGGATTTTCAGACCAACATCATCTGAAGGGCTGCATGATTCACTGCTATAGATTCTGCCCTGTTTCAGCATCAAGTTAAGGTTATTTTTGTTTGTTTGTTTTTGCACAAGATTCACTGTGCCCATGGCTTGTCTCTGGCCTACTGAATTACAAGTTTGGTATGTTGCTTTATTCTGTCGAATTATCTTAGAATTAAGTTGCTTTATTGTCTGTACCTACACTAAGGTCTCTAAATCAATGTTTTAATAGACAAATTTGAAAACCACTATTGGAGACCATAGTGGAACAAATATCGTATAACCAATAGGCCCAGGTGTCTCCCTGGCTGCCACCAACTTTATGGAAAGCTAGGAGGATGTTTTCCCCCAAAACCAAAAGATAAAAAAATACCCTTCTTTTTCTACTTGCTCCCATTTTCCTTCACCAAGATTTCACAGAAGATTACAGGAGGATTTTTCAGGAGGAAGACTTCAGCACAGTAGATTCCTGGTTCGTGCCAGAAAATGAGATGGATCAGCAACTTCCAGGATGGGCTGGTGGAAGTTATCTAGCTGAGCTTGAAGAGTTTGAGAGGGAAATGCCATTTCATCACACATCTGGCTTGAAAGGTAACGAAACGTAACAAAATGAAACAAAAACACCAAAAACCTGTCCCCAGGTGACATTGGGGGCTACAGTGTGATCATTCAGCAAATTCTAAATCAAGGACACAAAAAAGGAAGAGACATTGAGAAATTAACATTTTTGGGATTATGATCCCCAGAATTCATCCAAAGAGCACGAATGCCCTCTAAGATGAGTATTTGGAATGAAATATATCTGAGTTAAGCAAAAGAAAAAAATTGGCTGTGAGTAGTTCAAAAAGCTATTTCGTAGAATCATAGAGTTAGAAGAGACCACAAAGGCCATCCAGTCCAATCCCACTCTGCCATGCAGAAATAAACTATCAAAGGATTCCCAACAGATGGCCATCTGTTTAAAAACCTCCAAAGAAGGAGAGTCCACCACACTCCAAGGCAGTGTATTCCACTGTCAAACTGCTCTTACCATCAGGAAGTTCTTCCTAAGGTTTAGATGGATTCTCTTTTCCTGCAGTTTGAAGCCATTGTTCTGTGTCCTAGTGTCTGGGGCAGCCAAAAACAGCCTTACTCCATCCTCCATATGACATTCCTTTAGATATTTAAACATAGTTATCATGTCACCTCTTAACTTTCTCTTCTCCAAACTAAACATACCCATCTCCCTTTTCAGCTTGAAGGAATGATTTCTGATCTATATAGCTTCCAGATACCAGGCTCATCAGAGGCGTCAGGTGGGGGGGGCAACACATGCAGGTCCAGGGACTCATTTTGTCTCATAAGACCCACTTGTAGGCCTCCGGCCTCCAAAATGCCATTTATTTGCAACTTCCCTCAAACTGTAAGTGATTAGAAGTTAACTTCAGGTTTTTAGGGAGAGGGGAAATTGCCCCCTGTTAAAACTAAACAAGACACTGTGACTTGTTCTAGTGTAAAACTCCTTCCCCTGGAAACTTCCAGGAATAGCAAATCAATTCTGCCACAAAAGGGTCTGGGGAGTTGAGAAAGATGCACGAAGGCCCAAGCCACCAGAAAAAACAATTGGGGCCACTATGCAGCAGTATCAAAGACATTGTCATACTAGTCTCTTTTAGCACAAAAAGTTGCAAGGGAATCCTATAGCACCTTCGACACCGAGAAAAAGAACTTTCTTGCGTTAAGCTTTCATGGACTCCAGTCCACTTCATCAGATGGACTGCAGTCCACAAAAGCTTAGGCTAGAAATTTCTTTTTCTCGGTTAATCTCAAAGATGCTACAGAGATCTCTCATATCTTTTGGACACCACTTAAGGCAGCCCATAGCTGCATAGAAGACCAAGTTTGATGGAATGATATTCTTGGTTTCCTTCCCAGGTTTTCCTGAGTACACCAACACCATAGTGGAATTGAGTCAGGTCTCCTCCTGTTTGGATTACAGGGAACCATATAACAGAGGTGAGCTTTGACTGACATGTCAAAAGAAAGAGAGGCAGTTAGGTGGTGGATTTAGGAACTGTCTGAGCAGTCACTGAGCCCTGTGATGATCTATTTTTGGACATGGCCACAAGAGGGAAGGAGAGAATTCTCTAAATATCTCTGGCTAAGAGAGGCAGAGAAACAAGGCCAGATTGGTCCAAACTGCAGATGGAAGCAGAAACAGGGAAGATTTTGTCCTCTAAGTGTTTTGGACTTCATCTCCCATATGTCCCACATTAATTATGGCCAATGGGAAAAGATTATGCGAGCTGAATTCCATAACAACTGGAGGTCTAAATGCTTCCTACTCCTAGGAGAGCATGTAAGGAAGCCATCTTGTACATGCTAAGAAGGTCTAAGATTGGTCAATGGCTGATGGGAGAGTGCTGACAAAAGCCTTGTATGTCCCCTAGAGTTCCATGGTGGAAGAAATCAGGGATACAAATGTGGTTAACTAGATTCATACAATTAATTTTTTAGAAATTATTTTATTTTTAAAATGTATACCTGCCCTTTCTGTTAATAGTAAGCTCTGAAACAATGTGGCAGCACAATGAAAATTATTTTATAATTAGGAATGATTGTGTTAAATACTAAAGGCAGCAATATAAAGCTTTTGCAAAACGTTAGATTGCCTGCGGCCATCCATGCACTGAATGGTGGGAGTTACAGTGGAACACACCTAGAAGATACATCTGGGATGGCTGTATTAAAGGCTAGTTTGAAAAAAAAAAGACAAACATCTGTCAAAAGACGGGAAAAGAGAGTCTGATACATCTCCCTGGGGAGGGGGTTTCCACAATTGTAACTTATGCAAAAAATTCTCTGTTATCCTATCAATTCTGCTCAATGCACAGTATTTGGAAAGCTGCTAAAAAGTAGATAGTTAGTTTTGGAGAACCAGAAGTACTTATTAGCTACATTTTAAAACAGTTTTGTTATTCAAAAGTAACTAAAACGAACATCACATTTTGGTTCTTGAAATAGATATTAGAATGCTTTAAGTAACTAGTCCTTGATAGAAAACATAGCTACACTGTGAAGTCATTCACCCATTGCCTACAGAGAAGTAACTAAAAAGTAACCTTTATATTGCAAAAGGAGTCAATGTATCCATTGTTATGTTACTACTGCAATGTAACTTAGTTATATCTTAGTTTTTTAAACAAATCCAAACAACTCACTATTTGTAACAAGTTGTTTCCAAGCTTTGTGCATGTATGAGCAAGGTTAGGGATTTACTCAGGATTTCCAGCCACATAGACAGATGGTTCTGAGTGCAGGTAACATGGATAAAGTGGTAGGTGAGTAAGTTAATTTGCTTTCTAGTGACTTTTCTTTTTTGGCCTTTCCTACTTTCAGGTTCTAGGCCAGCCTATGAGCAGGAGAGTGTCCCCCCATGCATGGAAGGAACCGACTATTCTGCTCCCGCTGCTCCCCAATTCTCATTTTCCCCTCGGTGCCTTTCTTCTGCTGAAGTACAGCATTCCCCATCTCAGACTCTGCTTGGAGCTCAGCAGACACAGCAAGAGAAAGGTACAGACGTAGGAGACAACTTCGTCCGGTGTCAGCTCACTGGCCCCTCTAACATTGCAGCCCCTACTCTTGTCAGGCTTGAAATTTGGTACTTGGAAACTCGCTATAGAATTAATACTTGGTATTGTTCAGTATTTGGACACTCAGGGCTCATCAAAGAACCTTGCTTTAGAATTGCCTGTTCTGCCTGATATATGTGGATGGCCATAGGGGCAGAAGGGAAGGACACTGTTAACATCAGTTCTGTCTTTGGGAATGACCCAGGATGTTGACTGGAACATGCAGACTTGGGAATGTTAAGGGTCAGATAAAATGTAACACATGTACAAGCTGTGACTCTGCTAATGCTGGTGCATGACTCTTTTATGTAAGTATGAAAATGGTATAAAAGGGGAAGCATAGAAGAATAAAGGCTTCCTTCCTTATCACTACTGTTTGTAGGCTATACCGAATAGAGTTTGGATACTTGGAGGAATCCTTTGGCCGAAGTTGCTTTGTGTGTGTTTCTTTTTTCCTACCTTGTGTTTGGGATTTCAATTCAGCTTCATGTCCACCTGGGGATACAATGAAGTATGGTCTGTTTACCCACCCTAACACTCTGGGGTGAGCAGAAAGTGAACCAAGGCTTCCTGCAAGGTTGGGGTACCTTTCATGACCAGATAGTTTGGACTTCGATTCTGAGGAGCCTCAACTAACACAGTCAGTGGAAAAGGAATGTGGAAGATTGTAAGCCAAAGTAATTGGAGAGGGACATCTTTCTCACGCACCTAATGGCTGACATGCAGTAGATCAGCAAGGATTACTGTTCCATTGTCTGAAAAAAAGCTTCTCCTTCTCTGAGGTAGACTGTTGAGGAAGAAATGTTTGGGATAAGGACTGGATTTTTGATGTTATAAGATTTGGGAGCTTGGTTCGGATACTGATTGCAGGTCCTTGGGCTGAGTGTGCGCTCTTTAATGTTTACATTGCACCAGTCCTCCTGAGTGATTTTTTTGGCACCTGATTCAGACTGATGGAGCTCTCATAAAAACAAAAACCACAGCAGATCACATAAAACTTCTGCTTTAAAGTTATATACTCACCTGTTGTACCTTCTGCTGCTTTAGTTTTTGTGTTTGTTAGAGAAAGATTAATAAAATAACCCATCTGTTACCCCTGTTCAGTTGGACAGCGTCAGTTCAGGTTTTCAGAACTTTTTTTCCTCCAAAGATCCATCTGGGCATGCTGGAGACTGAATTTTGTTTCTTTGCCAAAAATGTGCTCTTTTACTGAGCTACAGACCTTCCTTCTAAGAAACAAACAAGACAAAAAAAAAAAAAAAAAGGCTATGTTAGCTGCTCTGTATTAGCTCAGTATCCCTTGATGAGATGACTGGAGCTATCCAAATTTGCCATTGTGTGCCTTCAAATCACTTCCAACATGTGGTGATCCTACGGCAAACCTATCACAGCATTTTTTTGGGCAAAATCTATCCAGAAAGGGCTTGTCTTTGCTCCCTCTGCAATTGCTCATCCCTATGATAGATGCACAGCATATGCTCAGCCTTTGAGCTATAGCCTCTCTCCTAAAAGGGCCAAAGAAAGATGAAGAGCATTGAAGACTCATTTTCTTCTCAGCTGACCCCAAGCTCTGTGCTCCTGCTTTCGTAAATCATGTTCATGCACTATTGTTCCTTCCAGAGCAAGCCTTCTTGAGGAGCATGTCGTCCCATTACTGGGGGAAACACCTGACCCAGCCATCTTTGGCCAAAACAGGACTGTGGACTGTGATTCATGTCACTGTGAGCCGCCCAAGAAGATCCGGAGAAAAAGGGAGTTAAGGGATTGGACAGAAGCTGGTATCACCAACACATCCCACAGGGATCAGACAGGTAACACAGAGTAAAGAATATGGGATTAATCAGAGGATATGGGATATAGGATATATTTCAAGTACTGGTGCTGGCTTTCAAAATCCAAAATCGTTTGGAACCAGGTTTCTTTAAAGATCACTTGCTTCCAATTGTCGAGTTACTCAGAAATTAGCATCAGCTTCAGAGGCCCTTCTGTCTGCTTTTGTCATCACTGGAATTTAGCCAGCAGCTACAAGACAGGGCTTTTCCAGGAATGACTCCAAAGTCTAAGGGCATCCTGCTTTTGAAAGTCTTCCAGATTCCTCTCCTTTTGGCTTTTCAGGTATTGCTGGAAACAAGTTTTTTCTATGTGATTCTAAAAATGTAGAAGCACCAGTGAAATTTGGTATTTATTGTGTTTTGAAGGTGCAATTGTTTTTCACTTCCATTTAACTATTTTTAATAATTGTTAGAAAAAAGCAGTATGTGAATAATGAGTTGTAGACCATGGGTGGGGAGTGCACTATTTCCTTCTGATGTGTTGGAGCCGCCTGGGAATTCATCCGAGTGAAAGAAGCCCTCTGCACATGGTTCAGAATTGCTGTTTCTGCGTGTTCCAGAGCTGCACTCTGGTATTATGACAGCTCCCAGTATTCAAGCACCGTTTAAGCTCTCACCCTGACCCTTACTGCCATCTCTTCCTATGCAGGTTCTGGACCCATTCAGCTTTGGCGTTTTCTGCTAGAACTCCTGCAGGATGGCTCATGCCAGGCCTTTATCTGCTGGACAGGGAATGGCTCTGAATTTAAGTTGCGTGACCCTCATGAGGTGAGGTCCCATTTCTTTTCCCCTTGTTTATGCACCTGTGATGTTGTACCTGCTCATTATGCCTAGCAGTGTATCAACTTTCATATGTAAAAATATGAACCAGACTGCCCTCAGCCCTATCTCCTGGAACATAAATGAACACAGGAGAAAGAAATTGTCCTTTGGATTTTGCAGTGCAGCTTTTTGCTCAAAAAATATCAGCAACAATATAAAAATGAGTATTTGATGATGGAGTGCTTAGAAATATGTCACTTAAAAGAAAGTATGCTTAGAAATACATGTTTTGTGAAAAACAAGTGAAAATACATATTTTAGAGGCGTTTGATGGCAGATTTTTTTAAAAAAAATTGACATGGAAACAGATGGTATTGTACAGAATAAGCGTATGTGAAACCAACACGGTCTGAAATAGACTAATATATCCATTCCTACCTCTGAATAGCAGATGGGGGACAGAATGGACATAGGCTGGTATGTCCTTGCCCTGCTATATTGTGGACTCCTCACAGTGGGCAACAGGATGTTGGTCCAGACGTTTGGTCTGATTCTGCAGGGCTCCAGTGTTCCAATAATAGTTTATTGCCAAACAAATCAACCAAAAGAACTGCACAGAACTTCCAGCTAGCCTTTGGGGATACCTCACCTACAATTTGGGGAAGTATAACCTAGGAATTGTAATGTGTGACTAGGACCAGTATGTGCATATAATATATTTAACACTGGTACTACTTAGTAGCAAAGTGGAATAAAATGGTCCTCTGGTTATCCCAGCCTGTAAGAAAAGTGAGTACATGGGCTGCCTTCAGGAGCTGTAACCTTCCTCTCCTTCCTCTTACCTCTTGCTAGGTGGCAAGGCGCTGGGGTAAACGGAAGAACAAGCCCCATATGACCTATGAGAAACTGAGCCGGGGGTTGCGCTATTATTACCATAAGAACATCATTCACAAGACCAGCGGCCAGCGCTACGTATATCGTTTTGTCCGTGACGTTCAGAACAAACTGGCTGAAAAGATTCACAGCTAAAGGCAACAAGTATCATGTAAGGACATCCAGATACAGATACACACACACACACACACCCCTCTAAAAACCATTGAAATGCCAGAAAAAATAGCAGATGAAACTCTCCTGTGGACTTTCTGGATCTTTTATGCTTTGCTTAACAGCAAAGCCAGCAATGAGACTGGCGTGAGGGTTGCCGCTTGTTAAGAGGACTACCAGAAACACTCCAAGCCAGTGCGCTCTTTGAAGATATCTGCCAACCATAGCAGCTTTCACCAATCAGTAGAGTGGCAGTTGGGTCTCTTTTTGCTCTATGTGCAGGCAATATGAGCACTGATTACCTCATAGTAACTTGCCAAAAATAGAACAGCTGAATGCTGTTTTGATTAAGCATAATCTTTATGGATGGACAGGATCTTTTTAAGATACAAAAATCAGTGACCTTGTGTGCTGAGCATTTTAATAACTGGATGATACTCTTCCCATGTTGTCTGTGAATCAGTTTACCTTCTCTTCACCTATATTTGCTCTTTTATTGATTTCTAGATTATGATCCATTTGGGACCTGTACTCCCATAACTCCCGAAAAAGAGGCCTAAATTAATTGTTGCTTTCAATTAGAACAGACCCACTGAATCAACTGTTAACACTTACATAGGTTCCAGTGATTCAGTGGCCCACTCTAGTTGGGACTAACAACTGGATTGAGGTCAAAGCCCTTTCAAGAGTGTCCACATATCTGTGGAGCTCTCAACCAAAGGAGATCTGCTTGCCTCCTTCCCAATTTGCTTTTAAGCAGATCCTAAAAAGTGTGCCCTCAAATAACCAAGATGGATTTTTCAACTGTTACTGAAGTTTTAAATTGCAATATTCTTCTACTGGTCTGATTTTGGAATTGTTTCATACTTTTTTACTCTTTAGATTTTTGTATAATGTTTATGATGCAAAATGTAATGCAGGAAAACTTGTTTTGAACAATGACGCATGAATCCTAAATAAACTGAAGAGACTCACGTACACAGATGTGCTTAAAAATTCCACTACCAAAAGGATGTTTAGTGATGGGTTGAACAGCTTGGAACTCTTGCCTTGCTCCATATATGCAGCATACAGATGCCCTTTTTTGAAAGGAAGCAACAGGTTGGTAGGTTTTTAAGTACCATACACTATGATCTTAAGCACTGTCCCTTGTGTGCTTAAGGCTTCCCTCCATGTGAAGACTACAATGGTGTTCTAATAGGTCAGTTTCCCAGGCAGTTATTCTATCCCCATTTACTTGGCATCAATCCCTACTGAACTCAGTGTGAATCAATTCTGAACAAACATTTATAGGATTATGCTGACATAATGTTGTCCCAGACTGCAAGGTTACCAGCTACCTAGAACTGTAGACCTTGAACGTCTTCTCCAGTTTTTAACAACATTCATAGTTTGCTATTAAAAAACAAAACAAATATCCTGGGCCAATCAACAGCTGTCTCATCTGACAGATGCCATAGCTGAACCAAACTGGCAGGGAGAATGGGGCAGCTGTTCGCCTAAACTTGTGCAAGAAGGTAATGGATACCATCTTGCACAAAGTCTTAAGGGCCCAACCACTCACACAATGGGGTTGCAATGCCATAATTGGATCATAGCTCAGAGTTCCATGGGAACTCCCAAACAACTATGTATGAATTGTTGTTCCTTGTGTGCTGCCTAACTGCTCCTGTTTTCAGATGGAGTGGCCAAACAAACCACTGGTTGTCAGTCTGTGGTTTGTTTACTGTGACATGTGAATGCAGGAGGAGCTGCCTCTCTGGTTTCCTACGGCAGAGACAAGCCAGAGGGCTCCCTCCATGTTGGGTTTGAAAGACACAATTGGCCTGAATTCACCAACACACTGACTTGTTCTCTGTAAACAGGAACTGGAGAGAAATTCCATTTGTTATGATCTCCAAACATGACCATAATTCCAAACATTGCCCCATGTGTTCAATTTACCTTCCTTCACAAACACCATCAGACCAACACTGGCCTGAAGATGATCTTCCTTTCTCAAGTAAGAGGGAAGGCTCTTATGTGAAGCCACTTAGCCCCCGACGGATCAATAAAAAGTCTGTATGTCCACAAATCAGATATTATTGATGTATTTCTCCCAATAATAAACCAGGGCACCATATCTGCAAGAATTACAATTTGATATGAAATGCAATTGCTGCACCAAGTTTTCCAAAACCAGCCCCCAAAAACAAGGTTCTGGATTTATTCCAATAGAATCAGAAAATATGAAGACACGCTACTTGCTGGTGAATCACACCTTCAATGCTACTGCCCCCTGAGGGATAGACAAAACTTAAGTCAGTGATTGCTAAATTGTGAAACTAAGTAAATAACTGACCAAACAGCCTGCTTCTTTTAAGCAAGGTGCACACCTGGCCCTAGAGCAACCTTGTCTTGCAGGCCCACCATTGCTCTTGCACTGCTTTCAGATCCAGCTGTGTTGCTTCTGCTGCTGCAAGGTTTTGGAGGCCAGGGTCCAGCGTTGCAGCCACTGCTGAAGTGTGAAGCCATGACGGCGCTCACCGGGTAGCACAAACTGTCCTGGTTGTTCCCACCTAGAAAGTGAAGATAGGGGTGGTAGGTCAGCAAGGAGAGTCTTTGCATGAAATACTTCCAAGATAAAGCAAAACCCCTCTTACCTGAAACTCCACCTATCGCCCCCAAGGGTCCCTTCTCACAATATCAGCGGCTATTCAAACTCTTTCCAGAATGGATAGCCTACTCCTACCCAAAGGATCTTTGCTTGGTCAGAGGACTCCAGGAATGCATCAGTGGTTACCATGTAGTTTGCAAGAAACCATCAAGCCAGGATTGCAGACTTTCACCACTGAATGCAGGATACTAGTGCAGTGATACAGCCAACACTTTTACAACTGACCTGTAATAGGGTTCATGATGCAGCCAATTGATTGTTTTAATTACTTTCCTATAATTGTATGTGTTTTGGCTGGGTTTTTGTACAGCACCTTGTACATTAACTACTAAGGATGTTATTATGTGCCTTCAGGTTGTTTCTGGGTTATGGTGACCCTATCATGGGATTTTCTTGGCAAACTTTGTTCAGATGGGGTGTGTCTTTGTCTTCCCCTCTGAGGCTGAGAGAGTGTGACCTCCTCGAGGTCACCCAATGGGTTTCCATGGCCAAGCAGGGATTCAAACCATGGTCTCCAGAATCATAGCCCAATACTTGAACCATTATACCATGCTGGCTATTAAGTGGTATGTAAGCATAACAATTAAAAAATAAAAATATTTTACTACTGTGACCTACACATTGCAAGCATGAGTTGCAAGCATATGGAAGCTTGCCAACCAGTTGGCAGTCATCCCGTCATCAGTGTTAAAGAAGAGTCAAGTGACTGCCTCAGGCAATAGATGCCATGGTGTAGCAGCAACTGCAGTCCTTGGTGAAGTTCTGCACTTAAAGGACAGGCCTGTGTATGCATACACAAGTGTAGCTCTCAAGCTACTACAGCCAATAGCTCTAGTGGCTGGTTTTGCAAGATCAAACCACTTTCTCTCAGGTCTTACTTTATTTCATTTGGATTATCCTGCAAGGGGGCTCCAGGAAAAACACCCAATTCTCCCCCGCATTAAGTTTTCCAACAACCCTGTAAAGTAGCTTTGAATGGGTGACAGAAACCAAACCAAACAAGATTTTTGGCTAAGCAGGGAACTGAACTAGAGGGTCTTTCTACTCCTCCCATCTGGAGACTCAAACCACCACACCGCACTGGCTCTTGTCCCAGCTCTCTGCCCTCTACTCACCAAGCATCCACAATGGCTTGCACCTCCTGCCAGCGCTCAATACGGCACCTGCACTGATCTGTCACTCGCTGGATCCGAGGCAGGAGCTCACGGGCTTGTTCCTGATCATGGGTCTGCACTTCTTGCACTAAGGCTGGAGGGCGGTGGGGGGCAGAGAAAATTTTATTACTGCATATGGACATATGAACTGATTTGACCAAACTTGATTATTTAGACTTAGATTGACATCCCAAACATTTTCCAATCAAGCTAACTTTGGTCATTTGGTCCATTTGGGACAGAACCTGGTATGAAAGAAACTCTAAGGACTGTAAGTGCTACCAGCCAAACTTTTCTTTCTTTCAAATCATAAGCAAAGTCATCCATATCTACTTGGGCAATGTTGGATAAATTCCTAGTAAATAATAAATACAGATTGGAGGCATGAACATGGCTTTTTAAAAACAACAACAACAAAACCTTTGCCTTTGAGCTTTAGATTTTATGGCTGGCCTTGCATACCCTTCTCTGTTCACAGAAGTCATCCACAGAAGAAACTTTTGTAAATCTGAAACTTTCTTCCAGTTTCTATCGCAAAAGGAGCAAGGAGGAAAGTGTACTCTTGAGGATTTACCAGTGATATGAATTTCCTGGAAAATTTTCTGGAAATGTTTCCAGTACCTTAAATAGAGTATGACCTGACTGGCATGTTTTACTTGTATATATTAAACAAAATGTTTTAGTGTCCTGACAGGCCATACATATTTGAACTCAACAGCTGATTCAGAAAAACAAACTGTACAGAATCCTTGATATGATTAAACATCATTTTTCCAAATTCAAATCTTTATGGCAATTTTTTTTATCAGAATATTTCTCTTTACATCTTTCCAGCAACAGTTACCTTCTTTGCAGTGTTTCTTTAAGTTTAAATTCTTTGAAGTGCTGACACGCTAATTTTAGCACACCCACCAGACTTTAAGATATGCTGCTGTTACCCAATTGTCTACTTCCCAAGAGCAATAAGCTCTCTTCTACTGGGGTCACTGTGACACCTTCAGTTTCACTGACATTCACACTGTCTAGTTCAATATTAGGTAGAGGCCAAACAAGCTTGTTCAATATTGGATTGAGATTCATTCACTGTTGCTTATGAATTTTATGAAACAGTAGTTTGTTTGTTAAAAAGAATAGAAAATCTTCCATAGAAATACTAAGCACTGGAATTTTTCTGTGAAAGATGGGACATACTGGACAAAGCTGACACAGAAGAGTCAACTGACCCTGCACGTTGGGCTCTGGGGCCTCATCTAGCTGACGTTGCAGGTTTCCCAATGCTCTCTGTTTGGAACTCAGTTGAGCACGTAGGCCAAGGAGCATCTTCTTCAGGTCTGCCATGTGGACAAGCAGCTGCTCAGGGGCCTGGAGAGGGAAGAAAAAGGAGTGGCTGGGTGGAAGAAAGCACAGCTCACTTCTGCATCTGACTGGGAGAGCAAATTCTGGCCCTCCTTGTGTTTTTGACCACCAACTCCCACCAACCCCAGCCAGCATGGGAGTGCAGGAGTTGCAGTCCAAAACATCTGGCGGACCAAACATTCCCTAGCCTTGATGTGCATCAGTGTCAGCAAGCTGTAGGGAACATTTCCAAGACTCTCTGGAGGTCATTCAAGGGGACATAACTTACATTCTTGTAGAGTCTGTTGGACTGCAGCTCCTGTCATCCCCCAGTACTGACTAGGGCTGATGAGATTTGTAGATCAACTTCAGGAGGCTGTTGCTCACTTTGGTGTGCTCTAGTTGTCTGCAGCCCTTCAGAGCTGCTGGTAGAGAACATTCTTCCTGCATCACTGGCTACTTCTAACTTTTAAGTGGAACTGGCTTGGTGTCACCTGCTAACCTGCAACCTCCTTCACATGCCTTGTCAGTCAGCAGTGCTCCTAAATGATTCTGCTCCATTTTCTACACCTGGTTTTTCTGGATGCATCCCAAAGAAGGGAGAAACATACCTTATAAAGAGGGAAGGCGGCTCCACTACACACACTGAGAAAGGCTCGGTACTCAGCTGGCGCCGTACGGCTCAAGCGGTGGATAGAAAGCTCATGGGCAGGGATGTTCTTAGAACTGGAAGATGTGAGAAGAAAGAAGGGCTCTCAGATATGCATCTTAAGAAGTTCAATGGAATGATACATTCTTGTCCCAATGCCCATGCATTTCATGCCATTGCAGACCACACACACTCTGGCCAAAGTCAAAGCCCTTCACATCAAGCCTAAAAGCAAACAGCTCAGGATCCAGGCAATCCAAATTCTGTAGAATTCTGCAGAAAAACTAAATTCTGAGACTGGCATCAATAAGGAATATTGTACACATTTGCACACAGTTCTACTACTATCATGATTTTTTTTTCAATTTTTTATAGTTTTGCTCCTGTCAGGACACTAAACCCATTCCCCCTGCACACTGTTATTTCAGCCTTTTTTCCCCCTGAGAGTTCAGGAGACACCAACAAGTTCTGCACTATTAAGTGCAACTTGGTTTTTCAAAGATTAAAAGCTTTGGAAATTTACTGTCATCTACACCAATGCAATTCCCACTACACAGTGGGGGAAAAATAATTGTCAGTCCTCCACGGCATGCAGCTTGAGAAGCACTAACCTAACCAAGTTTTGGTTTTCCCAGTCAATAGCATCACTCACATACAGGGAAGAGCTTGGAAAGTACCTACCCGGGGAGTTTGCGGCGCAACAGGCAAGGTAGGGCAATGGCTCCAAACTGCTGGGCCTCACGATCCACCCTGTTGCGCAGTTTCTGTGTTTCCAGTTCCACCTGATGTGCCTGAGGCAGCAGTTTCTTCTCTATGAAGTCCTGGATCTGATAGAGAAAGATGCTCAAGTCCATATATCCCAAAGGGAACAAAGAAGCACAAATCTATTTCCAGAGGCTAGGAAATGGCAATCCTAATAGCTTCACTTTGAAAATACTAGATGTAAAACCCTAAAATGCATCAAATATTTATTTAAAGTTGTTCCTCAAGGGTCTTCAGATTTGGAGAGAAGAGAGACATAAATAAATGCACACACTCCTGTTACAATATTTTTACTAGAATGATTCCACACAAATTTGTCTTTCATTGATTCATTCTATTTTAAATGTAAAAGCTCGTAATATTTCTTCAAGCCTTTGCAGACCCACTGAGAGGACATCATGGCACCTCGGACGTCTGCGGATCACAGTTTAAGAACCACTGCTTTGTGTCATTTTTATGTTTAAAATTGTTTTACCATTTTTAATAGTTTGATTCTATTTTGATATTGATCTTTTCTATTTTTTTAAACAATGTTGCACTTGTTTTAATACGTAATTCTCAATCCTGAGAAAAAGGTAGGTTATAAATAAGGTTAATCATCAGTAGCAGTGCCAGTCAAGTTGGAGGAACACAATTAGCCTACGAATAACAAGTGCCCTGGATCGACAAGGACTAGAACCTGGGCACCCCCAGCACCAGCCTAGCAAACTAATCACTACACCACACTGGTACTCTCTGATTTTCAGCTCCAACACTCTGAAACTCTCTTACAGTTCCCCTTAGCCTGAGTTCCTTTCTTCACTTCTCTTATCAGCCTCCTCCTCTCCATGGAACAGACTTGGGTCCATCACTGTTCCATCCAATAAATATATGCCCAAAGCAAAGGAGATATCTCACCTCAACCTGGTCCTTGCGGAGCTGGGATTTAATGTAAGAGGTGCCCTTGATGAGCAGTCGAATGTGCTGTTGTTTCTCATTCTGTGAGAAGGAAAGCAACAAAACAGAATCACAACTGAGGTTTCCTTGGAAGCCATCTAATGTAACCTCCTGCTCAGTTTAAGAATCTTGCACGCACAGTATCCGACAGATGGCCATCCACCCTCTGTTTAAATAATACCTTCAAATAAACAAGCTTTTGTAATGTACTTCCCAGTAACACAAAATGTGCTATACTTCTTATTTACGGTGGTATCTATCACTGGAGAAAGAAGATCTTTCTTCTACCACCTATAGTGGGACTGTACAAGGGACTGTAACACTATATAATACTGCCTATTGAATACTAAGTGACTGCTTTACCCAGTGCAACAGCTAAAATTGATTTTCAGGTCCTAAATCCAACTACTCATACCAATTGGATTAAGCCTACTGAATCAACTGAACAGTAGATTAACATTTACATAAATTCCATTGATTCAACGGTGTTTACTTTAATTAGGGTTTGGAAATGGATTTAGGTTCAGCTTTGCTTGTAGAAGGATATTTCTTTCTGCTATATGCCACCTAAGAAATCAATGTGTTTTGCTTAAAGCTAAGAGCAGAAGTCTGAGTTGCTACCAATTCTGTATTTAGAGAATGGAAATGACCATATTGTCTTAATCCCAGCAAATTTCGCTATATTGTCATGTAATACCTGCATTGTGGGACTGTGCTTAACTATGGACCTCAATGGTGCAGAAATAATAATTCTCAATCTTTTGGTTATCAAGATGTTCTAGAGTTCAACACTCAGAATTCCTGGCCAGCATGGCTGACAGTAAGAGATCCTGGGTTCAAGACAAGTGGAGGGCCAAAATTTCAAAAGCATTGGCTTTAAATATTCAACCAAGCTTTCTTGACTTCTAAGCTTTCTTCTTTCCTCCCTATGTTTCACCACTTTGTCTTGCAGTGAAACTGTTGCTGATAATACAGTTAGCCCTCCACATTGGTGGGTTTTACTTTCACGGATTGGATTATTTGCAAGGTTCTCCAACCCCTTCCCCCTGATCTCAAGCTCTCTTTTTCTCTCCTAGCCTTTTGGTGGTTCTGATCAGGCCACATCGTCCTTTAAAAACCTACCTCATGTCCTCCTCCTCTTCTACCAACCACTGCCTGGCCAAGGATGGCTTGCAGCCCTATTTCTCAGCATGACAAACTTTCTCTCAATGCCATTCCACACATAAGGAAGGAGAGGGGCAAGAGAAATGAAATAGAGTCACTGTGCTGACCCACCCCCATTTTCCTCTTCTTTCCCTGACTTGGTTTGGACCCTGGGTGCATGCTCTACCCACCATGCTTCAGCCTCCCTGCATAGACAGAGGCCATTTTCGCACTAGACTGTTATAGCACTATTATTCCACTTGCAACATCTTATGGAATCCTGGAGTTTGCATAGATGTTGCAAGTGGAATAATAGCGCTATAACAGTCTAGTGCGGAAATGGCCAGAGACTCTTCCTTTGATATTTGCATTTCCCCCACTTTTCCAAAGGTCCTGCCTCCTCCTAACCCTAGTGATTGCAAGGGCTAACTGTATAAGTATCTGCCTGCCTGCAGAGTCTGTAACTTTGTTTTCACAGTCCCTACCACACTCTTGAAAGGGAAACAGTATTTCCTTTGAACTACTCAGAAAATCTGAGATTAAGCAAAGATTTCAACTCCCCACCCAAAGACCTAACCCAAGGCTCACAGGCACTCTGATCCCACCATCAGGTTTCACTGTTCCTGCACCTCTGTCTCCAAGACCTGTCTCTCCTTTTCCAAGCACTTACCACCAGGTGGCGGAAGTCCAGGATACGCTGGCGTTTTGCTTGCAAACCCTGGAGCTCTGCATGCCGGGTCCTTACCACCTCTTCCAGCTGTCGGCAGCCATGAAGCAGGCCATCCCTATATCCCTGGAGTCTGACAGCCCGCAGCTCCAACTCAAACACGGCTCTACATTGAAGGAGGAGGAACCAAATCAATATGGTGGGGGTTGGGGGAAGGAAAGAAAAGAATCTCTGCCAGGATGCTTTTCTTAATGATCTCAAAAACAGCATCTGAAGAACAAAAAAGAATTCAAATGGAAGATCCAAGCAGGAGAATCTAAACTGGAATATACTCACAAATTCTAACAAATTCACCAAAGATCTGAATGTGGGCAATAGCTTCTCTGCATGTTAAATATATTAGGATTTCAGGACAGTTTTGCATACGGTCAAATGTTAATAAGTCTCCAAGATGTTATGGGATACCCTAGTTTCAGCACAACAGAAAAAACATGCTTACTTTCTGTGAACTGTCTTATTTATTCCCAGGATATTTGCACTAGATGAGCCAGCATGGCGTAGCAGCTGAGCTTTGGACTATGACTCTGGAAACCAGGGTTCAAATCCTGCTTGGCCGTGGAAATCCAGTGGGTGATCTTAGACAAGTTACACTTGCTCAGCTTCAGAAGAAGGCAAAGGCAAGCCCCCTCTGAACAATCTTTCCAAGAAACCTCTGCAATAACTTTGTTTTAGGATCACTATAATTCAGAAATAACTTGAAGGCACACAAAGAAAACTGTTTCCATTTTTTAATGTTTTATGGTCAGTGCTAACGAGGTAGCTGTCATTTTCTGCTTCCAATTCTGCCCTGATCTCGTTCTCTACCAAATACAATATGGGTGTTTACGGGAAGCTTTAAGATCAATCTGAGGAAGCAGATTGTAATCCATAGAAAATCAAGCTAAAATGAATTTTTTAGTTTTAAAACATGCAGGGGGAAAAGTCTTAAAGGTGCTTTGTTACTGTTATGTGCTGTCAAATCCACTCTGACTTATCACAATCCTGTCATAGGATTCTCGTGGCAAGATATTCAGAACTTTGTCACTGCCTTCCTCTGAGGTTAAGAGAGTATGACCTGCCTAAGGTCACCCAGAAGATTTCCATAGCTGAGCAGAAATTCAGATCCTGGAGTCATAGTCCAACATGAAAAATCATTACACCACAAAGGTATTTTAAAGGTACTACAATAATTTTTGTTGTACTGCCTCATTTTTCTGTGTGCATGTGTGGTATAACAATTTTCTAATGCACACATGAATATAAAATGCATTTATACACAAACACAGAAATGCACACACAGGCAGGCATTCTGTTGGTAAATCATAATGGCATAAATTGGACTTATGCTATTACTATTCACTTTTTTAGTTTTTGGAATGGTCAGAATTCTGTTCCAACCATGCAGTGATGAAAAATCTACCCACAGCTCACCTTGTTAGCTACACATCCCTCACACACAGTCATTTCCATGTTGTCAGAGAGCAAAGGAGAGATTGGTAGGGGTGCATCCAGCTATTTTCCTTTAGCTGAATGTGCTGAAAGGCCATCATCTGCAAGGACTTCCCACCTACCTTTGGAGGTCCATGACGATGCCTGGCTGCAGAGTGTTCAGCTTCAGGAAAATAGCTGGAGGCATTCTTACTGATCATCCCACTCGCTAACAACATGGAAATGGCCGTACTGAGAGGTGCTGTTTACAAGCTGGATCTGCAGGGGTAGCATTGGAAGATGTATCCACAGAGATATAGCTATAACATTTATGCCTTCTGATGGAGGATCTGGCCATTCAACCAAACTTGGTTTTAAAAAGAAAGACAGAGGGGCCATTTCAAAACAAATTGCTCAAACCACTGCTGAAAGTACACAGACAGAACAAAACGTTCTTCCTGTCTGCAAAAATGTCAAGATCCACATTCAGCTGGATAACTGAAGCCAGGAACTGACTGCCTCAATCAACAGAATGCAAAGGGAAACTGAAGTGTTCAGTGTGTGAGTGTGTGTGTGTGGGATGACCTCTGCATGTATACATATGAGGTCAAGCAAAGCGTCACATCACATTATGGTCAGTGGATGCTGTGGACATATGTTCATTGTATCCGTTGACTATAATGAGACATGACTCTCATGTTTTTTGGTTTACACAGGGGTTCCTGGAATGGACCCCCCCACATCTACAGAAGGCAAACTGTACGTACATACAATGTGGTCATGATAATAAGATTCCATGTTATATATATGAGCACTCAAATATGCCAACTAAAATTCTGCAACAGTTTAAGACACCTCTGAAAGCACTCCTAAAGAACAAAGCAGAATCCAACAGTGTTTTTAGGACTCTTTAGAAGGAAGGATCATCACATGGTTCTGCAAACTAACTAGACCAACCACTTTAAAAGGTCATCATTTGTAGGATTTAAATTTCAGGGCATACATTGAGCACCTCAAATGCTATGTATGCTACACAAGATGAGCGAAACACTAGCTTTAGATCACAGTGAAGTATAACTTCTGGGCTGTATGTAGTCTCAGAACTATTTCTAGCCCCCAATGGCCCAAATGGCTCAAGGAACCAATTAGCCATCCAAAGACCCCTTGGGCCCAATGAAGTTTCCTAATCCCCCTAAAGATGCCAACTTTTACTTTAGACTTAGCACACGGGAAATTGATAGAAAGATTTGAAGTAACGTTCCCTCAACCTGGGTCTTCTCAGCTGTGCCAACACTTTGCAATGGCCATGCTGGCTGGAAATGGTAGGGGTTGTAGTCCGATACATCCAGAGGTTGCCACATTGAAGTGAGAGGATGCTTGTTTTAAAGTGCCTCATGCTTTTTCTCTTGCCTGTCATCTATTTAGCCAGAGTAAGCTCACCTGGCTAGGATGGAGTGCTCTGAGCCATCAGACAACAGGCGATGCATCTCTTGTACAACACCTTCCCACTCTGCCAACAGCCTCTTCTCCTGGGCACGTAGGGGGATCTGCTCCACACACAGCATCTCACATTTGCTCCAACCCTCCTGCCCCCAGATGAGAAGAGAGAAGAGAAAGCAAGACTATGTCACTTCTGGCACAAACACCTAGAGGAAGCTGCTTCTAGTATAGATATCAGAATTAGGTTTTCTGACTGAAGTATGATGTTTCCTGGAAAGGTTTCCCCAAGATTCCCTTTGGACAGCTGTGGGCAACCAGGAATATGTGTAGAGTTGTTTTGCTTTTGTTTTTTGCAACCCCCACTGAGTTTCCCACTGCACAGCCTAATTTTGGCTGCCCAGCTGATAAATCCCTCCAAAATTTACTTTGAAAACAAGGCATACAGGTAATCTTGAGGACCCAAGGCATTTACACTCTTTGAGTGGTTTGTTTTCAAAGAAAATTGAAAGGGCTTGGGTGGGTTGCTGTCACAGCAATGCTGTCAAAATGCCCCAGTACAATACACTGAGAGTTGCTCAGGTCCTGTATTTAGGTCTCCTGGATATTTATATTCCAACAGCATCCATTTATGTAAGCCATCACTGAATAAATTATTCTTGCCAGTGGCAGACGAACATGCACTTACGAACCGGTCTTTGCTCCCACCCCTTACTACATTTGGCTACTAGGCAGTGACAAAATTCCTCACTTGTATGAGGCTTTGGACAGAAGGCAGGTCATCTGCTGGGCCTGAGACATCCTCTAAGTGACCACTGTTGTAGCGAAACCTAAGTGTGGGACAGAACGGCAAGAAATTTAGACTGCTCCCCTCCAACATGCCTCCAATAAAACCAAGATTTGTTCCAGCACTGAGTGTCCTTTGATGGACATGTTAGTAGTAGGAAAAGACAAGCAAACAACAACACATAACAGATGCATTGATTCAATAAAGGAAACACATCCCTGATTCAATAAAAGAAGCCATTGCAATAAAGGAAGGCACAGCTCTTTCAATACCCGAGCAGAGCTGTTGATGACCTCATGGTTATGCTAACTGTATGGTTAGCATAAATCAATGTTGATTTAATGGCAAATACCCATCACCACTAACCATGAGTACTGATGAGCTTACCTGGTGCTGGACAGGAGTGGTGTATTCATAAGGGGCTGGGTTTCTTGGAGGTTAGAAGTTTTCCAGAATGCAATGGAGCGATGCTACATCAGGTGCCTCCAGGGCATTGTGGTAAATTTAAAGGGTTGACCCTAAGCCACCCAGAGCTCACTGGAATGCTGGAAAGGGGAGGGGGACCAAGGCACAAGGCAACAGTGGTCTGCCCAGCTGTGTAGCGATGTGGGGAAAATACCCAAAGATGCTTGGCATTTTCATCAGCCCTGGAGATCTTTGTTATGGAAGGTAAAAAACCAACACCATTCTCTTGGCCTTGGGACAGGACCTACTTGAGTGCTTCCACATCACGGGGGATGTTGATGCTGTTGGTAAGTTCCTGCAACTGTTGTGTGCTCTGAAGGGCCAGGTGCTCCAAGGCTGAAAGGATGTGGGCAGGCGGGTGGGAGCCAGCAACTCTCTGCAGGAAGATAGAGAAAAGTGACAGGAACAGGCCCAAGGAAAATATCCTGTTTATAGCAGAAGTAGTGACCTCTTTGGCTCTCCACACTTTTTGAGCTACAACTTCTAGCCAGCACAGTTAATTGTAAGCGATCCTGGGAGTTTGGAGATGTAAGTATCTGGAAGGACAAACACTTGTGTGATAGTACACACTTTGTAATGCCCTTAGTGCGCCTATGCAGCACAATAATAAAGATGTGGTGTTCTGTGCTAGGATGGAAACAACTTTCCACTCCATGCCCTACAGGTGGGCCGCCCTGGCTTGTTGCCAGCTATCACTTCTGTTTTATGTTTAGTTTAATTTTCAGCCTTGTCTGACAGGATTTCAGGGATTAATCCAATATAAACGGCCATGATTTCAGGCAGCTTTTAAGGATTTGGCATGATTTAGGGGCCAAACATCATCTGTAGGGGTGTCTTGGGGGACTGCAAAATAAGCGACTTGGCTGACTATTCCCAATCCTTGCTGCCCAAGAATGTAATGTTATCAAAAAAAGTACAAGATGAGTAATTGACAGGTGTGGAACATTTCGCATACAGCATATATATAGATTCCTTTTTGGAATGAGAGGAGTGAGATAGGAAGCCAAAGACTTTGAAGGTGACTATTGAACAGAGAGGGGACTGGAGTTTGGGGGAGATACAAGAAGAGTTGTGAGATGAGAAAGAACCTGTGTATGTAAAGAGAAGACTGTATTTATGTGGTTAGTATTTTGTATCATAATACTGATGACAGGAGGTATCTGTGGCTAAATGTGAACATGCTGGAGCATAAGGTAAGGAGGTGAGTAATATTATAGGTTGCTATTCTAAAAATATTTGTGTTGTTAATTGTAACTGTGCTCACTGGTCACTTCTTCCAGAGAGAAGGTGAGTACCTTAAAGGTAACGAACACCAAAGGTGGGAATCATACAGCCTTCTAGGTGTTGCTAGCTTATAGCGCTCAGCATTTCTCATCATTGGCTGAGATGGTAAAGGCTGATAGAACCTGAAGTCCAACATTTGGAGGCTGCAAAATTCTCAGCCCTCTTACACACTAATAAAACTGAGAGATGGATCTAAAAATGCTAGTGGCAGCAGTCCCCTGAAAGGCATGTGCAAAGGCCTTTGTTTGTAACCTCTGTGTGAAGCAAGGGAAGGTCTAAGGTGTAATTACTATGGTCTACTATCCCAATCTTACAAAGCACTGTCTTCCTTACCTCCACAATGCTGAGCCAGTGCTGGTAAGAATTATTCAGCTGCTCCTCATTCATCCCACTGCTAAGAGAGACAGAGAAAGAGGGTCAATAGATGCTCCATAATGGAGGATTGGCTGTGTGAAATGAGCAATGGTTATGCTGGCTAGGACTGTGGGAACTGTAGTCTCAAAAAATAATGCTTCCAAGCTCTGGCTTTACAATTTTACCTGCTGTTGGGATGGAAGGCAGACAATCTTGCCTCCTCCCCCACAGAACCCAGTGCATTTTTAGGCTTGGGAATGAAGAGCACAGCCTTCCTCCTTTACTAGCACTCTCATGTTCTGCTTGCATGGAATATCTTCTTGCCTGCTGTAACCAGACTAAGACTTTTAAATAGCAGGCAGCTTCAACTGCCAGTGAAGGCAGGATAGAGTAAACATGGGACTGTCCAAATGCAGTTGTACTACAACTCCCATCCAGGGCTAGCTATCGGTCTACATCACAGGGATGTTGTGAGGAAAAAATGTGGCTGCATTGCACACACAGTGATTTTCTCCACATTCCTTGAAGAAAGAGTGGAATATGGATGGGGATGATGATGATTCTATCACTGAGATGTGCAACACAATGTTGCAGTATATCCTTCTGTCCTAAAAGAAGTGTTTTCAGCGATGGATTAAATCTGCCATTCCTTCCAAGTTTGGCCAGTGCTTCAGGATGATCAGAACATGAATTTCACTTACAGGCACAGAAAATCCCAAATTTGATCCCTGTACTCCCCTGTCAAAATGTCTGGGAAAGTGACCATTGTGTGAGAATTTGAGTCAGACAGCTTTGCCAGCACAATTAAACAGTGCAAGTTTCAAGACTGCTCCTTGTTCCAAATTTGTAGGCAGCCAACACAGAATTTTCAGGAAACATAGGGGACATCAGACACTTGGATTTCACCAATCCAGGACAGACAGGAGAAAAGAGGGTCTAGGAACATTCTTTCTTTCCTTCTATTGCAGCATGACTATTCTGACTGAGGGATTCTAGGCTTTGTAGTCCAAAACAAGCAGCTTTCCCTGGCTCTGGGAGAAAGCTACACTGGAACATGACATAGGACAAACATATGAAAGAAAAATTTCTGATGCCCTAGAAAGATAGGAAAGCATCCTTACAGAAAGTTCCCAGATATGCTGCGCTCAAAGAGGGTCTTCAGGAACTGGAAACGAAGCTGACAGGCTTCTTTAACATCACGCTGGAGAGAAACAGAAAACAAAATTTTGTTTAGGGCATGTTTCTCTGATGTTCCATCCTTTAACACAGGACTGAGAAACATGTAGGTGGTAAAGACACTATTGGAAAGCAACTCCCAGCCATGTAACCAAATGATGAGGGATCACAGGAGCTGCAATCCTACAACATATGGTCACACATTCTCCCTATCTGCTTTAACACTTCTTAAACTGGTGGGGGGCGGGTGCAGATCATTTCCCACAAAACCATGGTGTGCTGCTGAGGATTCTGGGGGATTTTCAAGCCACACACTACATTCATTTGCAGCACCAGACAGCCACTGCACTGTATCAGGGAAAAGGTACCCAACACTCTCTAGCAGCAGGGTATCGTAAGACGAGATAAACTGTGGCAAGCAAAGCATTTCATCCTGCTGCTCTGTCTTGCCTAGACATCTCAGGCCAGCCACATTCCTGTCCCCACAAAACATGTTATTTCTTTGAAGACTCATATATCAAAAGCAGAATTCTGCACAATTGTCTCAAAAAAACACAACTCTTCTGTAGAGATCTGTTACCATTTGGATACATTCACTATTGAGAGCCAACGTGGTGCAATCATTTGAACACTGGATTATGACCCTGGAGACCAGGATTCAATTCCTTGCTCAGCTATGGAAACCCACCAGGTGACCCTGGGTGAATCACACATTCTCAGCCCTCAGAAGACCTTGTGACAGGTTTACCTTAGGGTTGCCATAAGTTGGAAACAACTTGAAGGCACACAAAAACAACAACAACAACAACACACTCGCCCAATATGGGCTTTGATTGCTATCTGCTCTAGATACCTTTTAGTGCTAAAGAGGAGGCTGCAAGCGCATGTAATAATAAACAACTAAGTATTTTCGGGCTATGGGCCAGCTACTTAACTACATACCCGTGAACACACAATTGCCAGAAGCCACTCTTTAAGCACTGTGATGTAGTAATTACAGCTAGGGTGCACATTTCTTGCCCTCCAGATGTTTTGGGGCTACAATTCCCATCAAACCCACTCAGCATAGCAAAGGACTACGGGAGCTCTACTCTAGGAACATCTGGAAGGACATTAATTGCCAACCCCTGGACTGAAATGTTGGACTGGGACCTGAGAAATGACAGCTTTAGTCCTCAATGAATCCTGAAACTCACTTGGTGAGTTAGACCACTCATCCTCTCAGTCTGACCCACCTCACAGGTCTGTTGTGAGAATAAAATGGGGATTATGAGAATCATGTGGGTCACCTTGAGCTCACCAAAGGAGAGGAGGCAAATCAATGTACTTAAGAATGTACTTTGCTCTCTTCCCCATGAGCAACAAAACAGATCTCACCAGAACTTCTGGCTCCAAACTAGGGAATCCAGACTTTGAAGTCTTCCCCAAGACCACTGCTGTCCGGGCCTTCCTGCCAAGAAAAACAAATTAAGGCTTTGTTAGAAATGAAGGGTCAGATCTCTGCCTCTCAGAGCAGAGTATTTAATGCATATCCCCAAAGAGAGTCAGACCTCTGAGAATGATTTGCTACAGAGCTACTGTCTCCTCCTTCCTCAAATGGAGTGACATGACAAGTGAAGGCACTCCCAATCCTCCTTTTTATCAAATACTTATTTTTTCTATCCAGAGGTTCTCCTGTCTCTTTTCCACAATGAAGATGAGCCAGAAGATTGGGCCTGTACCTATCCATCTCCTCCAGTTGTTCCAGACGTCCCCTCATCTGCATTGCTTTTCCGTGCAGCTGTTGACGCTCTGCCATGACCCGGGTTGAGTAGGCCTTCAGAAGCAAAGTGCGGCGCTTGGCATCACGGATCTTCTCCTGGGCTGTTTCCAAGGTGACCTCTGAGAGACCAGAGGGAAAAACAGAACAGAGCACATGACAAATTGAGCTCTGTGTACTTTGTAGCTTTGGGGGCCATCACAAAAGTGCCTGACCTGCTGTCATACTGGAATGGAAATTCCAGCGTTATTGTTATTATTAATTTTCGCTGCCACCACCCACTGAATTCTGAATAATCAAGCAGCACAGTGGGACTCTGCTCAATAATTGCCAATCCCTAAGCTTAAGGATAGTTCTATCTAGCGTCTGGCGTGGGAAGGAGAGAAACAGAGGTCTTACAGAAAGTATTTATTCAAGGCATGCAAATAGACAAGGCAATAATACACATGAGAGGCTCCCCCCTCCCAGGCACGCTTAGTTACAAGTAGTTACAAAAACAGATATAAAAGCACAGATACATTCTTTAGATCAGCCAGCCTCCAAAATAATGAAAAGTCCCTGACACGACTAGATAACTAGTTCTAGTACTCACAGATGTTCACAGGCTTAGATGTTCTAAGAGGAAAGAAGCCAGAAGGCCAGGCCAGGCCAGGCCTACAGCCTGCTACTGGTATAGAACCCCCCTCCAGGAGGTTCCTTGGTTGTTGTCTCTTTGTTATCCCTTTGTTATCTCTCGGCCACATGGCCTCTCAGGAGTTTTATAACTTCTCCTTCGAAGCATCTTGAAGCATCCCGAAGATGCTCACCTCTTACCTTTTTGATCGGTCAGTTCTCATCCTGTGACCTGTCATGTTGACCCACAGTCAAATGTAATCTAATCCCAACACCTCATTAACCCTTGGTTTACCTGAAGAGGGAAGTATCCCCCTTTAGCTAAGTCTAGATAATGGGAAGCCTCATTATCACACCTGCTATTAGGTGTTTGTTTTACCCTCCATTTTTCCAGTGGCAAGGATCTAGTCCCCATGAGTGTATAAAGCACAGCAGTGCCTAGTCAAATTTCTCAAGTAAGAAAGAAGCTGGAGATGGTGCACCAAGGCACTGTAGAGATATAGTAACATGAACATGTATGTGTACTCCTTCTCTAACTACAAGAAAGTTTTTAACAAAGTACAACATTCTAAATAGCAGGAGTTGTTGATCTATAATGATCCTGATTCAAGAGATATTCATACAATGGGCAGCTTGTACTGGTAGCAAAAAGCTGCAGTGAAAATCAAGGTCAGATGACATATGTGTATGTGTGTGTGTGTAAGCATGTATGTATATATACACACACACATACACACACACATATAGTGCTTCAATAATACCAATTTAATGCGTTAAGAGTTAGATCAGTAAGAATAATTACACATACTAGAAGTAGATTAAATCATTCAATAAATAAAGTAAGACAATTTAAAACCAGTTAAGACCATTTAAAGCTTTTATAGAAGCAGATGTAGAAATCAACTAAGATCTAGAGCCATGTTTTTACTTGGTTCCAGAATGGCATCATTGGGGGCACCAATTAGCCTTCTTTAAACATCTTTAAAGAAGCATTTGTTATATTCAAAAGTGAAAGGAGGCTAAAACTTTTTTTAAAAAAATTAAAAATTATTGAAAAAGAAGCACTTGCTGATTGAAATGAGGGCATCATTGCCAATGGAGAGATTAATCAGTAACATCTCATATATACAGATGATACAGCACTACTCACTTTCAATTTAGATTGTCTGCAAACTTTATAAAGCCACTTACCATCAGCCATGAGCTCCCGCTGTGCTGATTCAATCTGCAGGTCAATCTTCTGCAGCTCTTCACGCAGGCGGGCAATGCTTTGAACCAGCTGCTTGCGACGCTCCTTCTCTGATTCCAAGTTGCTTGTCTTCCCCTAGAGAGATAAATACTGGACACAGTGAGACAGAATTTCCTCCAGCAACCTTTAGCACACCTTTAATGTGATGACACCTACATCACATATGCAAAGCGCAGTGCTCCCCATGTACAGTTCCACTCCTCCTTTCAGATGTGTCAAGCTCCATAGGGCAATGCTACGACCATTAAATGGAGAGCGAGGGATGTGATGAAGCAGTAGGAACTGCCTCCTGTCCCCACAACCATTTTCTAGAAACAGAGGAAGAGGAACAATGACCTGGAAGAGTGCAGCCAGGAAAGGAGGCAGTCTCCTTTCTTCTCTTGAGTATATAACAGCCACAGCAGCATCCCAAAGGGCTTGGCAACTTCTGGGGAGCGAGGTGCTAATCAATAGCCCCTTGAGACCCACCCAAAACAAAACATATGCATGTAGAACCTTGAGTGATGCACACACAGATTTTGATAAATCATTAAATATCAAATCATGCATGCCACAGTATTTCCAATTTTTATTTATAGTTAAGAAGGCTGAACAGTGAACAAAGCTGAAAGAATAAGCCACTCATGTGGTGCCAGAGGAGAGTTCAGTGCATACCACAGACCACCAAAAAAAGAAATAAAATGGGTCTGAGAACAAATCAAGCATGAACTCTCACAAAAAGTCAAAACTGTTAAACAGAGGCTGTAGTATGTTTGGCATATCATACTTTGGGCATGATTCACTGGAAAAGATTATAATGCTCAGTAAAACAAAGGCAATAGGGAAAAAGGAGGAGTGAACTAAAGGCGGATAAAGGAAGCCATAGCCCTGTGTTTGCAAGACCAAACCAGGACTACAGATAACTGGGTCTCTAAAACATAAAGCTGCCATAAGTAGAAGCCCACTTGACAGGAAACAAGAACAAGAAATGATGTTAACAGGATTCTAGATAATGTCAGAAAGACATCTCTCTGAAACACGAGATGTGGATATAGCAAATGACCTCACACAATGTTTAAGCACTGAGACCAATACTGTCTACACTAAAGGTGACAACCATATGTCCTTCAAATGGTGCTGGACTGCTACTCCCAGCAATCCTCACTGCACACTTTGCTGTCTAGGACTGTGGAGACTTGCAGTCCACCAATATCTGAAGGGCCATATGATTTCCATTCTTGGCCTACACTACCTGGTAGGGCTTTCCAGTCAGTTTTTGCCTCCAGCCTCCCATACAACAGGTCAATTCTAGATGGAGAATTACTGCCTTAAGCTCAGAGGCCAAGAAAACATAGTCCTGCAGGGATCATTGGACTCCAACTGGTATCATCCCTGACCAGCACACTAATGGTCAGGGATGAAGAGAGCTTGGCTCTAACAGCAACTGGAGGGTCACATGTTCTCCACCCCATCCCCTATCCCACCATGGTAGTGTATTGTCCTCTCCCTCACCTCAGCCTCCTCCATCTGTCGATACCTAAACAAGGAAAGCTCAAGTTAAGGAAACAACTTCTCATCTTCACTTAGTGACTGTGTGAGCCTACCACACTCTGGTTCCTTCCAGAAATCTTGGACCAGCAAGTGTAGTGCTGCTGGGGGAAGAATAAAATGGTAGTTAAAGTGTACCAAGTATACACATCACAAGATCCCTAGAGGAGGAACAGATTACAAAAGTAAATACGTTGCAGAAACAGTGCAACTCTCCTCCGCATGGAGCTGTCATAGGTCAAGACCAGGATATCTGAAGGAATATCTCACCCCATCTGGCCTTGTCCAGCCATGGTGTTTACCACTCAAGGCTTTGTTATGCGTGCCACTATTTTCAGAATCACAACTGAATGCAATACATGACAGGGACTTTGTTACTGTGCCACCGAAATCAATGAACTCCCTTTCTCAGCTCCCCTCCTTAAATCTAAAATAATGTCATTTCACCAAGATTTATCAGATTATAATTCTATTTCCCATTTTTAACACAGAACTGTTTTATCCTGCTCAATGAAATAATGAACCATTTTTATTGTGTGCACGTGCTGCATGACTGTTTTTTTTTAAAGTCCTATCAATAAAGAGAAACAACTCCTTTAATAAACAAGTAACATTGAGGAAATGTCACTTATTGAATGTCTGCTTTTTATACAAAAGTGTGTGTATGGAGGTAACTTTCAGCAGTGAAAGATCTGGAACTCTTCAAAGGACAATGCCTCCGCCAGGAAAGGATACCACAACAAGTTCCCTCGGATCTTCTTTACATTTCTGCAACATAAGGAATGGAAAAAGGAAGATGATAAGCCAAATGGGAGCGAATGAGAGAAAGAAACTGATAATGATAAACTAAAATCCAATCCAAAATTTTTCCTTGATCATCACCCTTCAGATTCTTACCTCTGGTGATGCACATGCCGGATGACATATTTCCAGATCTCGGCACACTGACCCGAGCACATCCTGGAGGGAAAGGAAGCAACTCTTGGTTAGACTAAAGAGGAAGAGTCTCATCCCAAATGCTTTGAAGAAAGGCACTAGAATGAGGAGATTGGGAAAAGCAGAAGATAAGTTCACAACAGGAGGAATAAGCAACCTAAGAGAATGAATATTCACTGCCTACCAAGTAGGACAAAATGTTGCAGTATGGAATGCTGTTCTTCACAGTTCTTGCCACACCATTCTACTCCTTCTCTCCCACATTTTCTGCCCCCAACCTGTAATGTCTGCAGGAGACCCATTCCTTGATCCAGGCCAGGCCTGTCAGAAGGTCCTGGACAAGGTATGAATAGTCTTCCCCAGGTTTTCTACCGCATGTCTGGGAAGGCTACAGCAGTTGGCCTGTGGCCTTGGATAAGGAAGGAACTTCCTGTTGTTTTATGCCTTCAAGTTGTTTCTGACTTATAGCAACTCTAAGTTGAGTCTATCATGGGTTCTCCTAGGGCTGAGAGTGCGTGATGTGCCCAAGGTCACCCAGTGGGTTTCATGGAATCCGACCCTGGTCCCCTGGGTAGCAGTCCAACTCTCAAACCACTAGACTAGAGCTTTCCAAACTTTCAGCCTTTCTGCACCACATTGTTATAGTGCTATTATTCCACTTTCAATCAAATTCTGGGATTTGTAGTTTACTGAGGCCAAGGAGCTCTCTGGCTGAGAATTCTAAGTGCCCCTCCCTAAACTGCAAAACCCAGGATTCCATGGGATGTTGACAGTGGAATAAGAGCAGTATAGTGCAGAAAGGCCCTTTGTTGTAACATGCTAGGGGGTTAGTGTGTGTTAATGTTCGTGTGTTAGTTGCAGTGTGTAGGTGTGTTGTGCGAATGTAACGGGTGGAGGGGCTGCCTATTTCCCCCCCCGCCACTCCGGGCCGAGGAAGATCCCGGGAGGTCAGGCCCAGGTGGAGGGGCTGCCTCTACTTACTGAATTACTTACTCAATTACTGTGCCGTAAAATGATGCATGGCTAAAAAGTGTGTCACCAACACGAAAAGTTTGGAAAGCTCTGCGCTGGACCATACTGGCTGTCAGGGAAAGAACTACAAGAATCTGAGGAGCCTAAAGTCTTAATGAGGTCTTAAATCGGAGAACTCGGGCCATTGCAGCACTGGACTGTTATAGCGCGATGATTCCACTTTCAACATCCTATGGAATCCTGGGGTTTGCAAACCCCAGGATTCCATTGTTGAAAGTGGGATAATAGCACTATAACAGTCCAGTGCTGCAATGGCCTCAGGCTCTGAATAAAACAACCACGAAGTAAGCCGCCATCATCATCATCATCATCATCATCATCATCATCGCCGTCTAGTAAGCAATTCCAGACCTCACTGGGTAAATCTGGAGGCATGGAAGGGGAGTGCCTTCTGAATCCTTTTTCCTAAAGATTTTTTTTTGTACCTCTGTAAACTTTGGGGCTCCTTCAAACCCACTGAAGCCCCTTTCCTTTGGGGGGGGAGGGTGTAGCAGTGGGGAAGAGCACCGAATACGTTAAGCATCGAGGGTTTCAAAATACTTAAATGAATCTGCTCTATGGTAAACCATAGCTGTAAATATATGGATCACCCATTACCAGGAAGAAATATCTTTGTAAAATTGTATATATGGAAAGTTTTATTGAATTTATCAAATGGACAAGGTGGTTTTTTAATCTTATGTATATAATAAAAATTATGAATTAAAAAAAAAATACTTAATGTGCAAACAAGGCTCATACTTCGAGCACTTTGCAAACTTAAAAGTTCCAGAGGCTGTGGTGCTTGAGTGGGGGAGGCGAAGTAGCAAAAGCCCCCCGGAAACTACCCCCTCCCAGTTTAACGACTTTTGAGGACAAGACTAGCCTTGAAAACACTCTGCGAGTGCTCAGAGGTACTCTTGACATTTCTACCCCAAGGGGGGGCCGGGCCAGAGCTCACTCACCGGCGGGCGGCGCTCTCGGAGGGGATCTTGCCCGGCGGGAGCTTCATCTCCTCGGCCGCCCAGCGCCGGAGTTCCTGGGCCAGCGACAACCCGCCCCGCTCCATCGCTCCCGCAGCCGCCCGCGGCCCACAGGAGGGAAACTCGAACGCCGGCGCCCTTTTGGGCGAGGCCCGCCCTCCCTGGCCACGCCCTTCCTGCACGGCACGCTGGGAAATGTGGTCCCGCGGCGCAGGGCATGATGGGAAATGGGAGGCTTGCGCACCCTGTGGCTCGCTTGGGTTGGGCGGCCGGGTGTGAGGCGGAAAGCGGAAGGCGTCAAAATGGCCGACCTCGGGACATTTCTGCACTAGGCTGTTATAGCGCGATGATCCCACTTTCAACATCCTATGGAATCCTGGGGTTTGCAGTTTCGGAGGGGCCTGCCGGCCCCTCCCGAAACTGCAAACCCCAGGATTCCATAGGATGTTGAAAGTGGGATCATCGCGCTATAACAGCCTAGTGCGGAAATGGCTTCGGTTTCAGTTCCGTGTATACTGTTGTTTCCAACCAGTTTTTTTTTCAACATCTAGTTGGTTTTAAACTTGCTTTGCCCAATTGAAAAATGGAGACAGTTCCTGTGCGTTTGAGGGGATGGTGTAGAAGTAGGAAAAGCGATGAGTTTATAGGAAAATCCTTATTTTATTTTCTTATAGGTGATATTTATTAGAAAGGGTCAAGATCCTGTGTCTAGTTCCTCAAACTGTCTTGTCCAGAACCTGTAACTTTTCTCTGTATTCCCCAATCCAATGTATATTCAGAGTATACAATCTGCAGAGGTTGGGTTTCTGAGGGAATATACTGCCCTCCTCCTTGCTGCTAGGCCTCATCTCCACAGCAACCAGCCTACTCAAGACAGACACAGTTGACCGAGGCCCAAGGGCTTTCTGACTGAGAATTCTAACCCCCCTCCCCAAAACTGCAAACCCCAGGATTCCATAGAATCTTCACAGCCAACCAATCGTATGAGGTCTTTCCCTGACGCAGCCAATCATATGAGATCTTTGCCTGACCCAGACAGAGGAAATGTGACTTTTATATATTAGACAACAGTAGTCAATCTTGAGATTTAGCCCTTGCGGTATAGAAGAATCCAATCTGTGTCTCCATTTGGCTTCTTAACAATGCAACATCCACATCAGAAAGTTTATTAGAGTGCACAACCCCTAATCCACAGAAAGAAAAGGAATTATAATGATGTTTGCCCATTTAAAATGTTCATATAATGGTGAATCGATAGCAGAATTTTTGGTCTTCGGGCCTTTCCGCACTGCACTCTTATAGTGCTATTATTCCACTTTCAACAGCCTATGAAATCCTGGGACTTGCAGTTTAAGGAGAGGCATTTAGAATTCTCAGCTAGAGAGCTCCTTGGCCTCAGTAAATTACAACCTCAGAATTCCATAGGACGTTGAAAGTGGAATAATAGCAGTATAACAATGTAGTGCGGAAAGGCCCGTATTCTTGTGTTCAATCATTCCAACTTCTAAAGAACAGGAAGTCTGGCCCACATATAGTTTAGAACACATGTGTCAAACATAAGGTCCATGGGCTGAATCCGGCCCACCGGGCCATTTCGTGTGGCCCTTGCATCTCTCCTGCAGCTGTGGCACTTCCCCGGCCTGGTGAGCCTGATCCCCACATTGTGACCTGTGGCTGCCGGTATTCTGAAGAGGGGCCCAGCAGCCAGCACTCGCAATCTACTTCTACTTCTGACTGCTCCTCTGTCCAAGTCTCACCATCAGAACGTTGCCGTGGGTTACCATGGCAACACTCCACATGGCTCGCAAGATTTGGACAGAGGAGCAGTCAGAAGTAGAAGTAGATAGCGACTGCTGGCTGCTGGGTCCCTCTTCAGAATACTGGCAGCCGGGGGCCCGCAATGTGGGGATCATGCTCACCAGGTACAGAGAGGGGCGAGGGGGCCAGAAAGAACCACAGAGGAGGGGGGAGCAGAAAGAGGCGCACTTTGGATATATAGTGACCAATTCTATGTCACTTTAGAGAGGTATAGGGACCATAATACAATTATGTGTTCTGCCTGTCTCAACAAAGTTAATGTATTAAACAGTGTTTGGTAATATTTATCTGATGATTAAAAAATTTTTTTGTTTTTGATAAATTGTACAATACAATTGAATATCTGCTGCTCATTTCAGAGCTTGTAATAACTAAAACCAGTGATAATCCAATGCAGAAGCAATTATTTAATATGATAAAAGTCTAGACACATTAGTATAGTCTTACAGATACAACCGGCCCTTTGAATGCAACCGTAATACTGATGTGGTCCACGATGAATTTGAGTTTGATGCCCCTGGTTTAGAACATGGACAAATATGATATGTGTGGTTTGACAGGTAGAAGAAGATCTTAATTTGAATTGTTATGTGAACTGGGGGCTTTGAAAATCTTAGTTTTCAAACTTTGTTTACAAACACTACAGTTACCATATTTAAAGGGACCAGCTAGTGAAGGGTGAAGTTTGATAGGTTTGTGGATGTCAGTATGCACCAGGCAATCTTTTAAGTTCATGCTTCGTGAGTATCTTGTAATGGGTGGACGCCCACAACCTCTTGTGGTATTGAATCATAGAATCACAGGCCTTTTCTGCACTTTGATTTAGCGATGGGGCAGAGCATCCTCCGGCAAGGATGTTTGCACTCAGGGGCGGACTGGGTCCGGACTACTTTATGTATGTCTGAACTTCAGCCCATTCCAGAATGACCAGAACTGGTGGTTCACCGTGCTATTGAAAGACCACTTAAAAGAGGTCTTTCAATAGCACAGTGCGCCCCACTCCGTAACTGCACTAATGTGTAAATTTGCAGGCTCGCACCAGCGCGAGCCTGCAAATCTTCCAGGGGCGGACTTCTGGCTGGCGAGCTTCTTCGGTTGGTGGAGAGCCTCCACCAACCGGAAGCGCCATTTTCGTCCCCGGAGCAGTGTGTAGCACGGCCATGCACTGCTCCGGATCAGCCTGGGTCAGCGGAGGGAGCACGCCAGCCCGGTAAGTATCAGAATGCCCCGTTTTCCCCCCAAAGTGCGAAAAAGCCCATAGAAATGTAGAGTTGGAAAGAGACCACAAGGGCCATCCAGTTCAACCCCCTGCCATGCAGGAACACACTCAAAGCACTCCCGACAGATGGCCATCAAGCCTCTGCTTAAAAACCTCCAAAGGAGACTCCACTACACTCCAAGGCAGCACATTCCACTGCCGGACAGCCCTGACTGTCAGGAAGTTCTTCCTGAGGTTCAGGTGGAATCTCCTTTCCTGCAGCTTGAATCCATTGCTCCTGGTCCTGATCTCTGGAGCAGCAGAAAACAAGTCCTTTCCCTCCTCTACATGGCATCCCTTCAAATATTTAAGCATGGCTATCATGTCCCCTCTTAACCTTCTCTTCTGCAGACTAAACATGCCCAGCTCTCTAAGTCTATCCTCATAGGGCATGGCTTCCAGGCTTCTCACCATTTTGGTCGCCCTCCTCTGGACTTGCTCCAGCTTGACCATGTCCTTCTTGAATTGGGGTGCCCAGAACTGGACACAGTATTCAAGATGAGGTCTGACCCAAGCAGTACCTCCCTCGATCTAGATACCATACTCCTATTGATGCAGCCGAGAATTGCATTGGCTTTCTAGGCTGCCGCATCACACTGCTGACTCATGTTCAGCATGTGGTCTATTAAGACCCCTAGATCCCTTTCACACATACTGCTATCCAGCCACTTGTCTATTGGGGATATGCCAATATTTTCTGATAATTCTTTTAATGTGATGTGTAAATGGATAGAATCTCATAGTCCAATATATCCAAGAATTTGTGTTATGCCTTCCCTTTTTGTTGAATAGAGTCTTGCTGTCAACTAGCGTGGCACGATGTAGGGCTTCTGATAATATTCTATGAGGATAGCCTCTTTTAGAAAGACTGTTAACCAGGGTCATGGATTCCTTTTGAAAATCAATGGGACAAGTGGAATTACGTTTAATTCTGAGGAGCTGTGAGTATGGTAAATTACTTTTTTAAAGCATGAAAATGACAACTGTTCTAAGAAACAAATGAATTGCAATCTGTCGGTTTTTTTATAATTTATAACAGTTACCTGGTTGTGCACCAAGCAACATCTGCTAAAATTCTTCCCTGTATGCAATCATTAAAGCTACTGGCTAAGTCTTTGGTTTTCAGTGTGCCAACCCTGAGGTAACTATCATCCTGACATAAGCCATTTCCGCACTAGACTGTTATAGCGCTATGATTCCACTTTCAACATCCTATGGAATCCTGGGGTTTGCAGTTTCGGGAGGGGCCAGCTGGCCCCTCCCGAAACTGCAAACCCCAGGATTCCATTGGATGTTGAAAGTGGAATCATAGCACTATAACAATCTAGTGTGGAAATGGTCATAGTCCAGCAATAGGCTTTTGTTCTCTCCTCCGTTCTCCTTCATCTCCACCAGCCAAAGTCATACTCTTGAAATTGGGCATACTCTTGAAATTAAACAGTAATTTCAGGATACATTTAAGTACCAAACTCAGAATCTGAGGACCAAAACTGGATGGAAATCACAGTGAGACCACACAAAATGCACTCTTGGTTGGCCAAAGCTTTGTTGATTTATAATTAAGGACAGAGGATTAGAGTCATTTTACTATTCTTGCTGTTTTTCTAGTGCACATCACTTGAAAAACCTACCAGCAGACCCGGATCTACCTTTTGAGCACTCTTGCTGTAGTCAAAGAATGTTTATGCTATAATAAGCATGCTCATTCCTAAGGTACCATATATAATAGACTCTTTGTTGTTTTCTATTGGCTAACAATAACTTCTTTTGTGAATGGCTCTAGCGTATAGTTGCAAGAGATTCTTGGAATGTGGGCAGAGCAGCTGGAATAACTAGGCAACTATAAGGTGGTACAGAGCCACTTCTGTTTTTCCCATGCCTATGGCTTCTCATACCTGCCAACATTTCCCAGGTGAAACCTGGGAAGCATGAGGCCAAGCAGCATCAGAGTGTGGTCAAGATGGCAAAAGTTATAAATGAAGAACAAAGAAAATAGGAGAGGTTGCGATAGTATGTTTTTGCGTGAGCTTGATGTGAAGGGCAGGAAAGCAAATTGCTTCAGCATTTTGAACTCAGTTTGCAGCAACTGAAGCTGAGGACAGAGGACAAGGTGGAAGGACAAGAGGGAAACTGGGACATTTTAAAAACAGCTGGAAAAGTGGGATGGCAAAGGATGAATTGGGATTGTTCCTGTCAAATCAGGACAGATGGAAGGTATGATTTCTTTCTCCCCTATTATATTGACCCTCTGAATTTAGTCATGATATATTTTGCTCCCCTTCAGCCTCCTATACAAAACTTCTTTCCATGTTAGCCCTTTGTGCAACAATTCTGTATTCTTTAAAAACATCAGTCTCCTGAAAATGTAGGGAAGGAAATTATGTAAGCAAATTGTTGCGTGATTTCACGTAGTTTTCGACTTATGATGAACCTATCACCGATGAACCTATCTTGGCAAGATTTGTTCAGAGGGGGTTGGTGTTTGCCTTCCTCCAAGGCTGAGAGAGTGTGACTTGCCCAGAATCACTCAGTGGGCTTCTGTGGCTGAGCGGTGATTGGAACCCTGCCCTCCAGAATAATAATCTATCACTCAAACTGCTACATTATGCTGGCTGTTTTAAGAAAAACACATCCCAAAATAACCAGCAGACCCTAATGGCACATTTTCACATTTTTATGAAATGAAATGAAGCCTACAACCTAGCACTTCCAAGAAAAGAACACTGTATTTTTCTCCTTCACAGATTTTGCATATGTGTGGAAAGAAAGAAGCAAGAATGAGAAAACACAGGAGGGTTATAGGGATGTCTGGAACTCCTAGAAAACTGTAAATGAGTCAAGGCACTTGGGCAAAAAAAAAATCTCATTCAGAAGTACTTGAAAGGACAAGATGAGAATAATTTTGCTGCTCACTGGATATCAGATTTAATACCAGAGCTTGCCCAAGACATTTTGCTGCCCAAGGTGAAAAATTAGATGGGTCTCCTCCCATTCCATCAGCATTAGCTGATTATATAGGAAGTTGAATCTCTCTTTAAGACCAAGGGACAGCATCTTCCACTGTACCTGATGGCAGTACAACACCTTAGTGGGGGGAAGCAACCTGTCTTCCCTCATCTTCCAAACTCCAACTTTGAGCCATGGTTGTTCCCTCCCAACACCACATTGCATACCCTCAAACTGTTCCAGTTTGGCACGGTCAATCCCAATTAATCTTCTGTCTTCCCACTTTTTCAGCTGCTTTTAAAAAATCCTAGTTTTTCTTTCCTTCTCCTACTATCCCAACTTACTTCAGCTCTTGCAAACTGAATTTGAAGTGCAAAAGTAGTTTGCATTCTACTAACTCAGGTAGAGGGAGAGGAGTGGTGAAAGGAAGGCAACTCTTGTTGTTCCCAGGAGGCTCAGGAAAAAAACAACAATCTGGTGCAGCTTCTCCTAGCTTGTGTGTTCTTCCTCCTTAGTAACTTTAGCCATCTTGATCTCACTCTGATGTTTCTTAGCCACATATGACCTAGTTTTCAACTGTGAAATGTTGGAGGTTATGTTTTTATTGTCTCACCAGAAGAAAGTTAGAAGGGGGCGTGGACGAGTGTCCCATGGCAAGAACAGAACAAGGCATTCCACCATGGCCCATCCCTCCACTTTCCAAGAGCAAGTCAATAGTTATTTTTGGAGGAGATAGCTGTCTCTGAAGGTTGGCGTTTGGAAAATGAGGGAGAATAGGTAGACTTGCTCTGCCTGGATACAGCTTTTATGGTACCTTGTCCTGCTTGGAGATCTGTTAAGCATTAAAGTTACAACTTTTGCTGTCTTAGCTACCTCTGATGTGGCTTGGCCAAACGTGTCCTGATTTTCATCTAGGAAATATTGGATGGAATGAAACAGATTCTGAAGATGTAATTGAAAGGAACCAAGACAGTGTGTGGATTCATAAAAGACCATTTATTTATTTCAGAATACAAAGTCAGATGGGTTAAAGTCATTAAACACTTGCTGTATGGTGGGACCAGAGATGTACAAAAAGCCCAGCATGTTGCTAGATTAATATTGCCAACCTGATAGGTGGGCTAGTCTTTACTTTATCAGCTTGGCCAGACTGCCCGTAGAGATCACCATAGAGATTTATATCTGCCTGACACTCATTCACACACAGAAACATTTCCCCCCACCCCATGTACACACACACACACACGCACACACATACATAAGGAAGAAGGTACATAAAGATGTTAGAGAGCAAATTATGTGTTTTGAAAAATCAATGTATGCATCTGACTCCTATTTACAATCAAGCAAAAATTGTTCATTTCGGAGACCCTGACAAATAAATAAAGAGTGACCTGAATGCATAACTTTCTTTTACTCATCTTTGTCAACAGAGAAAAACACACATACACACAGAATGTGCATAATACTTGGAATGCAATAAAGCCCACAAATTCAAAAGGTAAGAACTTAACATGGGAATTTATTTAAAATATGCAGTCTTACTGAACCAGTTCAAGTGTGGAAGGCAAAATGCATCAGATATGAGACTACATTTTAAAATCATTCCTCACATTGAGAGAAAAAAATCTCCTAGTAGGCAGAAAAATCTCTTCCTTTTCATACTGCTTTTCTATATGCTATGTTACACAGGGGTGTATCTGAATATTTTACACCCCTGTCTGCAAGTTGAACTGATATATTTCTATGAAGAGTATGCCATGTGCTTTTTCTTAATCTTAAAATATTAGAGTACCTAGAGATGTCCATTCAAAAGAAGATCCCATTGAGTTCAGTGGGACTTGATCCCAGAAAGGCAGATAAAAGATACAAACATCTCTGTATCATTGCAGTTGTTCTCATTCTCAAGAGGAAGAAATGTATAATAACATGCAATATTTATTTTTTCTGTAGGGAAATATTTTTGTATTTCTGTGTTGAGGGATTTGATCTTCAGAAGTAAATTTTGTGACTGAAGTTCACATTTTGGTATCAAAATGTAGGCAGTGACGTTGTTTTTATTGTGTGCTTTCAGGTAGTTTCTGACTTACTGGGACCCTATGGTGAACCTGTCATGGGGTTTTCTGGGGCTGAGAGTATGTGATGTGACCAAGGTGGGTTTCCATGGCTGCAGTGACATAGAAAAGCTGAACTCTTACTTTGAACTCTACTCTACTTTGAGAGCTGAGATGGTCCTTGAAACACTGCAGTATCCAAGTTTGGTGATAGAGCAATCTGTTGCATGCACACAAAGTCCCATGTTTGTTCCATAGTCTTTCCAAATTAAAATCTCCAACAACAGGGCTACATAAAACTATTCTTTGAGAACTTGGAATGTGGCTGCTAGTCAGAGAAGACACAGAACTGTGCTAGATGGATCTCACTCACACTAATGCATGTTTTTCTAAAATCCATATGCATATCTAAAACATAAGTTGTAAAAAGCGAGAGAGAAATGCCACTTGCCACTGCCCACAAAATCATTTTAGATCAAAATTGTATTAAATAACCCAATCCAAAATGTTTCCTGACACACAGAGACTTCTTTCACAAGGAAGGAGTTTGGAAACAGTAGTGCACAGTCCTCTGTGTTGGCCTGTGTGCCCACAGCGTTACTGTAAGTTTCTTAACAACATTGTCCTGGCATCATTCTTGGTGATGCTGCTTGAGTTCAGCCATTGGTACCACATGATCTGGGCACTTATTGCAGCAATTGCAGGAACAGTGGTGCAGGACTGTAACTCCCATAGCGTCCCACTGTTGGCTATGCTGGCTAGGGCTGATGGGAGTTTTAGTCCAACAGCACACATTCCTTCTCCCTCATTTGTTGCATGCTTCATGAAGGCTGCAGTCTGAACTGCATGTAACAAGAGTAGCTTCCTTTGAGCTCAACAAAACTGACTTATGGAGAAAACATAGATCAGGAGGGGGCAAAGTATGGTCTATGAACTGCATGTGGTTCCCAGAACTGGTTTTGTGTTCCTTCCAGGGGTTAAAAAGTTTTTGATTTTTTTTAAATAAATATTTTTGCCATCAGATACCCCTATTTGGAGTGTACGGTCTATTTTAGGCCCAGGAGAGGCCTTTTACTAAAACTGGCAATGACTTCTGTCACTTCCTGTTGTTAAAAAGAGACTTTAGACTTAGTTATTAGATTTGAGCCCTTCTACTTGCTCTCTACTTCAAATATAGAGCATCAAAAATACCTTTAGAATAAATAGATCCTACCATAATTTTGTCCGAAATATTAGAGGTTAATGTTGTTAGGAGATGGAGATCTGAAGGAAGGAGTTAGCCTAGTTACAAGGCATAAAGTAAGTTGGTTTGTTTTGAGTGCATCTCTAGCTATTGCCTGTAGTGCTACCAATGGGGAGTCAGAGCGATTCAGTTGCTCTTGGCAAACACTGGTTTGCCCTGATGGAAATCCATCTCACTGGATGGGAGGGCAAGAGAAAACTCCTCCTGAGGTGTGTTTGATGTGTTCCAGCTTAGAGACAGTGTATTCTTTTTTTGTGATTTGCAAATTGCACCATCAGCAACACAGAATATTTTTCCATACAGTACATACACAGGAGGCACGTGCGCTCAAGATGGGATGGGAAAGAGCCTCCATTTTAGAGACCATAACAAAGCAGAAACCTGATGTTATAAATATTTCTCTGTGGATTCTTGTAGCAAGAGGGAAGGGTATCTATCTGTCCCCTTCCCAACATGGAAAAAAAGTTGCCTAAAACTTCACAACCCTACTATAATTGGTAGGGAAGCTGTTACCTTGCAGATGTTATTGGACTCAAGTGCCTATCATCCCTGAACATGGTCGCTTCTGCTTGGACCAGAGGGCACTAGAATCCAAGCACATATATACTTCTCCACCTTCTTCATCCCTGTTCCAGACATACCTTCCTCATGGCAGGCTATTGTTAAAGCATTAAAGCACGGGGCAGTGAAGAAGGTTGGCAACTTTATTATGTGGTAGCTTTTGTATACCCAAGACCAGGAGTGATCTCTCCCAGCAACATCTCATTTTCGTCCCATTCCTCAACCTGACTGCCTCAGCCTGGGATGTTCCCCACTCATTAGATCCCTCCTTAGATATTCCCTGTTCTGGAATACATCTGGGGTAAGCAAGACACGAGGCCAGTCATTAAATCTGAATTTCCATAAAAACAAGGATTTCACTGGGATTAACCCTACTTATTTCTGCATGGGATAGGACTGAACTGACACATTTGGCTTTCAAGTGCTATGTTCATCCTTTGAAATTAATTAATCACCTCATCATGAAACTAGCTGGCAAATCATGAGTTGTCATTCCAAAAAAAAGAAGAGGAAATAATATTCCTTTTTTCCTTCTGATGTATAAGAAACTCTCCTTCTAATACCACAACACAGTGCTTTTGTTAGGGTGAACCAAAAAGTAACGAAGTCACAGGCAAGTTTTAGAGTTCTTCAGAATGGTTCACCAGCTGATGCAGAGCTCTGGAGTGCTCAAATTTTTTCTTGTGAATTTGTTATGTTTTGATTGGTCCTAACAAAGTCACCATTTAATGAAGTTTGACTTATAAATTATAAAGGAATGTCATAGATACCTACAATTTTTGCCTCTTCATCCACAAGGAAATTTACTAATGGTGAGGGTTGTTAACATAGGTCTGTTTCACACTAAACAGTCGTATAGTTCCAGGAGGTCAGGATATCAAACTGGAATTGTTGATTGGTTGAAACTCCATCCGGGCGGAGAGGGGAGAAGGCTTCTTGGTGTTAACACCCTCAAGATTAGTGTCCTGTTTTACTAAGGCTAAAGACACCATAGGAAAAGGAGGCTCTTTGCTCCATGAATCTACCTTCTGAATAGGGCATGCTTCAGTGCCACAAGGGCAAACGGCAAGTAGGAGGCAGCAGAACCGGGCAGATACTGTTAGTACCACATCCACTTGCATGTCCCTTCAGAGCAGCCTAAGACACTTTTGCAAGTGACACTTGGGATGCTGGGAATATGTCTCTTGCCAAAAATATTTGGTGCAGATTAGAAAGTGAAAGAGCCCCTTTTCCAAAATGGAATGTACATTCTAAGACAATGTTAAATTGGTAATCCACTTTACAGAAGTAGGAAATATCAAAACCAGATTAAGCATCATAGGTCAGAGCAGCTTAAGGGTACATAACTGTGCTCAAAAACTTATCTCTACCTCATCTGTGTTTCTAAAGTCACATGTTGTTGGAGAAATCTAGGCTGCAGAGGAACTGTTGCTCTGTATGTGGGTAAAATAAGTAACATTCCACCTCTAAGCACCTTCCTGCTTTTTTCTTTCTTTCTTTTTTTTAATTAAGGACATTGATCACTTGGCTAGAATTAATTTCTGAGAGCTTAGTTCCTTCTAAAAGCTAGATCTGGAGGATGGAACAGACAATTCAGATCCACTGTTTGTGTTAATCAGCATCGGTGGTTCCTGACGTGGGGGGTTCTGAGAATTGTAGTCTGAAAAAGTTAACTTGTCCAAGCTCTGATAAGATTCATAAGTGCAAATGGGGATCTAATTCATTCACACGTGCACACACAAAGGTGATCCCTTTATGGAACTTCCTAAGAGCATACCTAAGACCACTCAGTTTATTCTGAATTGGTTACTCTCTTTTGTGGAGATAATTTACGGTCCTTTCTCAGCTGCATACATCACAAACAGCATGCAGTTGGCACACTTTGGATAAAATCAGTTTGCCATTGCAAATGTGGAACACAGCCATCCCATTTACCATTTCATTGCCATCCTGATTGGGTAGCCTAAAGGATGTTTTGCAACTAATACAGATAAACTTAGCCTGCCTTGAGAGTGATCTTCGGGATGCAGTCTTGGGGGTGGGGAAGGAATTAACACATAGAATTTAAAAGTGTGAGCATCAGGACCTCAAGCCCAGTGGGTGGGTCTGAGTCCTCACAGAATGGCTGACTGGGTCGCCAGGCCCATATGCACAGCTAAGGGTTTCATTAGACTAGAACAGTTCCAATGTGGGGATATCTGTGGGAGCTGCCGTGGTTGTGGTGGGGAAAGGCCTCACTTGACTCGGATCTCAGCGTACTCAGCCAGCTCTTCCGTCAGGGTATAGCTGTCCTTGGTGGACAGTTTGGTGAAGTCTATGTTGGCGTAGTCAATGCCCAGGTCCTCACGCTTGGCCAGTAGTCGTTTGTCACCGCGCCCATACTGCAGCAGGGAGGGAAGAACAAAGGACAGGTTAACCCAGGTCTTTATCAGACCTCTAATTTACAATGGGCATGGGGACCATGCGGCCCTCTATAAGTTGCTGGATTGTGAGTCCCAGCATACCCTCCAACATTTCACATGGACATGTGCGGCCAAGCAATATCACAGTTTGGTCCAGATGGCAATAATTAATGAGGAAGAAAAGACAAGCTAGGATTTGATTTTGCCTGTGCTTAATGGGAAAGAGTGTGCCTTCCCCTCTCCCCCTGCCTTGTGCTAATTGAGTGCAAATGGCTTTTGCACTTTGAACTCTGTTTGCAGCAACTGAAGTAAGCTGAGAGCAAAGGGGGAAAGTAGAGGGAGGAGAAAGAAACTGGGACATTTTAAAAGCTGCTCCAAAAGTGGGATGAGAGAGGATTAATCCCAGCAGCCCTAGCCACCACAAGGAATGGTGAGGAGTGATAGGAACTGGAGTCTCAACAAGATCTGCCCAATTCCCATTCCTGATTTACAGAGGGCACTGCTGCAAGAATCAGATCTTGGAAAGTCATCATTTTGCTTATAAAATTAAATATATTTGCAAATATAATGAAATATACAATCCCCACTCTTAGAGGTAGGAACTCAGATAAAGCAAAGCAAAGGGATATTATGCAAACAGAAGGGGCAAAGGCCGTCTGTATGGTGGAAGTATGGCAAAAAAGCAACTTTCTCTCAGCTTTAAGGAGAACTGCTGCTTTTTGAAATGAAGTTTGGTGCAGTGTTTTGAGTGTTGGACTCTGAGAGACCAGGGTTCAAATCCCCACTCAGACATAGGAACCCACTGGATGTGCACTGTTCTTTCATCAGATATTCCAGAACTGAACCCTGGTTTTAAAACCAGATCTCACGCAGAGATAAGAGCCTCACATTTTTACATGACAAAGGTGCAAAACAAGGACGAGGAAATGCAGTAATACTCTGTGGGAGGGACATACACAGAGACAAGGAATGACTCCACATGGCAGAGACACAAGGCCATTCAGAAAGACACCGCTTGGTCGAACAATCTAGGGCATTTTACATGGCACTGAAAGTAACTTCAAGGTTTCTTTCTCTCCCAGGTTTTGTGGGAGCACCTGAATGTTTTTAATGCGGGGGAAACACTGTCAGATCAAATTGTTTTCAAATCAGAGATATGAGAAATATCAAAATATAAAACACCAACATAAAATAACAGGAACAATGTAAGCACTGTGCACGAACAACTTCCTCACTCAGCATGGACACCAGAACTGACATCAGCCCATTTAACCTCTCCCACACGTTGCAATATTTACTCCCTACAATAATACTGGTCTACCTTATAGGGCTGTTGTAACATTAACTGAGGACCACTTTGATCCATTGACATGTGGGTAAGTAAATGCCAGATATTACTAGTATTTAAATTGGAGAGAAAAGTTTCCCATCATTTTCTGAGGACTCCTCTAAATTCATCTTTTCTTTCTGCAGATCGGAACATTGTTTCAAACCCACTGTCTGTTTGCAGTCTAGATGTGATGTTTAGTCATCATTGATTCTCCAGTCTCCACAGCAAGGGATGTCTTGGTGGGGAGGAAGAAGCACTTGCTTTTCCCTCTGGGACAGTTTTACATTGCCCATTTTGCAGTGGTGTACTGGAGCCAGGGCTTATAGGGTTAAAGCCCCAGGACTTTGAATTAGTAGGGGTGATGTTATCACCTGCCAGACCCCTCAAACTTCCTTGTTCCTTCCAAGTTCAGATAAATTTTCCAGCAACAATATCTGAGCTATTACTGTTGCACTGCAAAGGTTTTGCAAAGCCCCCCCCCCATCAACATAAGCCTGACCTGAGTGCTGATAAAAGACAACTGATGCTCTAATGGGCACTTGGCATCTAGAATGGAAGTGAGAAATTTCTCAATAGGGAAGCAATGCAAGTAATTTTTTTGTCTGATCCTGGAGACAGTGTGGCAGGAGCCGGGCACAGAAATAGGTGCTATGTGTAGCCAAGACTTGGAGGAAAACTGTTACCCAGAGGACATTCTCTTTGTCTGCCTCCAGATTTTTGAACGACCTGCTGGAGGAGATTCATCTGCTGGATACACTTTCTGAATTTAAAACAGAAGGAAAGACCAGGCCTACCCAGATGATTTTTAAATCAACCATTTTTAAAGGATGTATTGATTATTTTCTTATATGCATTGGTTTTATATGCTCTTTTAACTGAGATTATATTTTTAATTTGTTGATAAGGAGATGCTGGTTAAATAATAATAATAATAGCATCAACAATTGTTGTTATTACAGTGCACTCTCTTCTGGTGCAACCTCTGCACACACAAATGCAAGATTGAGCGAAGCATCACTCCCATTATATGGGATGCAACACTAGCTTTTTTTTTTTTTTAAATACATGGGATTTCCTGCAAAGGAACCCCATGTATAGGGGGTCAAGAAGACATATTTTTCTCAAATTGAGTGTGATTTAATTCCTTGCAAGGCTAGCACAATTGCACCTTTGCTTCCCTGCTGTTGTGATGTCTGGTTGAACCTATTTGTGCCTGTTACAAACATGTTTGTATGGGTCTTCAGCGCCCTTTAGGGAAACAAAATCCAGTTAAAGCAGCAACACATTTCTCAATATGTGAAAAAGCTGGGAGGGAGCGCGAAGTGGGAGAGTTCTGGTTCTTACAGCTCAAACACCATACAGAAAAAAGAGGGGGAACACAATGTGACACGTGGACAGGGGAGTCCATACTTACCTACCTGGGTCAGTGACTCTCCAGAGAGCAGATCTCCTTAGACTATTAGAAAAGGAAGAGCAGTCACTAGTGACCTGAGTGAGAAGGACACCGCTTCTTGCAGAAGCCAGAAATTGTGGGCTAGAGCTGAATTTTTAAACTGAGTAACTCATCCTGACAGTCCCCAAAGAGAGACCAAAAATACAGGCATCTGTGTTGATCCATATTAAAAAACAAAACAAAAACAGTTCTAGCAATTTTCTTGTCTGCCAGGAGCAAGTATTGTGTAAAGCTAATGATTCTTAATTGTTTCTTCAAGATAAGCAGCTCCCAAATACTTTGAGTTACAACAAGAAACGGTTCACAAGAACATACTGTTGGCAAGAAAATACATTTCTATTAGAACTGATCTGTTGATTAGGGATGTAAATTCTCAGCTATTTAATCTTTGCATGCAGAGAAAACTGTAGTTTTCTTCCCACTGTGGAATAAACACATTTTCTGCATAGAAAATGTATTTTTGTGCAAAAAACAAAACAAAACAAAAAAACCCACACATGGATTTTTGTACAGAAAAATCCTCTGGAATACTTCAGGATGCTCAAATACAGGTAGAAAACTGCATACAAAGTCTCACTGCTCTCTTATTCTTCCCAGGAGGGTTTCCAGCCTGTTGGGAAGCCCACTTCTAGATCAGAAATGAATAACAGAGAATATTCTTTCCATTCATATTACTGGTATGGATCAGCACAACTGCTTTCATTTTTGGACTCCCCTTGGGAGCAGGGCTATGGAAATTGTCAAGATGAAGTACTTTCAAGTTCAAAATTGACCTCTGTGCCACTGACCGTATTAGAATTGTACCCAAAGACAGCTTAGTGGCTTGAATGTCAGTGAGGGCAGTGAATTTGCTCCAGGTCTCAGCATGGACTTTGAAGGAACTCTCCAAAGTCCTGAAGTTCATAAACCAAATAGGTCCAGCACCTTGGATAGGTCCTTTGAAATTCATACTAAAACCTGGAGCTCACCTCACCGACACCAGAGCCATCAGCTATCATTGGTTGCACCCCAAATTGACCCAGCAGGATGGATACACTGGCTGCTATCCTATTAGTGGCATAGGCTGGTGTAAGTCTTTTTAAAATATTTGCATATTGTCTTTTTGTTGTGTTGTGGAGGTTGGTATTCTCTTCCACCTTTTGTAATGACCAAAGCCCCTTCCCCATGTTTGCTGTTCAGCCACTGCAGCCCTCTTCCAGGCTTCCAGGCTGCTCTGCCATTTCACACTTGGTGGAGAACAGGGAGAGGGACTGAAGACTCCCGGAAAGATCCTGGAGCAGATCATTAAGCAGTCAGTTTCTAATCATTTAGAAAGCAACGCGGTAATCACGAGAAGTCAACATGGATTTCTCAAAAATAAGTCATGCCAGACTAATCTTATCTCTTTTTATGATAGAGTTACTAGCTTGATAGATGAAGGGAGTGCTGTGGATGTAGCATATCTCAATTTCAGCAAGGCCTTTGACAAAGTTCCCCATGACATTCTTGCAACGAAGCTAGTAAAATGTGGGCTGGACAGGGCTACCGTTAGTTGGATTTGTAATTGGTTGACCGACCGAACCCAAAGGGTGATCACGAATGGCTGCTTTTCGTCCTGGAGAGAAGTGACTAGCAGGGTGCCACAGGGTTCTGTCCTAGGCCCAGTGCTGTTCAATATTTTTATCAACGACTTGGATGAAGGAATAGAGGGCATGCTGATCAAATTTGCAGATGACACCAAATTGGGAGGGGTTGCTAATACGCCAGAGGACAGAATCAAAATTCAAAATGACCTGGATAGATTGGAGAGCTGGGCCAGGGCGAACAAAATGAAATTCAACAGAGAGAAATGTAAGGTCCTACACTTAGGCAGAAATAATGGAATCCACAAATATAGGATGGGGGACACGTGGCTGGATAGCAGTACGTGTGAAAGGGATCTAGGAGTCTTCATAGACCACAAGCTGAACATGAGTCAGCAGTGTGATGCGGCAGCCAAGAAAGCCAATGCAATTCTTGGCTGCATCAATAGGAGTATGGTGTCTAGATCGAGGGAGGTACTGGTACCACTCTACTCTGCTTTGGTTAGACCCCATCTTGAATACTGTGTCCAGTTCTGGGCACCCCAATTCAAGAAGGATATTGACAAGCTGGAGCAAGTCCAGAGGAGGGCGACCAAAATGGTGAGAGGCCTGGAAGCCATGTCCTATGAGGATAGACTTAGAGAGCTGGGTATATTTAGTCTGCAGAAGAGGAGGTTAAGAGGGGACATGATAGCCATGTTTAAATATTTGAAGGGATGCCACGTAGAGGAAGGAGGGGACTTGTTTTCTGCTGCTCCAGAGACCAGGACAAGGAGCAATGGATTCAAGCTGCAGGAAAAGAGATTCCACCTGAACCTCAGGAAGAACTTCCTGACAGTCAGGGCTGTCCGGCAGTGGAATCTGCTGCCTCGGAGTGTAGTGGAGTCTCCTTCCTTGGAGGTTTTTAAGCAGAGGCTTGATGGCCATCTGTCGGGATTGATTTGAGGGTGTTCCTGCATGGCAGGGGGTTGGACTGGATGGCCTGTGTGGTCTCTTCCAACTCTGAATTTCTATGATTCTATGATTCTATGAAATGTCTGGCTGTGTTCCTGTAGCCAGACACAGAAAGATTATTGTATATATTTGTGTATAAGTTGACCTTGTGTATAAGTGGAAGGAAGGCTTTGGGGCCAAAATTATGGATTTTGATATGACCCATGGATGTCGAGGGGCATTCTGTGGAGAGGCAAAAGCTCCAGTGCTGCCTCCAGGTGCCAGCTGCCCTGTCTGCCACTACTGCCATTTTCTTGCCCAGGCATTCAAAAAGGCCTTTTGCCACTCTGCTTAGAGAAGGGGATGGTTCCTTTTTTTTTTTTTTTTTGATAAAAGTTAAGGTGCAGTATTAACTCAGAAAGAAAGAAAAAGAAAGAAAGAAAGAAAGAAAGAAAGAAAGAAAGAAAGAAAGAAAGAAAGAAAGAAAGAAAGAAAGAACCATCCCCTTCTCTGAGTGCAGTAGTGGAAGGCGAGAGCTTGGTCCATCCAGGGAGAATCTAAATGGAGCATCAACCCCTCTGTACTTTCTCAGTGCTTCTTTGAGGGGAAGTGCCATTTTCCCAACCAGGCATTCAAAAAAGCAGAAACGGCAGAATAGAAGAGAGTCAGTGCTTCTTTTAGGTTCTCATGGGATGAACTAAACTCTTGCTTTTCATCACTCTACTCAGAGAAGGGGATGGTGGCCTTTTTCTTTTTTTATAAGAATTAAGGTACAGTACTTACACTGATCTATGGGTAAGTCAACCCAGGTTTTTTGGGGTCAGTTATTGGGCTAAAATTTTTAGACTTATACATGAGTACATACAGTACATTGTCTGCTGCGACTGCTGAAAGACCCCAGCAATTCTTAGTGGATGAAGTAACTGTTCTGTGTCTGGCTACAAGATCATAGCCAGATGCTTCTCTGAACCCCTTCCCTGCCAGGCAATGAATAGATGTGGGGCAAGGGGCTACAGTGGCTCAACCACAGGTCCAAGGGATGTTGCATGGTCCGCTCTAGCATACCTCTGCATGTGGAACTGTTACACTATGCTCTGCCATACAGGCTAGAAGAGAAGGCTATTCCTTTGACCAAGAGCCTGGTCATCCACTAGCCCTTTTTCTTGAACCTTGCTACTCAGATCTTCCTCTGACTCCAACTGTGATTTTTCTCTGCAAGCACTACAATTATGGGCCCCATGGAAAGCTCAAGCATTCAAGAATGGACTTAACTCTTTCTCAAACTCAGGCTGGAGTCTGGATCCCCAAGACTTGACTGAGTTTTTGTGTGTATGTGTTGGTAAGTATTTGGGATTGGCCCACTGGCATGGGTACAGCATCTATAACTCTGGATCTGGCATCTATGTCTTTGTGACTCGACTGAAGTCAGAATCCCTCTCTAGTCAAGGTTTGTAATTAGGTGGTAGAATTATTGGGCATGCCATGGGGGCACTTCCAAAACAAGAAGCATAATAGCCCTGCACTCCCCCTTGCTTACTGTCACTGCCTGTTCACTTGGTCCTATCTGAGTAAGCAAGTGGTGAAAGCAAAACAGGCAAAAGATTCAAGGCTAGGGAACATATGCCTCTTTGGATGTTGGATTGCAACTCTCATGATCCCCAGTCAGCATAGCAAATGGGGAGAGATCAAGGGAGTTGAAGTCCAAAAAAAACATAGGGAGAGACACAAGATACCTGCCTTTACTCTAGGAGGTGGTATAATTTCGGTCTAAGCAGAGAAGCTAGTGAATGGCCTGCAGCAACAGTAGGAGGTATGTGGTTACCCTCAGGGACCCCCAAAACCAAGAACCAGCATTGCTTCTGCCTATTTCATCTTCCATTACATCAGTACCTCTGATTTCTCCAGATTGCCTGGACTTCTGTAGTCTCCACTGAAGACGACAGGGGGGTTTTCTGTTTGCATGAAGCTTGAGCTTTCATTCGTGTTTTTCCTGAGAAATAAGAAAGAAAACAAGTGACAAGGATTTACTATGATGAATTCTGCCCACATGTCCGATCAGTATCTTCCCTTTTGGTACCAAACAGTATGTTTAATATAAGAGAATGAATCATATGGCCTTCCAGACTACAGCTCCTAGCATTCCTTACCATTGGCTATGCTGCTTATGCTGCTGGGACTTGAAAGCCAATTACACTTAAAAGGCTGAATAATTTCTACCCTTGGTTTAGCACCATGTGGTCTTTTTATGAAGAGTGATGAGCTTCTTATTTGCAGTCATAGTTGATTAATAAGGAGAAATTATTTTGCTGTTAATTGCTGTCAAGTTGGCTTCAATGTACAGTGGCCTTATGAATGAGAGAATGCCAAGACACTGTACTACTAGCAGGCCAACTAAGATTTTGCAAACTCAGTGCTGTGGCTTCTTTTATGAATTTATCCACTTGTAATGTGATCTTTCTGTAATGTGCCTTTCTGTAATGTGCCTTTGCTGAGCATTTCTAATGAGTCATATTATCTCTTGATATGACCAAAGTATGACAGCCTCAGTTTAGTCATTTTGGCTTCTTGGCAGAGTTCAGGCTTGATTTACTCTTGGACCCATTTGCTTGTCTTTTTGGTGTTCCATGGCATCTGTAGAACTCTCCTCTAGTATCACAATTAACCTCTTACTTAACTGATTAAATGTGTAACAATGCACCTTTAAAAACACAGGTTCATATTTAAGACCCAATAGATATTTAGCAATCAATTCCAACCAGAATGAATCACTAAGGATTTCTACTGTATACAAAACCTTAATTATTTTCCATTTGCAAATTATTTTTTGAATAATCTTATCCTAAGCCAGTAATGGTCAGGTACTTCAAAGTCAGTGTATTTTTAAAATTTTTTTAATATGTTATATTATTGATTGCAGTGGGAATAAAACAGAAATCAAATCACATCTAATTATTTCCATTTCACAGGACTGTAGAAAACACTACTTTGCTTGTACATCATTTATTCAAAATGCAAAGAGATAATCAGATTGACTTGTCCTCAGCTTCTTTAGAAATGAAGAGAACCTGTATGTTAGGATAAGTTTACATGTGTGAATTCATTACCTATGTGACTTACCAGGTCGTCATAAGGTAGTATAACTATGGTTTCGGTACGATGTCTGAATTGACAAACTCTGGTTGGTGATCAGCTGCTTAATCATGTTCAAAAGTCATGCTTTGGAGTGGATTTACAAATAAAGGTTTGTATTCAACATGGCTCGCTGTGCTGCATGTACTAACAAACTATAATTACAGCTGTTTCCTCACTACGGAACTGCTGTGCAGATCAGTAGACCTAAACTATGATTTCCATATATTTTTGCAAGTGCAATGCTTTGCTTGGCTTCTAAAACTATATTCAGTACAAACTGTGGTTTGATTTGATATCTAAAGTTAGTCTATGACCATTTCCGCAGTAGATTGTTATAGCGCTATTATTCCACTTTCAACATTCTACCGAATACTGGGGATTGCAGTTTAAGGAGGGGCCCACTGACCCCTCCTTAAACTGCAAACCCCAGGATTCCATAGGATGTTGAAAGTGAAATAATAGCGCTATAACAATCTACTGCAGAAATGGCCCACGACTGCAATTCAAGGGACAATTTGGAATGTACGAAAAAGTCATCACAGTTTAAATATTATGGACAGAATTCCTCCCACAGTGCCTTCTGATGAAAAAAATACAGATGTCAAGCTGTGAGTCACTGATTGATTCAATTTCTGCATACCAGAAATGGTTTAAAACTTTGAAACAGGGATCAAACAATTCCTCTACTTTAACAGCTCCACTGGCTGCTGGCCTCAAAGCTCTGATTATGACTTATAAAGCCATATACAGCCTAGGTCCAGGCCATCTGACAGACCTACTTCCTTGCACAAGCCTGCCCCAGCCCTTATATCCATTTGCTTCATAGGTTAAGTTGGTGGAAGCATGAGAAAGTGCCTTTTTGGTGGTTGCTCCTAGACTTTGGGACCCAGTCATTAGGCTCCCTATTTATGGTCTTTCTATCAGCAGGCAAAGATTTTTTTTCTAATTCAGAGAAGCTTTTAGAACTGAAGGCTTTTAATGAAAGGGCTAATAAGAGAGTGTTGCATTGTTTTAAATGGTACAGTTGGCCTTCTGCATTTGCCTTGCAAAAGTGGAAAAAACACAAATATCAAAATGTATGCGTGTGTCCATGGGAAACGGGCTGAGGCATAGTAGAGAGAGCGGGTACCTAGGGTCCAAACCAGATCAGGGAAAGGAGAGAGAAATTTGGTAAGTCAACATGATGGTCGTATATTTCCTCTTTCTTGACCATCTCCTTCCTTGGGTGTGTGGAAGACATCAGGAATGGGTTTGTGGTGTTGAGAAATTGGGCTGAAATCTGTCCTTAGCTGTCCAGGCAGTGGCTGGTGGAGGAGGAAGAGAACAGAGGTGGGTTTTTAAAGGCCTGCACAGCATGATTGGAGCTGCCAAGAGTGAAGATTCCCCAGAAAAGGGACAGGGGTTGGAGAAACTCACAAATAATCAAATCTGTGAAAGTGAAACCTGCAAATGTGGAGAGCCAACTGTACTGTCTTAATTGAGTTTTATCTTGATTAAGTGTATGTTTCAAATTGTCTTAATATGGTTGAATTCTGTGTTAATGTTGACTTTAGGTATGTTTCTAATTATGTTAATTATGTTGTAAGCTTTTTAATTTGCAAGACACCCTGAGTCCCAGTCTTAGGGAAAGGGTGGGATATCATTGAAAATAATAACAACAACAAGAACAACTTACTTTTTCCTGGTCTGGCTGACATAACACACCACAGCTATGAGGATGGCAAAGGCAACCACTGCTCCAACAGGTCCCACTTTTGCCCACATCAGACTGTCTATTTAAAAAAATAAGCCATAGGTACAAGATTGGCAATGAGGCAAGAATGTTCCTGCCAGCTCAACAATGGGAAAGTATAGAAAAAAACAAAAAAACAGATGGGAAACCCATGATGATTGTGGCTGCCGCCTTGATCCACTGGGAGAGGTGGGATAAAAATATAATAATAATAATAATAATAGTAATAATAATAATAATAATAATAATAATAATAATAATAATAATAATTTCCTTCATTCCACTTGAGCTGAAAGAGTACATGCTTTGAAAGTGCAAATACAATCAGATTCATGTTTTCAAAATGTCTCCCTGCCCAAATGGAAGCAAAAGGAGCTCTGAAAATATGGATCTGGCCTCTGCTAAGACAGAGAATACTTTTCATGATGAAACCAACAAGGCAATCTAGTCCCACACCCTACTAACACAGGAAAGCCACTGCTACAGCATCCAAGACATGAGATTTAGTTTCCCATGAAGGAGAGTCCATAACTTTCTATTCCACTGTCAATAGGTGCATGCTGTCTGGAATTACTTTCCTAATTTCATCTCAATATTTTTCCTGCCATTTGAATTCCCTCTGAGTTAGAATCTTATACTCTGGAACAGAGTTGATTTACTTAGGTGAAACTGAAGCCAAATTCCCACTGTCAACCTCTGCTGCAGCTCTTCACCAGGCTCAAAATGACAGGGACAGTCCTGCACCAGGCCTTACCTATAGCAAATAGGGGGGAAAATCAAGACTAGAGGTGATCATGTGTCCACTTCTTGTTTTGATTTTTGGAGAGGAGGAAGGGCTTGGATGGATCTGTCCACCAATGCAACATCCCCCATTGCTTCTGGAAGTTCCAGGGAATAGATCCCCAGCTTTTAATGTTCAGTTGTTTTTCTGCTCTAGGGAGTAAGAAGACCTAAGGAACAGCTTTTGGGCATGCAGTTTACCCACCCTTGCTATGGAGCAACTGAAAATGTGCTCCTTCACCTATGTTATAGCCCTTAAGATACATGATTATGCCAATTATACTGCCTCTTGATCATTTCCTTGCTAGGCTAAATATCCAGAACCCTTTCAGTCATTCCACTTCCTGCTTTCCTTCATTCACCTCATTTCTCTGGGCCTAGTTTACATACCCTCCACATGTCACAGATGAAAACTGGGGACACATGAGGCCAAGCAAGATCAGAGTGTGGTCCAGATGACAAAGGTTATACATGAGGAAGAACACGCAGGGCCTTTCCGCACTACACTGTTATAGTGCTAATATTCCACTTTCAACGTCCTATGGAATCCTGGGGTTTGCAGTTTAGGGAGGGGCCTTTAGAATTCTCAGCTAGAGAGCTCTTTGGCTTCAGTAAACTACAAACCCTAGAATTCCACAAGATGTTGAGTGTAGAGTAATAGCACTCTTAACAGTGTAGTGCAGAAAGGTCCACAAACTAGGAAAGGCTGTAGGAGCTTGCTTTTTCTTGGAGCTAAATGTTAAGGGCAAGATTCCCATCTCTTCTTCCCTCCACCCCCTTACTCCTGCTGAGTTAATTGAGTGCAAACTACTTCAGTGCTTTGAACTTAGTTTTCAGCAACTGAAGTAAGCTGAGCACAAAGTGGGGGGAGGAAAGAAAAACTGGGACATTTTTAAAGCAGCTGAAGAAGTGGGATGATTGAGGGTTGATCAGGACCACCCTGCCAAATTAGACAGATGAGCAAAGGCTTCTGCTTTTTCTCTTGCCTGTTCTTGCTCGCCTGTGGCACCAACAAGGAGAAGAAGCAGCAGAACCAAACTCCCTGTAGGCTATGGCAGAGGACTGACAAGGCCAGCTTGCGGCAAGAGCTCTGGATGTCAGTGCTGATACCAGCCTGCACATCACTGTTATGGATCGGGGGAATGATGGCCTTCAGGATTCTCACTGGAGTGGTGGAACTGCAGTTGTTGATTCCTGGCACCGTAGTGGTTCCTGGCGGAGCAGACGATGAACAGCTGAGAGTCTACCTCCCTCTGAACAGTCAGGATGCTGGTGACAATGTAGCCTGTTTTCTGTGAGTACACAAACTCCCGGTCAGTCTCGTTCACCGTCACATTGCGCGTGGGCAGCTCAAAGGTGATCACGGCCTCTGGGTTGGACTTGGCCGCACAGATGCACTTCACTGTGTCCCGTGCAGCTGTGCACTTGGAATCTGGAAGGATAAGGGGAGCAACTGTGCAGAGAGAGAGAGAGAAAAACAGAGAGAGAATCAGATAATGAGAGTAAAGAGTTTGAAGTCTAACACTGGACCAGTCCAATGGCTTTGCTTGCATCCTGCCTTCAGATAATTGTGGGAGTACAACTCCCATCAGCCCTTGCCAGCATAGCCACTAAGGAAGACTATTGGAAGTTGCATTCCAACAGCAGGTTCCTCTAAACAGGGCAGGCGGTGGTGGTATTTGTTGCTTATAGTTCTTGAGATTGTTTAAAATATCCAAACATTTCTGTTGTCATGGAATATTTTTCTGGCAATTCATGGCACCAGCTGCAACATTTTATTCCTACCCTCAAGTGAGTTTGTTTTTGATTCCAATACATATCGGAACAAAACAAAAAAAAAATCCTCCTCTTCTCCTTTTAACTTTTTAAAGTGCTACGATAGTGCATCAGGGAACGCAAGAATCTCCTGTTTTTGAGGTGGGTGAACTCAAAATTGACAGGCAGATTATTTTTTAACATTGCCTACTTGCAGGTGGGGTTCAAATACTTTAAAGGTACCAGATACCATCTGATCTTGAAAGCTAAGCAGGGTCATCCCTGGTTAGTACTTAGATGAGATATCACCAACAAATATCAGGTGCTGTAAGCTGTATTTCGGAGGAAGGAACTGGCAAAACCACCTCTGACCTAAGAAAACTCTAAGCAATTCATGTGATTGCCATAAATTGACAGGTGACTTGAAGGCACGTACACACAGGCATACACACTTGCAGGTATTTGGAGGGAGAAGGCAAATTACTTTCCCCCTTCGTTATCACTGAAACATTCTTAAAGATGAAGACTCTCAAAAGAACAATATGAACTTAGAAGGGCCCTTCATGTGTTCAAGGTCACTAATTAACAAGTAAATGTACACACAATAGAGTGCAGACAGATTTAATTTCTCCTGGGAAGGCTCACTGATAACAGCTGACTTGATATTTCTCAGTACTTGATCATTTAGTATTTTCTAATTGACAATTACTAAGGAGGCACATCTAAATAGGGATCTTGCTGGTTTAGTTTTGCCAGATCATTTCACAGAGACTCAGTCCCCTGCCTGGTCTCGGGTGCCAGGGGGGCTCACACACACACATTCTGGGGTCCATGCATGAAAGGCACTTTTGTACTATAGTTTTCCTTCCATATTCACAGGGGTTAGGGGTTCAGGACTCCCATGAAAATGGGAAAACTGTGAATGTCTATAGTGCCCCCCCAAACCATTTAACTCACATAAAAAAGTACGATTCATAGATTCAACCTACTGTGAATTCAATCCATCACAGATTCAAATGTACAGTAGACAGTACATTTCAATCTGTGGTGAGGAGCACACCAGCTGCCCTTCTCTGCCTTTAAGGTGGCAGGGTTCCTTCACAAGGCAGAAGTGGGTGGCTGGCAGGGCTTGCCGGGGCTTTTGCTGCTGCCCTATGCCATTTTTAATAAAAACTTACAAACCTCACCTCACATTTGCAATCTCTCATCATCTCTTTCAGTCTTGCCAGGCTTGCAGAGAGACTGTGATTGTGAGGCAAGAGAAATGCCTATTAAAAATGGGGTAGGAAAGCTGTGGAGGCAGTGGCAAATAATCCACAAATAATCAAATCTACGTATTTTAAACCTGCAGGTGTGGAGGGCCAACTGTACAACACTATAACAAAAAAAAAAAAATAGAGATGGGATGGTTTCCCCTTCAAACTATAGGCTCACCTCAGCAAACCATGTCCCAGTCTTTTTTCTTTTCAAACCAAAACATTGGAACAGCCCTAGAACAAACCCAAGGATTCACTAGAAAGACTCCCACAAGAATGAAATAAGGTGACAACAAATGGCAAAACCCAAAGACCTACATCAGGACAACTAACATTTCTTTAAACCAATCTGGAAGAGTCCAATATCAGCAAGTGCCATCTTGTTCAGGCAGCCAAATGTCTCAGGCTGGCTTTTGGGTCCTCTGACTCTGAGATCCCTGCTGCCTCCAAATTAGAAAATCACCAGTGAAAGGAGAGTACACAGGGCAGAAAGATACCTCCACAAATACAATTTTGCATCATCAGCACTGGTGGAAGAGGCATGTTGCATGTGTTCTGATGCACACACTTCCCTATATTTTGACTTCCTGACAGTG
>CAOLHI010003146.1:0-198208 GCA_948474755.1 Ctenosaura bakeri
CATTTTCGACCCCCTCCCCTATCCTGAAAAACTCACTTCCAATTCTGAAAAAGGCTCCTGATATGTAATGAAGCCACAGTATGAGCTGAATGAAAACGGCCAAGGACATCCCTTTGAGAGCAACTACCAATTTTTTTAGAGCAAAAGATTGGGGTAAGGAAGGGATGTAGTGGCTTGAAAAATTTCCATGAACTTCATACAGTACACAGGTTGCACAGATTACAGAAAGAATACCAATGAAGCATGTTAACAATGCAAGAATAACTGATTCTGAACAGAAATCAGTAATACTTCATAACAGAAACATGACTTCAAGTGGTCAACAGTTCTTGGTATAAAAACCAGATTTTCATGTATTAGCCTCATCCCAATTCATTCTTCGAGACAGTTGTTAGGACAATGACTTATTCGAAGACAAAAGTTACTACACCTTGTGAGCGCTGTGTGTTAATTTAAATCCATCCTTTCCCCTTCTTACCAAGTATTCATGAAAGCACAGTTCCTTATGTTAGGACAATGACAAGTACAGTTTTGTCTGCCATAACTTTGCATCAAAAGGCCCCTTGTAAGTGTACAACTCGACAGTATCACAGTCCTTCTATAAACAAAGCACTATATTAAAAGTTTAGGAGCCACACAACTGTAATTCATGACTGTTAAGTGAATAAAACAAAGCTATGGCTAAGTACAATTCTACAACTAACAGAAATGTGATTGCCGCAGAAGCCCTCAATGATTAAACAAGTCTCTTAACAGAAAACACAAATAGTATCTCGTTACTGCCCTTGATGCTCATACAACTTTAAAACTAAACTGCTCAGTTATGTATTTTAGCACCAGAAGGAGAAAGATACAGAGCAAGACATAAAACAGAAGCTGAATAGCTTTGAGGACCAACTATCTTGATGTCTTGGGAGGGATGAATAAGAATCCCTGGAGGAGTACAGTACTCACAAAGAGACAGGCAGGGGAACTCTAACATCATCTTAGATAGACTTTTGATTCATGATGAAGCACAGCATGGGAGTAGGGAGAGAGAGAAAGACAGGAGTGAGGCACAAGAGAAAAGTAAAATATGGATAGCAGGACAAGAAAAGGCAGTTATTTATAGGGATAGTGGCACACATTTGAAAAAAAAAATGTGTTCTGACCACACAACTGTGGAGGTTCTAAGCCTATTCTTTAAGAAGATTTTAGTTTCTGACAAGTACATTGTGGGGTGGAATGTGAGGCAAAGTGTACGATGGTGGCATTTGAAGATGACTTCCAGAGTGTGCAGTTCCTGCTTTAGTGAGGTGAAAGCTCTGGTCAAAAATCTGTGAAATGAATAAAAAGTATGGAGGAGGGGGCTAGAAGATTGTTTATAAAAATCTGTCAATGCTGGAATGAAAAATAGTAAAATTAAGCCTTGCACAAGAAGGCTATTGAGAGAAACTGAGGAGGAGACATGATGGACGATTAAGGACAAACAAAATCATTGTGAGGATTCTAAAGGAAATGGGGGGGTGGCACACTGGATAGAGACCTTTAACTGTTAAGTCAGTTAGAAAAGAAATTGAGCAGCAATTAAAATGGAGAAGGGCTTCAAAACCACACTCTGGTTCAGCATGAATAACACATCTATGGGATAGCAGAATTACTACTCAATGACCATGCTGGCTTAGAATGAAGGGCCTTGTAGTCCAACACACCTGAAAGACACCTGTTTGACAAAAGTTATTGCATTCCATGGAAAGTATGAACTCGAGGGGGGGGATTTCAGTGGGGAATTCTAAAGGGAAAAAATTGCCAGAGGTGATGGCACACAAGTGATGGTGTAAGGGAATGGGAACAGATTTATGTTTATATGAAGAAAAACAGCTGAATGGGGCCTCCAAGGACAAAGCTATTAGCATAGCTGGGCAGAGTAACTGGAGGTGGGGAACTAAGGGAAAAGCCGAGAGCACAATATACAGTGTGTATGGATTTAGAGGAAATTCTAGAGTAGCCCTTCACTGACACGGGGTCTTTAGATGCTAAACAATAACTCTTATTAGCCTCAACCTGCAGGAAAAATGGTCTGCAGTGACAAGAACTGCAAGCCCACAACACCTGTGGATGTAGGAAAAGGCTTGACAAAAATTGCCAGTATACTTGCGTGTGTGTGCACACTGGCAAGCAGCAGGGGAGGGAAACCATTCAGTAGGAGGCATAGCATTACCTGTGCTACTTCCTTTTATAAAAAAAAGTAGAAAAAAAAGATATGTTTGTCTGTTGGGAGAGATTATAAAGTAAAACTTCATTGTGTGAATGATGGTGGGGGTGGCAATTGGGCCATTGATCAGACTTCCAAGGAAGACCCAGAGAACACCACAAAATGCAGAGATTTCTTCCCCACTTTTCATCACTTTCTACTGCAGCCTCTGAAAAGACCAAACTGTCTGGATGTTATACGGGTGAAAGTGAAAGAAGGCTAAAGGAAAGATGTATGTACATGGAAACCTAAGGACAGATTTGTCAAGGTGGGACACATATAGAGAATAACACTGAGAGAACAGGATTGGATTGACCCCAGCGAAGAAAATCTTCCAGGAAATACCAGGTGTGGAAACCTCAGCTGCTGTTGGTATGTACAGAGCAAGAGAGGGAGGAAAAATCACTGAAAAACGGTCTCCAATGTGGGCAAGGGAGCAGGTAAGTCTTGTCTTTTTTTGTTTTTTGTGCCCCCTGGAACAGGTTCAGTCTCACCTAAGGTGGGTCACAAAAGAGCACCACAGTTACCACCACCATATGGTTAACAAAGAAGGGGGAAAAAGGCACCCCCAATTTTTGACTGCTATGCTGCCAAAGAGGCAGGGCATAACTCAAATAAATAAATAAGTAAATAAATAAATAAATCCACTGAGTGCCCAAGAGTCCCCAAAGGATTGAAGACACCCCCCAGTGTGTGTGCACCTGAGACTGGAGAGAAGCAGAAAAGAGGAGCAGGGAGGGTCTCCCAAAAATCTGTATCTACGTGTGAAAAAGAGAGAAGGGCCATTTCCGCACTAGACTGTTATGGTGCTATTATTCCACTTTCAACATCCTAGGGAGGGGCCTCAAAGGCCCCTCCCTAAACTGCAAAGCCCAGGATTCTCTAGGAGGTTGAAAGTGGAATAATAGCACTATCACAGTCAAGCCCCAGGATTCCATAGGATGGTGAAAACGGAATAATAGCACTATAAACAGTCTTATTTCCACACTAGACTGTTCTAGCGCGATTACTCCACTTTCAACCTCCTATGGAATCCTGGGGTTTGCAGTTTCGGGAGGGGCCGGCCGAGGGGCCCCAGGATTCCATAGGAGGTTGAAAGTGGAATAATCGCGCTAGAACAGTCTAGTGTGGAAGGGTCCCCTGGGGACGGGAGAGTCGGATTCGCCTCCGCAGGCTTTCTGGGAACGATCCGAAGCAAAGAGCGGGGTGGAGGCTGGCGGTGCTCTTCTGGAGACAATGGCCCAGGGCTCCAAGGAAGCGGGGCCGTCGGTCTGAGGGAGCCCGACGGGCGGGAACCGGCCTGAGGGAAAAAGCGAGGCGGAAGGAGAAACGGGGGGGGGCAGGGATAGGCAACGGGGGGGGCGTGAGAAGGCGGCGGAGGGGAAGGGGAATGCGGGGGAGGGGGCGACTGGTCAGGGTCCGTCCGCCTCAGCGAGGGCAGAAAAGGGGGCCGAGGCGGGACCTCTGTCGCCGCCGCCGCCGCCGCCGCCGCCGGTTCTCCTCCCCGCAGCCTGAGGGACGGGGAGGCCAGGTGCGGACGGCGCTGACAGGCCGGGGCGGGGCGAGGCAGGTGTGGGCCCTACCTGCCGTAGATGCCCTCGGTGATGCGGTTCCGCTTGAGCGGCCGCCGGAGTTTGCTGCAGTCGGCGCTCCGGCGCTTCATCCTCTCGCCCGGCCCGAGGCGAGCCAGCCAGGCCTAGCCCGGCGGCTCCTGGTGCTGGTGGTGCCGCCGCTTCGGTCCTCCGCCGCCGCCGCCGCCGCCTCCTCCCCTCCGCTCCTGCCCCACCCGGGTCACAGCCTCCACATCCGAGCTGCTGCGAACGACCCGCGCGCAGGGCCGGAGCGAGCCTTCGCCGCCTCCCGCTATTTGTCTCCTTCCCCCGCCCCCCGCGCGCGCTTTTTTCTTCCTCCTCCTCCCCCCCTCACGACAAGGAAACAAAGAAATAAAAAATAATTTCAGGTCTCTCCCTCCCCCCCGCCGCGCAGCCGCCGCCGCCGCGCTCCGCCCCGCCTCCTTTCAGGCCCAGGCCAATCCACGGAAGGGAAAATATGAGGCCTGCCAGCCAAAGATCAATCAACGCTAGGCGAGGAGCAAGAAAGGCGTGCGTCGGAGCCAATGAGAAGATCGAGGTCGAGGAGCCCTCCCCTTTCCAGAATAGCCAGTCCCGCCCATTAATTAGAACGGCGTCCAGGGCAGCCGGTGACAACAAGGATCTGGTGGATTGATGGTTACGTTGTCCAATACTTGTACGGAAGAGAATAAGGGAGGTGGGGAAGACTAACTATCATCCAATGGAAATAAAGGAAGGAGAAGGGTGTTTTTTTTGTAATCTACCCCTCATTTTGACATTTGGGTACAGCCCCCCGTAGCTTAATTGATGGGGCTCCTGGCCACTGAAATCCGACCCAAGGCTTCACGTAATCCAAGGACCAAAGGTAAAAAGAGGCGAAGACTCTGCATTCTAGCGCTGCTTTTCATAGGGCCGTCCTCCGAGATGACGGATAGGAATGTGATCCAATGGAGACGAGAGTTGGAAAAAAATGACTTGAAGGAGACCAATAGGAAACGGGAAGGGTGAGATCGGGTGTAACGGCCGCGTAAAGCGCCCTGGGAAAGCGAGTCTGCCAATCAGGGAGGCGTCCCGCCCCCGGCACACGGACTGTTTATTAAGGTGGCCGCAGCACCGTTGCGTTTGCGGGGGAGGAAGTGAGTGTATTTATAGGTAGGGAGGCGGGCGGGGCGGGGCTCGTTTGCCGCCTGGAGGAAGATTTGGGCGCCTTTGGGCTGTTATAGCGCGATGATCCCACTTTCAACAGAAGGCGTTTCCGCACGAGGCGGTATAGCGCATGATCCACTTTCAATCCTTGGACTGGGTTGCAGTTTCGGAGGGGCGGCGGCCCCTCCGAAACTGCAACCCGGATCCGGTTGAAAGTGGGATATCGCGCTATAACCGCCTCGTGCGGAAACAGCCATACTATGGAATCCTCAAAAGCACCTCCCTAAACCGCAAGCCCCAGGATTCCAGAGGATGTTGAAAGTGGGATCATCGCGCTATAACCGCCTCGTGCGGAAACAGCCATACTATGGAATCCTCGAGCACCTCCCTAAACCGCAAGCCCCAGGATCCAGAGGATGTTGAAGTGGGATCATCGCGGTATAACCGCCTCGTGCGGAAACAGCCATACTATGGATCCTCAGAAGCACCTCCCTAAACCGCAAGCCCCAGGATTCCAGAGGATGTTGAAAGTGGGATCATCGCGCTATAACCGCCTCGTGCGGAAACAGCCATACTATGGAATCCTCAAAAGCACCTCCCTAAACCGCAAGCCCCAGGATTCCAGAGGATGTTGAAAGTGGGATCATCGCGCTATAACCGCCTCGTGCGGAACAGCCATCTATGGAATCCTCAGAAGCACCTCCCTAAACCGCAAGCCCCAGGATTCCAGAGGATGTTGAAGTGGGATCATCGCGCTATAACCGCCTCGTGCGGAAACAGCCATACTATGGAATCCTCAAACACCTCCCTAAACCGCAAGCCCCAGGATTCCAGAGGATGTTGAAAGTGGGATCATCGCGCTATAACCGCCTCGTGCGGAAACAGCCATACTATGGAATCCTCAGAAGCACCTCCCTAATCTGCAAACCCCAGGATTCCAGAGGATGTTGAAAGTGGGATCATCGCGCTATAACCGCCTCGTGCGGAAACAGCCATCTATGGAATCCTCAGAAGCACCTCCCTAAACCGCAAACCCGAGGATTCCAGAGGATGTTGGAAAGTGGGATCATCGCGCTATAACAGGCTAGTGCGGAAATGGCCTATGTCTTCAAAGAGAGAGCCAGGTTAGTCTGTTTGACCACAAACAGTAATATCTCCCAACACGTTTGGGTTTGATTTATTTTGTCAAGAACTTTGGGGGAATTCAGAGAGGTACACCTAAGAGAGGGGGGGTGAAATCTCATTAAAAGCCATGCTAAAATAAACCAGTTAGGCCATTTCGGGAGCCCTCCCAAAACTGCAAACCCCAGGATTCCAGAGGACGTTGCAAGTGGAATCATAGCGCTGTAACAGGCTAGTGTGGAAATAACCATAGGGCCCTATCACGCTACACTGTTATAGTCCCATTGTTCCGCTTTGACGGCCACAGCTGCATCCTGTGGAATTCTGGGCTTTGCAGTTTAGTGAGGGCCAAGAGATCTCTGGCTGAGAATTACAATTGCCTCTCCCTAAACTGCAAATCCCAGGGTTTCCATACTATGTTGTCATGGCAGTTAAAGTGGACTCATAGCACTATAACAGTGTAGTATGAGAAAGCCCTGGAATATAGCACGCTGACCCAAAGAAAAAGTAAGGCCATTTCTGCACTAGCCTGTTATAGCGCGATGATTCCACTTGCAACATCCTCTGGAATCTTGGGAATCCGGCCGGCCCCTCCCGAAACTGCAAACCCCAGGATTCCAGAGGATGTTGAAAGTGGAATCATCGCGCTATAACAGGCTAGTGTGGAAGTGGCCTAAGTGTTTCTTGAAGGTTTGGTTTTGTTTGTTCCCAATCAGCAAAGAGAGTACAAGCATATCTCAATTTAAAAAGCCTCTAACAGCAAAAAAAAAAAAGGTTTTCACAAAGTCATTTCACACTTTCCCAGCCTCCTTTTCTCTTCACCCTCTGTCTAGGTGCAGATTTTTTAAACCTCTGTTATGTTGGGACGATGGTCGCAAAGGGCCAGAGAAACCCAAACTTTCAGTGCCGGCTTGCAGAATCGCGACAATGCAATAAAGCGTGAACTAGGAAAGAGCAGGATTCTACTCTAGCTGATCCGACTGTAGCCGTGTGTGCCTGCCTACAATGAGTAAGCGAACAGTAGCTGCCTCCAGAATCCTTTGGGAAGCCATGGGCGAACACCAGAACAAGGGAAAGCCTCATCAGCTATTGCCAGTATGGAAAAAAATCTCTTTTAAGCTTGTCCACTAAAATCGAAATCATCAAAGTGAAGGCTGGGGAAAGGGGAAAAAAATCATCCCTGGCTACATTTTGGAAAGGGCCACAGATTGGTATCTAGAACATTCAGTTTTTATTTACTTAATGTAAGCCTTACTTGGCCTGTTTATTTCTTTTGCATATCCATATTGTTAGTTTTGAATAAAAAGTTTGCTGAAATATGTTAAACTGCTCTTCGTTTTTTGTGCTGTCGGCCTCAATCTCTATTCCTTCACAGTTATTTCTGCTTCTAATACCAAATTTGCAAGGTAATGTGAGTTTATGCTATTCATTGTTATTTGGTAAAATCCTGTTTAATTCCTTTACATTTGTTGTGTGCCTTCAAGTCGTTTCCAGCTTGTGACAACCTTAAAGTGAACTTATCACAGGGTTTTCTGGGGCTGAGAGTGTGTGACATGCCCAAGTGGGTTTCCATGACCAAGCTGGAAACTGAACCCTGGTCTCCAGGGTCATAGTCCAATGCTCAGACCACTATGCCATGCCTCTGACAAATCTGCACAGTCTTGCAGCTTTAATGAGTTTGTGTGATAGGGAATGCCAGATGTTATTGAACTACAATCTCCATCATCCCTCATCATTGGCTAAGCAAGCTGGAGGTTATGGAAGTTCAAGAATATTCCCGACCTTTTGTCTAGATGCAAAATTACTTGCACACTCCATTAACGATGCAGTGGGCTCCTTCTCCAAAGCAAGACCCTCTGACTTTAACAAGATGTACACCCAGGCGAGTATGCCTAGGGCTACAGCCTCAGCCATCCTTATTGTGATTGCTGCTGTAGATTGATCCCTCTCTTGTATAAACTTAGGATTTGCCCTGGAATGTGAAGAGGCTATTATGATCCTCTGTTTTTTCAGGACCTTTTGTCACTGTTATTTACTTTTCTGCATAGCTGAGGTAGAAAAGTTATTCAGGGGAGTTATACTCTGAAAAGTAACTTCTTCATACTCTGTCACATAGCCCCTACAGATATCTGTCACCTGAGTATAACATTTCATGCAGTGAAATGCAGTGGACTCAGCTCCAGTCCACAAATCTGTATCACAATTCATTTGCTCATCTTTTTTATTACTTAATTTTAATACCAACATGTCACTTGGTTGAAAAGCAGTCTGGAACTATTTACAGAAGTCTTCAGCTGTGTTCTTAGTTTTGAAAAAAGCTGCTAAGTTGGCCATCTTTGTAGAATCGGTGTCTGTTTGGGTCAATAACCAATGGTGGCTGAGCATCTACAGTAGAGACTGTGTGAAATGTTCTTGGATTTAAAACTGTCAAGACTTGAGAAGGATGTTGCTATGTTATTGTCAACAAAGGTGCAGTCTATGCACATGGACGCCCCATTTTGGGTCTGTATACTAGTACTCATAACATTCAACATATGTATGCTGCATATAGCTGTACACTTGTGGAGTTATTCACACATAATGGAATGTACATGTGTTCATACAGCACTTTCATGATTTATATTTTTGTTCTTCAAGTATCTAAGTGTCCAACAAATGCTAGTAATAAAGAATTTTGTGATTTTTTTTATAGCTAATATTCACAAAAATGCTGATGATGTTCTTGCACAGAAGTAAGTTCTAGTGAGACTCACATAAGATTTTGCTTGCTGTAAAAGTTATTACAGTCCTTCCTCCACATTTGCAGTTTTGACCTTTATGAATTTGATTATTCACAAGGCACACATATGCATTCCCCCTCATTATCCTCCTCCCATTCCCTTGTGTTTTGCCTAGTATGAAGAAGGAAGGCAAGCACCCAGACAAAAGGCAAGGAAATTGGGGTGGGGGAGGCAAGCGTGTATCTCTCTTTTCCCTCCGGAACTCTCCTCTTCCCATTCCCTCACCTTTTGCTCTGCCATGGAGAATGCACACCGAGGCAAAAGACAAGGGAATCAGAAGGGGGGCACATGCATGCCTTCCTTCTCCCCTCCAGAGCTCTCCCCACCACATTCCCTTGCCTCTGGCCCTAGTGCTGAGAACTCTCACCAAGGCAAAAGTCAAAGGAATGCAGGGAAGGCTTGTGCAAGTCTTCCTTCTCCCTCCAGAGCTCCCCCTCCCGTTGCCTTGCCTCTGGCCCCAGTGTTGGGAACCCGTGCCAGGGGAAAAGGTGTCATGCTCTGCCATGGAGACCGTGGCAGTGAGATTGAAGTGTCCCCAGAAGCTGGTCCAGAAGGAGATAATACACAAGAACAACAAGGGACTGAGCCAGGGGAACAAATAGAGGAAGACATTAGCTGACACACCTACCTTGCAGCTCAGATGCTGTGAAAGGGAGGGCTTGTACTGCTCGACCCGTTTAAGTAGCAAGTGAGCCCTAATGAGGGAACACCTGTGGTGACAGCACCCATAGATAAAAGAAGGCTCCAACTGGCCTTTCCTCCCAAGGTTAGTAACTGATCTCTGGCCCTGAAACCCTGTGCTGTTTGATCTGATTGTCTTGGAACTCTGCCTGTTTGGACTACGGTTTGAGTTTGCCCCTTTGGATTTGTTTGCTCTGGGCTTCCTTTCTGTTTGGACATTCTTTGACTCTTGCCTTGTAAGTAGGAGCTGTGCCTCTTGTGATTTACTGCCTGCTTTGCCGTGGACATGACAGAAGACAAGGGAATTGTGGGAGGGGAAGGCTCACACAAATCTTTCTTCTCTTTTCTGGAGTTGCCCACACCAGCATGCAAAAGGAAAACAGATAGGAATAGGGGAGCCCCAGAAGGAAACGGGAGGGAGATCACGGTGGGGAGAGGGTTATTTGAGGTTTTTCCACTTTTGGAAGGGTTGTGCACCCTGAACCAACATGAAAGTGGAGGGGCCATGGTAGTTCTCTCTAAATCGTTATGAATGTTAAGTAATTCAGTTGTGCAGATCATTTTAATTTGCTAACCAAAACTACATTATGAAATTAGGAGAATGAAATAAATAAACAAATACAAGTTGAAGGCATTTCTTGATAATTTATTTAATATTTATTTAATATGAAGAGGAGAAAAAAACCAACAGGAGCAATTCAGATAATCATGTAATTTAAGTCTCAACAAAAGGAAAAGGGAAAAGGAAAAAAGAAAGGGTGGGAAAGAGTCTAGGGCCGTTTCCACACTAGACTGTTATAGTGTTATTATTCTACGGGCCTTTCCGCACTACACTGTTATACTGCTATGATTCCATTTTCAACATCCTGTGGAATTCTGGGGTTTGTAGTTTAGTGAGGCCAAAGAGTTCTCTAGTTGAGAATTCTCAATGACCCTCCCTAAACTGCAAACCCCAGGATTCCATAAGATGTTGAAAGTGGAATAATAGCACTGTAACAGTGTAGTGCAGAAAGGTCCTACTTTTAGCATCCTATGGAATCCTGGGGTTTGCAATTCAGAGAGGGGCCTCAAAGGATGTTAAAAGTGGAATAATAGCACTATAACAGTTTAGTGCAGAAATGGCCTAGATATCTACTTAGAGCCACAAGATTGTTACAGCTACACAGCCCTGAGTCAGACTACAGCTGTAGGTGTCATTGCATTACTCTCTAGGCTCAAATGTCCTTCTGGAAGACAGCTATGCAGAGCATATTAGATGCAGTTCAGTCCTTCACTGGCTTCTGGCTGGTACTTTTTATTCATACATAATCCTCATGCTTATTTCAGTCTCTTTCCTCTCTCAGAATTACTTTCCTTTCTTCTCCCTTTGAATTATCTCTTGCACACAAAAATATCTTTCTCAGAATTCCCTATGGCAACTCCTTAGTTGTTGTCCATGCAACCTGTAACACTTTATCCTCATATGCTAAGTGGCAATGTGTTCATCAATTCTCACAAATTTCCCTTTCTTCCATGTCTTATACATGTCTCTTTTAAATCTCAAAAAGTTCTTTGTTCTTCCATCCTGGTTTCTTCAGACACCTCCCATATTTCTTTCCCATCAGAATTGTTTGTAAGTCAGTATCTTACATTTATGAAGCTCCTATGCGTCATGAACTCCCTTCCCTTTCAGCATTTCTGACCATGCATTTTCACCTAGTATTTCCTTTAGCTTAGAGAAATCAGTTTCTTAAAGTCCAGAGTGTGTATCTGGCTACATTTGGCTTCCTCTTCTTCTGTATATCAAATCCCAAGAGAATGTGACCATTCCCACCCAAGAATTCCACTACTTCTACCAGGTCCCTGTTGGTTAGGACCAAATCCGAAATAATTGATCCTCTCTTCCACCTTCTGGACAATGAAAGTGTATGCAAGGCTGGTGAGGAGTTTGTTGGATTTTCCATTTTCTGCAGAGATTGATTTCCAAGAAATATCAAAGTGATTGAAGTCCCTCACTGCTACTGTATCTCTCCTCTTTGATTGGTTAATCGTTTCATCTAGAAAGGCATCATCCATGTCTTCAGTCTGGTTTGACATGTCTATAGTAGATGCTTCCAGTGATGCTACCATTGCAGGATAGATCACACCTCCACCCAGTTCACCCAGTGCCAGAGCTTGGCAATGTTGCAGTTACTAGAAACCACCAGACAACATGGCCACTGTCCATGTTAGGAAATTCTAGGAAATGTAGTCCAAAATATTTTTCCAAACTCTGCTTCTTTGAGTACTTTGAGACTCAAAGTAGGCTGACCAATACTAGTATAACCATTGGTGCATGTCGGTTGTCCAAGGTTAGGATGTTTTCCAACAGCTGCAGCTGTAATAACCACCCCATTTCAGCACAATTCTTTCCCATGGCACTAGGTCACAGCTTTGCTAAACAGCAGTCAAGCACCATCATTGCAATTTGGCCTGCTGTTCTGCCTTAGATAAGGACTCTATGTCGCCTGGGATCTCTTATCACATCCAAGCTTTCTCCGTCACTGTTTCTCTTTTCTTCTAGTTTACCAGTGCCGACTTGTCTTTAGTGCTGAAGTGAACAAAAATATGACTTCCCAGTACCCTCCAAGTCTCCGGGTTCGTCTGCCTGTGCTCATACTCTTTTTGGAAACTGCTTTCATCTTGATATTTTTCTTCCTTTTTTCCTATGACCATGACTATCAAGATCTTACTGTCTACCCAGGTATGTTTAATTATTATTAGGGTTGTAGACTTTATGTTTCATTGATATATGAAATAAATTCTTCTCTGGCTGGGAAGATTGTGTCTAAGGCCTCTCCATGGCACTCCAAGTATGCTGGTGCCTGCAGTCTCCCAAAATGTGAGAAACTCAGTGACATTGTTCATGTTTGCAGAAATATGCCAATGTTAGCATTCTGGCCACTTTCAACGTCCTATGGAATTCTGGGGTTTTCAGTTTCAGGAGAGGCCAAATTATCTCCTCATTGAAATGAGACAGTCTTTGGATATGAGATGTCTCCCAAAGTCAGTTAAAATGTGTTTCTCCAGACATTTTCCTGATTGTTTCCTTGATTGTTTAGATTGTTGTTTACTCCTGGCTTGGAATGATTTGCTATTAATGAATTATTTTATTGTCTGTCTTTGCTGTTTTTTGTCATTGGTTTCTTATTTTTAGCCATCAGCTTCATTTTACATTATTCTTACTACAAATGGAATTGGGATTATTTTAAGCATTCAAAGGAATGACAAAAAGGTTCTTCAACAAATACGTGATAATCCATTAATTTAATTGATCAAGGCTTCCTTGGCAGAGTGATGAACAGGAGTCGAACTCTTCATCTCTCTCCTGTTTCCTGCCTCTCGAATTTGATTTGTGTCTAAAAACAACAGCGCATCCTTCCGCTCCAGAGTTTGTGAAACTTTCCTTTTGGTATTAGGACTTGCAAAGTCATAGAATCATAGAATCACAGAGTTGGAAGCGACCCCAGGGGCCATTGAGTCCAACCCTCTGCTATGCAGGAACACCCATCAAAGCATTCCCAACAGATGGCCATCCAGCCTCTGCTTAAAACCCTCCAAAGAAGGAGGCTCTATCACACTCTGAGGCAGCGTATTCCACTGCCAGATAGCTCTGACTGTCAGGAAATTCTTCCTGAGGTTCAAGTAGAATCTCCTTTCCTGCAGCTTGAATCCATTGCTCCTTGTCCTCGTCTCTGGAGCAGAAGAAAACAAGCCTTCTCCCTCCTCAACATGACATCCCTTCAAATATTTAAACATGGCTATCATGTCCCCTCTTAACCTTCTCTTCTGCAGACTGAACATCCCCAACTCCCTAAGCCGTTCCTCAGGGGGCATAGCTTCCAGATCCTTCACCATTTTGGTCGCCCTCCTCTGGACACTTTCCAGCTTGTCAATATCCTCCTTGAAATGAGGTGCCCGGAACTGGACACAGTATTCCAAACAAGGCCCAACCAAAGTCAACATTTTCTTCCTGAGTAGGATAAGTACCAAGTTCCGTTCTAATTAGTACCATACATTTTAAACAATATTGTGTTGACTGTCAACGATCCCACTTTCCAGCTTTCTTTCTCAGAAACTATTTCTCTGAAATAGGATTTTTAGATATGATAATGCCTACTTATCAAAGGCCAGGCTAGGGTAGGGTCTCTGCTGTCTTCTGATTTCAAAGTGAGCTTTCAGCAAAGCCTTCAGCATGCTGCCTGGAAAGAAATTTCCATACAGACCCACAGGTCTGCTCCCACCTGAATGCCTTTTAACGCTGTAGAGGCATTGCTTTTCTGCAGTCAGCTTGAAGCTGATTTACAAATGTTGTTTCACACAGCACACTTTATCATCCAGCAATGTCCCTCTCAATGACAAACAATATAAAATATTTCTCCATCTGTAATGTCTCATTCAGCAAAGATCTCCTGTAATTTTAATTAGAAGCTCCCTCCTGCCATGTTGTACAGTTGTAGTGCTGCTTGTTCAGCAAGGCTGGAAAGCAGTGATGATTCCTCAATTGCCACATATTTAAAGCCGATGTAGGTGTTCTAAATAGAGGCTAACTAATTATGGAGACCAGAGTTCTATTCCCACTTGGCTGTGGAAAGCCACTGGGTGACCTTGGGCTCATCACACACTCTCAGCCCCAGGAAACCCTGTGATAGGTTCACCATTAGTTGGAAACAACCTGAAGGCACACAAAGCAACAAGTTATGGGAGAAGAGGTGCACTCTAATTCTTCCCCCTTCTGTCCTTCCTCACATGAATGCTTTTCTCACATGAAAAGCATAAAGCTGTGTAGAGAATTGCTATGAATAGAAGAGGCTCCTTTTTCCAAACACATCCCTTTTTACATGAGTGTTGCAACCATGGGGGTAGGAGTAAGATGCTTTCCTTCTTGCATGTTCAGTTAAACCCTTTTTTAGAATTTCTGAATAGGTCTTGTGTGAGTTCTTTTCTCTATCCGCATTGGTGCATGTAGTAGTGTTAATAATTGTTAGATTCCTTACAGTAATATTTTGCACTGTGAGTTGTGAAACCCCAATTTAACCTCCACTCAGTTATGAAACTCATTAAGTAACCAGCTGGCCACTTTCTTTCAACCAAACCTAACTAACAGAATTATTGAGGATCAGATAGGAGACTTAGCACAAAGGGTTAATTGTTGCTAAGATTTAAAAAATGTTTCATCACATTTATGTTAGAAGGGGCAAATTAACTATGATCTTATGTTGAACTGACATTCAAATTCAAGTTTAATGTCTCCTTTAATTAGAAAGATGTAACACACCATCCATGATTTTGTTTCTACCTCTGTAACCTCCATTTTATGCTTCGGACAGAAGGAAAGAACCACATCGTTTTTGAAACTCTCATTTCTCATCTCCCCACAAAAAAAACTTTCTCTTTACTTTGCCTCCCTAATTTATAATCTCATCTCCTTCCCCAACTTTTTCTTTAATTTACTGATTACAGGTATTTAACTGAAATTACATTGCAATTTGACATGACTATATAGGCATCCCCAGCTTACCTGATGTGTTAAGGACCACAGCACTTGTTAAAAAGTGGAACTGGTTGAAAAGAACCCATTTTTTGTAGTTATTCTTCTTTTGCCTTCTTCTGATAGGGGATGCGAGGGAATTATGGAGGCTCCCTTTGGAAGCTTCTGAAATTCCCTCATTTTCCCCTACAAGAAGAAGGCAAAAGGAGAAGAACTGATGAAAAAGTGGACCCCCATCAAAAGAAAGATATTTGTCTATAATTTAAAATGGTTGAAAAAGCAGAACATCAAAAAATGAATTGTCAAAAGGTGAGTGACATCTGTATTAGTAAATTTTTCTCCTTCTACTATAAATGCATTGAATTAGATGTTTGCCTCTTGACAATTTAACTAAAAGAGATTGGCCTTTTCTAGTGACATTCAGATGTCTGGTCAGTGTGTCAGTCTTATGTCACATATTAACACTTATTCCTGAATCCTACTATCTGTGCTTCATCAATGTCCTCTGTTACACAGCATTTCAAGATGTCAATGTCATGGTGATTCTTGGCTTCTCCTTCCTTTTGGCCTTTCTGAAGAGATTCGGCTTCAGCAGCACTGGATTCGGGCTTTGTCTTGCTGTACTTGGAATACAGTGGGCTGTGATTGTGAATGGATTCCTCTTCCATTTCTTTGATGGAACAGTGAAGATAAACCAACAAAGGTAGTTTACATACTTTAAAATTTATTTATTTATTTATTTTATTTTACAAATTCCCAGATCTCAGAGCCTGGCCCTAAGTCACAGTTGCCTGGCCGCTTTCCTCTAGTCCGCAAGAGGAAGGAGTCTCAAGAAAAGAGCACTGCCTTGAAAGATGCGTGTATTTTTATGATTCATTAGATTTAAATGAAGTAGATTTAAATGAATGGTATACGCTATGCAAGTATGATTGATGCTTAACGTATTACATTTAATGATATCACAAGGATCTACACCAGAGCTATATCTAGGGTGGGGCAACTAGACTACGTGCCCCAGGCTCCAATGCCGGGAGGGGTACAAAAAACATGCACGTAGGGGTGGGGAAGTAGGGGTAAGAAGGTGGGGTGCAACTTCCATGCTTGTGCTAGGCGCTATTTACCCTAGATACACCACTGATCTACACCATGACATCTCGTGGAATTATCCCTTGGCTTCAGCGTTTGACTCTGAACTCTCCAGGCCTGGGATAGTTCTGACATAGCAACCCTAATTTTTGCTGGTAGGATTCCCAGTTACTTTAAAACAGAGATAGGGAAAGTATGGTCTGTTGGCTGCAAGTGACTCCCAAGCTCCCTTCTTTCTGGTCCTGAGATCCCTACCAATCCCTCAAAGCTCCCAGCCCCCCTTTTTAAAAAAGGGTCTTTGGGTGATTTTTGCCTGAAACCACACCAAAACAGCACAAAACACCCTCAAACACCCCCCTCCCACAACACCCACCCCCATGCTGTTTTTTTTTTTACTCCATGTGTTAGGGAAACTCACCTTATCCTTTATGTCAGTGTTTCCCAGCCTTTGGTCCTCCAGATGTTTTGGACTTCAGCTCCTAGAATTCCTGGCTGTTGGCCTAACTGGCTGGGGCTTTGGGGAGTTAAAAGTCTCAAACATCTGGAGGACCAAAGGTTGGGAAACTCTGCCTTATGCAGCCGCCCAGACCTGCTTTAAAAAGTGGTTGCCATGTCTTCATTTTAAAGGACTGCGTCCCATAGTCGTGCTACATCTGGCTAATTCAGACTCTGAATGTCACAGTCTTAGCTCCTCGCCTACCCAATGATAACATACATTACTTCACTTATGAAAAAGGGTCCAATGGAGGTGCCACTATTTAGGTGAGTAGCATGCTGACCAAGGGAAACACATGGCCCCCTGCCATTTAGCTATAAATAGATGTCATGGTGGCAGGTTGTGGCAGAGGCAGTGTGCAGCCCGATAGGTTGAGGAGGAAAGGCATCTTGTGTGGTACTTTGCCCCCCTCCAGGAATTTGCCTGCCCCTAATTTAGATGGTCATGGGGATTAACTTTTGGCCTCAGTAAACGAGAAACCCAAGAATTCCACAGGATGTTGAAAGTGGAATAATTGCTGGGAACTGCCAAGTGAAAATATCTGAATTATGGTTGAAATTAAAAAGGAATAACTGTAACATAACAGGAGTTGATGAGACAAATGCAAGATCAAGCGTATAAGATGAACATAGAATTGTGAGGCATGATTTTTTATATGTGAGTAGATATCCAGAAAATGAAAACTAGATCAGAGTGGAAGAACAAAAACATTACATGTAAAAGTACTATTGGAGATGATGTTTTTTTATTTGTAAACTTAATAAAATTATTTAAAAAAAGAAAAGAAAGAAAGTGGAATAATAGCACTATAACAGTGTAGTGCAGCAATGCCCTAAGACTCAGCCTGGGTAATCAGTCAAGTCTTTTGGCTGGTGTGGAAAACAAAATTGCACTGGTGACAGCCAGGTCTCTGAGGGGGGGAGCATCCTGCAACTGTGGTACCACATCCAAGAAGGCTGTCATTTGTTTCTCCTCCTAAAGTTATCCTCCCAACACTGGCATGTAGAGGAGAATTTCCTCCCTGCCCCTGAGATCATATTGCTCAGGCATAGACAGCTATCTCCTGACAGAATCCTCCGTTGATTAATCATATGGGTTTGAGTTGATTTTGGTTAATTAATAAATTCAGTTGCCATACATCAGCATAGGAATAAAACAATTATTTCTGGAGAAAATCGCATACCTTTCACTTGACAAGATTACGCTCTTGTGCGTAGGGCTTAAGCACTGCCAAAATTGTGAAAAAGCATCATTATAAAATAAGACAAAAGAGAACAGAGATTTACACAGAATATATATATGTTAAAATCATAGGTATAAGTCAAGTAGTTATAGATCTAGCTAGGGGCTAGAGGACAGTTTTGCCCCCTACTCCCAGTTTGCTTGAATGTTAAACTTTTTGCCAAAAATATCTGTTCTAAAAAGATCTCTCCCTCCATTTTTTAATAAAGAGACCTCTTTAAAACCAAGCACAGGAAGTTACCTACTGTTTTATTTCTTGACTTTAAAAAGGCCTCTTCTGGATCTGTAACTACAAAGGGGGGGGGGGAAGGAGCAACATTGCCCCCCCTTCAAGTAGATGGGATTTATTTTTTAGTAAAAAAATAAAAATTGGAGAACTGTGGGGCCCTTGTGGGTCCAACCCTGTGTGAACCCAGTGAAAGGGTTAAGATATGATTTTGTGTTTGGTAGAAAAATAGATGAAATTATAATTAACTGCAGATGTTTCTTATCTAAGGAATATAGTGCTGAAAGTGCTTAAAGAAGGGGTGGTAGGTCATGGAAAACAGGCTTGTTCTTTCCTGCAACTTATCACAAGGACAAGGGAAGGAATAGATCATTTTGACATGTTGTTATCCTTGTATGCATGATGTAATGTAACCAATTTGTAATTGATTCTACTGTTAAGGGTGTATATAAGGGAGGTTTTTGACGAAGTGCAGGGTCTTCAGTGATACTCACACTGGGGACCCTGCGCAGTTCAGCAAAACCTGCGCAGTAAGAAAATAAAATATAATACTTTCTGCTTCAAGGACTCTGAGGTTTTTTCGTTTCCCTAGACGGCCACTTCATTTCTGGGGGCTCGTTCGGGATGAGAAGGGCTTTTTCCCGCCCACTTTGGCGGACGCCTAGGCGTCGGGGATTGTCGCCCCTTATTGGTGAAGCCAGCCAGGGCGCCTTTGAATATTTTTGACAAAACAGGTTTGGCTCGGATCGGGGTGACATCTCCGGCGGCGGCGCTCCTGCCAAGGGACCCGAGGTTGAAGCAGAAACTTGAACCCTCCCACGGTTATTGGTGAGTAACCTCCCTGCAATCTCAGGGAGAAGAGGGGGCCTGATCACCCCCCTGTAGTCTTGCCCTAGTAACCCACCATTAGAGGCGTGGGTGAACCCGCAGGGCTCGTGGAACCCGGGAAAGGAAATGGGAGGTAGTTTGTTGGTGTGAATGGGGTGTGCAAGGAATGCTGGGTGGTGTCGCAGTTCCCACCGCATGCCGTTGAGCGTCCGGGTGCGTGGGTCGGCACGAAGAAAAGTGTTGTCTGTCCCCTTTTGTGTTGGCACGTGAGACCCCTTACTCACGCGCCGATTCACCCCTCCCTAGTGTGTCCTGTCCGGATTGGGAGGAAATGGGAGGGGGACCGAGCGAACAAACCCCTTTGGGGTGCATGTTAAAGAATTTCAAAAAGGGATTTAGTGGGGACTATGGAGACCCTCCAATGACACCGGGACGTTTGCGAAACTTGTGTGAAGTGGAGTGGCCCTCCTTCAAGGTTGGGTGGCCCCCAGAGGGAAGCCTGGAACCCGCCCGGGTCCAGGCAGTGTATTCAATAGTAGTGGGTGAGCCTGGCCACCCTGATCAATTCCCTTATATAGATTCATGGGACACGGTGGTCTCTGGGAACCCCCCTTGGTTGCGAAAATGTCAGGAGCAAACTTGTAAGGCTATGATAGTGCGGCAGGAGAGAGCAAGGAAGAAGCTTGGAAGGGGCCAGATTTTGCCAGACTCAGTTCCAGAAGATAATATACCTCGTCCAACTGCCCCTCCCCCATACATGGCAGTGCAGGTGGCAGCCCCACCGCTGGCGGTGGTGCAGCCCCAGCCCGCCCTACCTCCGACTCCTATTGCTGCTATACCATTGCCTGCTGGAACCACACAACCAGGCTCCTCTCAGCCAGAAGGAGGAGCCGGGGATTGGAGGAATCTGGCTCGGAGGAGTCCGACCTAGTTGCCCCAGAAGAAAGAGATTCCTTTGACCTCAGGCATGGACCAAAAGAAAAAGCTCAAGAAAAGTCTAAGAGGAAACGACCTAAGCCAGCGCCTAAGCTTCCGAAGAGGATGACCGATGGTGATGAATCCAGTGAAAAGGGGGAGATGGTTGCGCCCTTGCGTCAAGTAGAGCAGGTGTTGGTGGACCCAAATGCAGAGGGAGGTTACCGGAGGATCCAGAGTTATCAGTATACTCCTTTTACTACATCGGACCTCCTCAATTGGAAAACACATTATGCTACATATACAGAGAAACCGCAGGAAATGATAGAACTTTGCTCCAGCGTTATGGCCTCACATGTTCCCAATTGGCAAGATTGTCAGCAGTTACTCCTGACTCTGTTCACCACTGAAGAACGGAGAAGGATAATCCAACAGGCAGAACGAATAGTAAGGGGCAGAGTACCCCTGGGGAAGCAAACCCTGAACAGTGGATAAGGGGCAGAGTTCCCTTGGTAGATCCAGGATGGGATCCGAACAATCTTGGCCAGATGGCTTTGCTTACAGATTATCAAGCCCTCCTGATAGAGGCTATGAGGGCAGGGATGAAGAGGCCTGTTAATATGTCTAAAATAGCAGAAGTACTCCAGGGGCCTACGGAACCTCCAGGGACATATTTGGAAAGGTTGCTTGATGCTTATAGACAATACACCCCTGTGAACCCAGACGACCCAGGAAGCCAGCAGATGGTGAACTTGGCTTTTGTGACCCAGAGTTACCCTGACATAAGAAAGAAGCTCCAGAAGCAAGAAGGATTTGTAGGCATGAATCTGAGCCAATTACTGGAGATCGCTCAGAAAGTGTATGTAAACCGAGATCAAGAGGAAAAGCGGGAAAAGGATAAACGGATGCAGAAGAAGGCAGAGTTGTTGGCTGCGGCACTGGCGGTAAAGGGAGATGATCGGAAGGTTAGAAGAAGGAGTGGAACCCTATTGGGGCCTAATGAGTGTGCCCTCTGCCGACAGGAAGGACATTGGAAAAATGAATGCCCCAGACGAAGGGGGATAGTCAGGGGGGGGGCAGGGGGCAGAGAGAGGAAGAGGAAGAGGAAGAGGAAGAGTGGTGGACGGAAGATACGGGCAGGAGGTGGATGAAGGGTTTGAGGATTTTGCAGGACTGGTTGGAATGGAACACTACGATTAGGACAGACCAGGCCCCCTTGCTCTGGCCCCGGGGAGCCTATGGTCACAGCACAAATAGGGGGCCGAGCCATCTCAATGATGGTGGATACGGGCGCCGCCCGTTCCGTACTAAATTCGGCAGTAGCCCCAAAGACTGAAAAAAGGGATTTACTGATTGGACTGTGGTTTCATCACAAGACAACCCTCTGAAATTGAAGTTCTCCAAGCGAAAGGGGAGAAAAAGATTCGGACTAGACTCTGCTGTGGTCATACCAGATAACTGACCATTCTGCGCACAGTCAGATCCGCAACAGGTGAAAGAAGATCTAGGCTAGACCCTACTGCTGTCACATACCTGGGAGCTGGCAGTTCTACGTACGGTCAGACCTAGCAACTGCTGAGGAGGAAGACTGGGACTAAGCCCTGCTGTGGTCACTCCGGAGGCTGATCACTCTACGCACGGCTAGATCCCTCCCGCGGTAAGCAATTGACAACTTGTGATGACTGTTAATGAGATAGTAATATTGATAATAGGTATAGTTTTGGGAATATTAGCTCTCATATATATGTATAGGGGATATTTTTGTGGGACAAGGAGAGTGGGATCCCCCTCCAGCTCTGAAGATGGGGTGGAGGCTGATAATCGGAATGTGGAGTGTGGTGTGCGGGATAGTCGGGGCCAATTGGTTTAAGCGACACGCCACCCATATGTTCCAACAACATGGGCATGATGTCACCTTAATATCAAACACCCACAAACTGTAGCAGATTTTGGATTCATGCCCTCTCTTATTAGTGAACCAGGGGTGATAGTGGGAGCCCTACAGTCAGCGTTGAGAGGAACCCCGAATCTGTTTGCCACAGTTGATGGAGGAATGAACAGAACACAGTTCAAGCGACTGAAGTTCTATACTTATTCTCCGGGAATGTGTTTCTGTTGCCATCATAGTGGAAATTGGAACTCTAAATGGAAGGGGTATGTAAAACACTCTGCATTCTATGATAAACTAGGAAATTATTCAGCCTGTAGTAGTAGGTTCTATTTGTATGACTCATATAATAGTTCATATCACTTTGAAGGGGGTTTAAGTAATACAAGCTTTGAAGAATTATACCCGGAGTATCCTATGTTTGTCTCTAATTATACTGGGTCGGGTAGCATTTGTTCGGGGATGATGGCTAGAGATCCGCATCTGTGGTTTTATTTTGACGGATGGGCCACCAATTACCACCCAGGAGCCTATCAGTGTGTGGGAATAGGGTATATGACCATACCTGTTCAGGTTTTCATGCCAGAGAAAGAGAAGCGAGGAGTTAGAAAAAGAAGAGATCTGGTGGGACCATTAGGTAACCAGTGTGAGGACTTGGTTATTGTAGGACCCCAACTGTCTAGAACTGAAGGTAGCAGAGTAGCAGGCGGATTATTTACAGGACTCCTCACCCTGGGAGCCTACCCAGGAATTGTAGCACAGGAAAATCGTAAAAGTATATTGGGATTGACCTGTAGATTGGAAAAGACTATAAATGCAACTGGGAGGTTGGTGAGGGCTCTGCAACACGAGGTCGAGGAGTTGAATCAGTTACTCTTACAGCATCGGTTGGCTCTGGATTATTTGCTGGCCAGAAAAGGGGGGTTTTTTTTCCATAGTCAAGGGAGGATGCAAAGTTACCTTCCATGACTTAAATAAGACCATAGAGGATGAGGTGCAACACTTACAAGAGGTAATACTGAACAATGATAATGGGGCAAGTAATCCCTTGGAATGGTTAACATCCTGGTTGCCAAATTTTGGGTGGTTAAGAACGTTGTTCCTTGGTTTTGTACTATTATTGGTTGGGGGAGTTCTAATTATGTTATGCCTGTCCTGTGCTATAAAGTGTGTGCGGACTTCCCTTTCAGACGCTATGGAAGGGAAAGCGGCTCGCTACGCAGTAATGGCCCACGGGTATGCATAGGAGGGACATGCTTCAAATTGCAGAGAATTTGGCATGAAGGGGGGAATGAAAGGGTTAAAGATATGATTTTGTGTTTGGTAGAAAAATAGATGAAATTATAATTAACTGCAGATGTTTCTTATCTAAGGAATATAGTGCTGAAAGTGCTTAACGAAGGGGTGGTAGGTCATGGAAAACAGGCTTGTTCTTTCCTGCAACTTATCACAAGGACAAGGGAAGGAATAGATCATTTTGACATGTTGTTATCCTTGTATGCATGATGTAATGTAACCAATTTGTAATTGATTCTACTGTTAAGGGTGTATATAAGGGAGGTTTTTGACGAAGTGCAGGGTCTTCAGTGATACTCACACTGGGGACCCCGCGCAGTTCAGCAAAACCTGCGCAGTAAGAAAATAAAATATAATACTTTCTGCTTCAAGGACTCTGAGGTTTTTTCGTTTCCCTAGACGTCCACTTCACCAGTACATGTTTAGTACTACCTGCAGTGAATACATCTCACTGTAATGTGGAAAACAGTAATCAAGTGTTCTGTGTGACTGCCGCACTGTTACCTATCCAGATGCTTATTGTTGGTGGTCCACTTCAAGGCCTCAGGTTCACTCCCTCTGTTTCCCATTTTAAACCAGGCTTGGACTGAGGAACCCTCCAAATGGAGGTACCTTGAACTAGCAGCAGATCATGACCCTCTGGTTGGATGGCAGCTGCTATCAGCCTTGCTGGTGAAGCTAATAACATGAGATGAGAGCTGCAATCCAACAACCATTGGAGGGCCACATGATTCCCATCCCTGGTTCATGAGTTATTATTTAAAAAATAGGAGAGCTAGTATGGTGTAGTGCTTTGTGTGTTTGACTAGGACTCGAGTGAGACCAAGATTTGAATCCCTGCTCTGTCATGGAAACCCTCCTGCATGACCTTGGCCAACACATACACTCTCAGCTTCAGAGGAAGGCAGGGGCCAGGAAAACCCTTAGAGTGGTGTCATGATTTGTGTGTCAAATTAGGATTCCAGGAGACAAGGGCCATTTCTGCCCTACGCTATTCTAGTGCTATAATTTCACTTTCAACATCCGCGGTATTCTGGAGTTTGTAGTTTACGGAGGCCAAAGAGTTCTCTGGCTGAGAATCCTAAAGGCCCCTCCCTAAACTGCAAACCCCAGGATTCCATAGGATATTGAAAGTGGAATAATAGCACTAGAATAGTGTAGGACAGAAATGGCCAAGGAAATCTACTGGGTAACATCAAACAAGTCACATTTTCTCAAGAACAGTAGAAGGCAATGACACCCCCCCACCCCGCCAACAAATCTTTCCAGGATATCTCATGATACATTAACCTTAGGCTCACCAAAACTTGGAAACAACTTGAGGCACACAACAACAGCAGCAGCAGCATTGGAAACATTTTTTTTTAAATGTTCCCTGATTAATTGGAGATGACTTTTACTTGATTAAAAGACTTTGAATTGATTAAACTGAGCTGATGAATCAAGTACACATTGCAACTCACACACTAATCAGACTGCACTGTTGCTGTTTCACATATACCAGCCTAGGAATTTTAAAAAACCTTTTTGTACTACAGCTCCCCAAATCCATCAACCATTGTGATCAGTGACTGGCTTGTGGGAAGCATAGGGTATAAAAGTAACTTTGCCAGGCACTGCCCTCTGTGTATCCTTAGGCTTTTATCTGAGCCCCAGTATTTCTGGCTCTGGGCCTGGTTTGGGTGCACCCTTTGGAGTCACTGGAATCCACAAGCCTGCTGCTGACTAGAGAATCCTCTCTTGCCTGTCGCTTAGTGGCAGCCTCTTGGGATTCCCGTATATCAGACAAGCCAAGAATGACACCGAACTAATGTACAGCCATGAATTACACTCTGTCTGAGTCATCAGCAGTCTGCACTTTGCCTGCCTCTGTTGCAAGGTGCTTGAGGAGGATGGAGTGGCACAAAATCACTTGCATTAGGCAGAAGCAAAAAAAGGAACAACCCATTCATCTGAAAAATGCCAGTTACCTCAGGAAGCCTTGAGGTGCCATATGAAGGGCAGATTTCATGTTATCTGAACACAGCCTCATTCCTGAAGTTGTGTTTGCTTGGATAAAGGGAAATGGATACGTGTGGTGTTGGTTTTGGTGGTAGGGAACAAGGGGGCACTGAACAAGAGCACAAGATTGCTGGCTGAGCAGGCAGGTTTTTAAATCCATACTGTGCACCTGCAACTTTCACACTGAATCATGAAATGATAGAGCTGGAAGAGACCACAAGGGTTATCCAGTCTAACCCTCTGCCATGCAGGAATGTACTCCTGAGAGACGGCCATCCAGCCTGTGTTTAAAAACCTCCAAAGAAGGAGACTGCACCATTCTCCCAGCCAGTGTATTCCACTATTGAACTGCTTTTACTATCAGGAAGTTCTTCCTAATGTTTAGGTAGAATCTCTTTTGCTGCTCCTAGTCTCTGGAGCAGGAGAAAACAAGGTTACACCATCTTCATATGACATCCCTTCAAATATTTAAACATAACTGTCATGTTACCTCTTAACCTCTTCTCCAGGCTAAACATACCCAGCTCGCTAAGTCGGTCCTCATAGGGCATGGTCACCAAGCCAAAAAGCTGAAAATGCCCCCAAGACATTTTCTTTTCACCTGGTCTCTTTCTCATCTTCTTTCTTCATGCTTTGGTTTTTATTATGAGTTCATGAACAAGGCTCTGGGGTTTGGTGTGGTATTACTGTAATGGGTCTGATTCATTTGGATTGTTGTTGTGTGCCTTCAAGTCATTTCTGACTTACAGAGACCTATGGTGAACCTATCAAGAGCTTTTCTGGGGGCTGAGAGTGTGTGATGCACCCAAGATCACACAGTGGATTTCCATAGCTGAGAGAGGAATTGAACCCTGGTCTCCATGGTTGTAGTCCAATGCTCAGATCATTACACCATGATGCAGTTGATCTGGACGGCCATGGTTGAGGTGACAGTTTTTGCTGCAAACAGATAGGTTGCTGTGGATATCCTTCAGTTGGGTTACTTGATAAAAATTTAGTGGACACCCATGAACATTTACAGTGGCGGTGATAGTATTATTATTACTACTGATACGACTACTATTACCAGTGAGACTGCTGGGCACTCTCTTCGTTGATATGTATGACTTCCTTTATAGTGCCCAGAATGAGGAGGCATATATGTACAGGAAAAAGTGGAATAAAGAATACAGGGAAATTATTTCTATCTTGCTCTGTAACACATCAGCCCAGAGAGAACTGCTCTCCAGTCTATTCCCAGGTGATCCCAACAGGGATGAGTGGAGACCTAGAATGAGATTCCTTTTCCATAAACCCTCTGCAAATGGGATGACATTGGGAGTATGTCCACTCAGACATCTGAGAACGGCCATGCCCCCTGGTGTCATCAAGTCCCCCCGTCTGAAGCTCTGCTTTTCCATCCAGCAGGGTGTAGTAGCTCGAGAACTGGGCTACAACCCTGGAGAGCAAGGTTTGATTCCCCACTCAGCCATGGAAACCCATTGGGTGATCTTGGGTATATCACACACTCTCAGCCCCAGAAACCTTCAAGATAGGTTTGACTTAGAAGCACTGTAAGTTGGGCACAACTTGAAGGCATACAACAACAGCTGTAGCAAGGCAGGGCACTGAAACTTCATGGCCCCTTCTTCTTCAGAGAGGAAGAAGAGGAGGAGTAACCTACTTCTGGAGGGGGCAAACTTTCATAGGAAGGCTTTGGGGAGGAACTGGGTCTCAGGCAGGCTACAATCCTCTGTGGGCCATCCAAGTAGGCTGTTCTTCCTATCAGTGTGCCACTGTAATCAGGTTTTAGTCTGAACTTTAAAAGAATTACCTGAGGGAGCTGAACGAGTTTTGGAGATAAGGATGTGCATCTTGAACATCTCCTTTAAAATTAGGGCTAAAACCTGGAACAGATGAACAGCCTCACTGACATGGAAGACCCAAGGAGCCACTGATTTCTCCCTTCCCCACCTGCTGCCACAAGGCTAATGATAAGCCCTATTGCTTTGAAGAATAAAGACAGAACACATTCTGCCCAAAAAACCTGAAGAGAACAACATCACAAGAACCAGAGGCAGTACAGGTGTAAGGTGCCTAAATGTTTTCTATGTTCCAAAGAGATGCTATTGATTATTATATTTCTTTCTTTCTTTTTTCCCCCTTCCTTCTCCAAAGCATTCTAGAAGCCCTTATGACTGTAACCACAGTACTGATTTCAGCTGGGGCAGTTCTTGGCAAAGTCAACTTGATGCAGTTGATCTGGATGGCCATGGTAGAGGTGACAGTTTTCGCTACAAACAGATGGGTTGCTGTGGATATCCTTCAGGTACAAATCAACTTCTCTGCCAGAGCTTGGCCAAAGTACTTTTTCAGACTGCAGTTCCCAGAATCCAGCATGCTAAGATGATGGGAGTTCTGGGAGTTGTCATCCAAAAAAAGAAACTTTGCCAAGGTGCTTCTGAGATAAAGGCTGGGAAGGGCAGAGATTCAGCAGCAGCAACAGGAGCAATCTTAGCTTTCCAAAGTCCTTTTCTTCTGAGAAAATGTCCCTTTTGTGTAGTTCGATTTTATGAGCAGCTGCCTCTGCCTTGCACTCTACATTTCTTTAACTAACAGAATAGTTTCAGGGCAGCAGTTTATACAGACAGTCTTCCACAATGTTAAGAGAGCTGCCAACCCTAGGTGTCTTTTGTAATGAACTCTTTATGTAAGAAGAGCCATCTTGGTTCAGACCAAAGGTCCATCTAATACAGCTTCCGCTTCACCACCAGGGAAACAACCTGCTGGAAGCCTGCAAACAGGGCATGAAGTCAACCTCTTACTGCTGCTCCCCAACAGCCAGCATTGGATGGCTTATTGCCTCTGAACCATGGAGGTTCTATTTAACTATTGTGCCATTGATAGAGCTACTGGTTCCTTGAATTTCACTGATACAGTTGTCACACAACAGGCTTTTTCCTCAACCCAGGACTCACCAAATGTGCCTTCCAGTACCTTTCAGTGCTGGCTGGAAATGGTGAGAATTGTAATCCAGTACATCTAAAGAACTCCAGGTTGGGGAAACTGTTATATACCAACTCTTTTCTCTGAGTGCCTAGACTTAGGTGGCTAAAAGAGCACAGTGGTCTTTTTAACCACTGGAATTCCCCAGTATGACCATGACTGAAGACTGCTACTTGCCAGTTGTCTACTAGATTCTGTCTTCTTTTGTTTTCCTGGCATTTTAGAAACCTGGAAAATGGAATCTCTGAAAATAATGTCACAGATGGGTGATATGGCACTCCAAAGAGGTTCTCAGACTGTGCCCTGTGTCCAGTTAATACCTGCCCCAAAATATAGCCTTTTTACCTTTTCAGCACCATCACAGAAGAGGCTGTACTAGCCAAAATTGCAGTCCTTGTCAGTCACTGAATCTAATGTCCTGGGCATGACTGTCTATTCAGAACATGAGCTGCCCTTCTTATTGTGGCTTATTAATTACAATAATTGCTAAGTTGTGGTACAGGCAGGCATTAATAAAGGAGAATAAATTTAAAATGGATTGGAGGACGCTTGTAAGGAAGAAGGGTTAAGAACTCTTCTCCCACTGTTTCGCTCCTGCAGCGTCATTCACCAGCCTCCACATTGACAGAGTATGCTCCATCCTGGCAGTATCTGAAATGGCATCTTTTTTTGTTGTTATCCACAGATTAAAAGCCATGTGAGCTTGATGCACGTACATTTATTTGGGGCCTACTTTGGCTTGATAGCCTCCTTAAAACTCTACCATTCTTCTCTGAGCTCAACAGTTGAGAAGGAAAGATCAAGACCAGTTTCGGATACGTTTGCAATGCTGGGTAAGCTGTTTGGTTAGTCTCCTAAGGCAGGGATGAGAAATCTCAGTCTTTTCCTTACTTTTCATTTTCCTCATAGAAACATAGAAATGTAGAGTTGGAAGAGACCACATGGACTATCCAGTCCAACCCCCTGCCATGCAGGAACACCCTCAAAGCACTCCCGACAGATGGCCATCTAGCCTCTGCTTAAAAACCTCCAAAGAAGGAGACTCCACTACACTCTGAGGCAGCAGATTCCACTGCCGAGCAGCCCTGATTGTCAGGAAGTTCTTCCTGAGGATCAGGTGGCATCTCCTCTCCTGCAGCTTGAATCCATTGCTCCTTGTCCTGGTCTCTGGAGCAGCAGAAAACAAGCCCTCTCCTTCCTCTACATGGCATCCCTTCAAATATTTAAACATGGCTATCATGTCCCCTCTTAACCTTCTCTTCTGCAGACTAAACATACCCAGCTCTCTAAGTCTATCCTCATAGGGCATGGGCTTCCAGGCCCCTCACCATTTTGGTTGCCCTCCCTCCCCCTCTTCTTTCCTTTCTTTCTTTCTTTCTTTCTTTCTTTCTTTCTTTCTTTCTTTCTTTCTTTCCTGGGCCTGAAGAAAGTACAGTCTCAGAATTCCCACCACCTAGCAGATTTTGAGGCTGGATATTAGCCAACCACTTGGGCACCTGTCATATGAGAAAGTGTTATTAAGCAGTTGATATTAGGCTTCCATTTTTTGCCCACTGATAGAGACAGTCACTGTTGTGTATCAATTGTTGAGGCGCACAATCACAAAGATGCTGTTTTCCTCATGTCCTGCTTGTTAGGTCCATAGTGGCTAGCCACTAGTACTGAGCTCATATGTCAAGAAAATATAGTGCAACTTTATATTAAGGGAGTTACACATCAGTCATTCAACACAATTGTGTAATAGAACTGCAATATTGTATGGCCAACGTGCACTGATGTGGAATGTGCAACCATTAATGACCATGCAATTAATCTGGAATGTTTCGTGATCAACATTCTATGCACAATGAGGTGCAGTGGCATCACATTTCTAATTCTGTTTTCATAACACTCAGATGAATATGGCTATTACGCATTGCCCAACAATGTCTAGGTGCTTGCATACAGAACCCTGTACATGCATAGAACACCCACAGGATACCAGTCCTATGTGAACAAGATTGTGGACTAGAGAGGGCTTTCATCTTATCTATAAGAGCATTCTTCTTGTGCTCTTATTTGATTTCAGTATTGGTTTAATAATATTTAATGGTTGACCTACAGCAGGATATATTGGTACTGTTTGGCATTTTTGGTAGTTCATGCAACCCTTGAAGGACACTAGGGGCGGAAAATGGGCTCTCAGACTTGCTGCAGTTGAATGCTCCTGGTTTTCTATGTAGTATCCTCCTTTAGACAGAGCTCATGGAAACTGGCTTTCTGTGTGTTTATATCAAAAGCTGACTATGCACAGCATGGAATGGTTGGAAAAAGAGTGGCACCAGTAACTTACCACTTCCTTGAAGCTGTTTTCCATCTTTGAAAAATTAATTTAAAATCCAGGGTCTTGCCACTATTTATGTAAGCAATGCATATTTGAGATACATATATTTTTAAAAAAAATTATGGACATTACTTTTTGGAGAACCTACTTCTTGAATCCACCAACCAGCCTGCAGTTCAAAAGGTTATTCTTCTGAGCTCTGCCCTTAGGGTTCAACTTCTGAAGCAGCAAAAACAGGCTAATGTAGAGAGAAGGACTCTGAATCTTAAGCACACAACCCACAATGACCAGTGTTTTTTTTTATCACTTAACTCAACAAACAGAGCTACAAAATGACATTCTACCCTGTCCATATTTACACCCTGGCAGAGAGCCATAACTTGCTGGGTGTTACAACTTCATTGGGTGCGTCATGTGCTTGGAAGAGAGGTACAGCCTCTGAAACATGTTTTCTGCTTAGGCAGATAAACATGCTTCTTTCTCTAAGTACAGAAAAGTCTCTGTCCAACAATTCCAAGTTACACAGAGTCATGTGTTCTGTTAGAAGTGCAACAACCTTTGACACTGAAGAATCCAGAATGCCTCAGTAGTCATAGGGTGGATAGTCTGGCCATTTCTTCACTAGACTGTTATAGTGCTATGATTCCACTTTCAACATCCTATGGAATCCGGGGGTTTGTAGTTTTGGGAGGGGCCAGCTGGCCCCTCCCAAAACTACAAACCCCAGGATTCCATAGGATGTTGAAAATGGAATCATAGCGCTATAACAGCCTCGTGTGGAAATGGCTTATATGACCTGAAGTGTCCTCTCTTCTGGGCAACTATTCTGACCCCTCTGTGATGTAAATTGATACTCTTAGAGATGTGTCTCCACATCTTCTCTTCCCAGCAGTCAATTGGCACCCTGAGGTACCTTTCTATCTTAGAATGAAGGTCTCATAATAAAGCCTTTTGTTTGTTTCTCTCTTTCTCTTTTAAGATAATTTTTATTGAGACCCTTTAAAAAAAAAACTTAAGAATTATAGAGATTAGAAAGGAAAAACAAAGAGAACCAAAATAAAACCAGCCATCTACATTCGCTAGGGTTGGGGGTGCAAGACCTCCACGAAAGTGGGAAAACTGCATATATCAAAATGCATGTGTATGTCTGTGGGAAGGGGGCTGAAGCATGATGGGGAGAGTGGGCATCCAGGGTTGAAACAAGGTCAGGGAAAGGAGAGGAAAAGAGGAGGTAGGTTAGCATGGTAGCCCTATATTTCCTCTCTCTTGCTCATTTCTCTCCTTGGAATGGGGGGGGGCACCAGAAGAGGGTTTGCATTGCTGAGAAATCAGGCTGTGGCCAGGCAGCAGCTGGCAGAGGAGGAGGAGAACCAGAGGTGGGTTTTTAAAGGGCTGCACGGACCGATTAGAGCGGCCAAGAGGGAAAGTTCCCCCAGAAAAGAAGCGCCTGAGGTGGGTAGAGCAAGGGTTGAAGAAATTTGCAAATTATCTTACCCATGAGAGTTAAATCCACAAATGTGGTGGGCTGACTATGCAATTAAATACAAATTAAAAAGTGCGGAACAAAAATAAAGTAAAATAGAGGAAAAGAAGAAGAGAAAAAAGTGATTTCTGATTTTCCTTTTGGCACTTTAGTTATTCATGCTTCCGTACACCATATTCCTTTCTTTCTTTCTTTTTTAAATTTGTTACATTCTATTGCTGTGTAAGACACTGCTGTCAAGAAAGGAGTCAAAACAATTTTGCTGATTCTTAGGACGAGAAACAGATTTTCAAAAAATAGGACCCTTTTACCATATAGCTGTATATTCTAATTGTAGCTACAGTGCAACAGCATTTGTCATTCATGACTCATCTAACCAAGCACATTTTTGGCAAAATAGTTAAAATAACTCCTATATTCCCTTATTTCTCATATTCCCTTATTTCAATGGCCTATTCTTTCTAATCTTTTTTTTTTTAAAGTCACCAAGCCATTTTCCTTTTTTCTCAAAAAGTCTATGAGGGGTTTCCAGTCTTTAAGAAATGTCACCAATAACCTTTCTGTAACCAAACCAGACAATTTATCCATTTCTGCTAGATCTATCAGATCCATTGACAATTCCTCCATAGTCTGGTGCCTGAAGCAGTCTTTTCCGACTGTACATCCATCAATCCCAAAAGAAAAACTTCCAGCCTTGTTTGTTTCTTGAAGCTATTGGAGTATTTGCTCCTTACTCAGGATCTCTAAACACTGCACGCAGTCTCTATCAGGTACAATCCATAATCAAATGAAGTTTTTGAAGAACTACATTATACTGAGATAGAAATTAATTAATTAAAATCAGTTGTTATCATGATGCTTGTGTCCTGTCTTTAAGGTATCTGCTGGATGTGTGTTAGAATAGACCGAGTAATGAGTTTAAGCATTGCTAGAGGTAGAAAGAGTGCTACAAATGATTGAACACCAATTTTTGATTGCAACAGTGTATCTGTCTGGAGCTTGCTTGTATATTCCAATGTATCAAAGGGTTAATTGCTTTATTGCCCACTGCTACAATGTATCCAGTAGAGGGAGAGAAGATCAAAGTAGGGGAAAATGAAAGTGCCAAATGGTGTTGTGAGACTTTGAAGTGTTCAGAGATAAGGAGCAGGAAACATGTTCCAGCCTCAAGGATGAAAGCTAGGTAAACAACTGTGAGTCTGGGAAATGTCTAAAGTTCTGGAGCGATGTTAAATTTATGATCCTCTCCTATGTGCCTAAATTTGTATAGAAAGGTATAAAACCTGTAACCGCCATGTATGCTTCAGTCTCCACAATTTCAGACAAAGTGTGCAGCATTGCTTGCTTTGCTGCTAATAAAGACTGCTGTCTACCTCTAAGTGGAGTTTGTGGATTGTGTGTTAGCCAGAGCATGATAGTTATCAGTTAAGGTAGATATTTTCTAACGAAAAGAAGAAGATATTTTAATTAGAAAATATCTACCTTAATGGATAAATGGAATTATCTTTAGTTATAGTTATAGTTATCTTTTTGTTAGAAAGTATCTATCTTAACTGATAACTATAACTAAAGATAATTCCATTTATCTTTAACTTTAAAAAATTAGTGAATTTTTAAAAGTAGGACTACAAGGAACAGGAAAAAAAGAAAGGGAAAGGGGGGAAAGTACACAAGATATGAACATGAGTTCATCATATCCATTAAGCTGAACATATTTCCAAAAATATATTTTCTTCAAGTTGATATCTATAAAATACACATTCATAAGTAGCTAAAGCAGTGAGATCTTCTGACCATTGAATGAATGGAGATGAATATTTATCTTTTCAGCCTTGGAATACATGTATTTTAGCAAGAAAAAGAGCATGCAGGATCCAGCTGTGTTGACTGTTAGTTAAATTCCACGTTTCAGGGATATAACGTAAAAGAACGTATGTGACTACAAATATCAACAATTTTTCCAGTACCAAAGTGATATGTCACAATACATCCAGAAAAGAGAGAAGTAATCGCTGAACATTGTTGCTGTGTTATTGTGCCTTCAAGTCATTTCTGACTTATGGTGACCCTAAGATGAACCTATCATGGGTTTTTCTGGGGTCTGAGAGTGTGTGATGTGCCCAAGGTGACACTGGTGAGTTTCCATGCCTGGGTGGGGAATCAAACTCTTGTCTCCAGGACTATAGTCCAATGCTCAAACCACAACACCACAGTGGTTCTCTACCACTGACCATACCCACACTATATGACTCAGGGAAGCACAGTTAGTTGTTACACCACTGTCATTTAGCTGAAATAGGCTTCCATTATCACCCTAGAAGAAGTATTTTTAATTTAAATTTATTTTTATCTTAATTGATTGGCTTCAGTTGTAACAGAAGCTGGAACCTGGGTCTCCCAAGTGCCAATCCAACACTCTAACCACTACACTACATTGGCTCTTTGGCTGCAGTACATAAGCTTTACTTGCATCTGGCCTTTTTCAGTTATGTCACCTTGTATTTGAATGTGTGTGTGACAAAGTTATGTTCATCCTGGTCTACACTCAAAGCTAAGGGTGGGCAACTTCTGACCTCACAACTATTATTGCATTGCAACTAACAGCAGTCCTAGTCAGTCTAACTGAATAGAGATGGTGGTGGTGGGAAAGCCAGTTGAATAAGATCTGAAGAACCACAAGTAATTCATCACTGCTCTGCAGGGACTACAGTTCTTGGATCCAAATCTGTGACAAAAGGAACCAAGAACATCAAAGTACTACGGCTGGATCAGACTCAAGTCCCCCAGTCCAGCTGCCCCAGGAGGGTCTCTCCAGATGACCTCAAGGGCCAAATGGGATTGTGAGAGAGAAGGCTATCTGTCAGGTAACTTAGTACCCCAGTAGTTTGGGGTGGTTTCTACTTATATTTATACAACCACCCATTATTAACATGTCTTATTCTCACATCAGAAGTAAAGCACTGGCCATCTTGCCTTAGAAGACTGCCTGCATTTCAAATTTCATGAAATATAAGAAATATGGCAGCTGCTTCCTTGATACACAGAAAGTAACCATATTCTGTATCAAGAAGAGAAGAATTTAGACATTGCAGGACATAGGGTGCCAATTATTCTTACAGCAATTAAACATAGATTTGGCCCCTGCTGTCTGCACTACAGTCTACAGGACATACTCTTCAACTGTTCCAGTTTGGCAGGTACAGTCCTGATCAATCCTTTGCCATCCTATATTTACAGCTACTGTTAAAATGTCCCAGTTTATCTCTCTTCCTCCCACTTTCTCCCTTGGTACTCAGCTTACTCCAGTTGCTGTGAATTGAGTTCAAAGTGCAAAAGTAATTTGAACTCAATTAAGTCAGCAAGGGGGAGAGGGACCGGGCCAGGCCGGGCCAAATCTTACCCATAGGCTCAGCCAAAAGGAAACTGCTGTAGTCTTTCCTAGCTTGTGTGTTCTCCCTCATTAATAAATTTTGCCATATTGACCACGCTCCAGGGCTTTCTTATGCATTAGCCACTTTAGGCACAGTGCCTACAGCCTATGAAAACAGGCTTTTAAGGCCTACAAAAATATCCCTAGCAGTACATTAAGTTGAGATGGGGAGTCGAATACTATTCTGCCTACGGTCTATGAGAGCCTTAATGTAGCCCTGCCACACTCTGATGTTGCTTGGCCATATGTTTCCCAGTTTTCGTCCATGAAATGTCAGAGAAAGGGTATGACAGCATACCATAGGCTGCATCACGACTGACTTAGCTTTGGCTTTTGCTGTAGCTCCCTCTGGAAAAGAAGTGAGCAAGGAAATGCATAGCACATAGAAATCCTCATTGCATCAAGGCAATATGTTTATCGGAGAACTGTAGCTGCATGTTTCACTGCCTAGGGAAGGAACAATTTCACTGCCTAGGGGAGGATCAATTAGACATGGGCCATTTCTGCACGACACTCTTATAGCGCAATGATTCCACTTTCAACCTCCTATGGAATCCCGGAGTTTGCAGTTCCAGGAGGGGCCGGCTGGCCCCTCCCGGAACTGCAAACTCCAGTATTCCATAGGAGGTTGAAAGTGGTATCATTGCGCTATAAGAGTGTTGTGCAGAACAGTTCATGGCGAAAATAACTTGGGTGGAGAAAATAACTTCCCCTGCCATTTATTTGTTCAGTCACCACCTGAGCTGTTTTTCTGAGCCAAAAGGTAAAAAGGTCATTCCAGCTGACTCCATCTGCTCTTGTGTGTAGTTTGCTCATTTAGTCATCAAGAGGTTGTTAAAATCTCATTATCACTTTGTGGAATTTTGTCACAAATCTGTATAGTTAAAACAGACCTAGGAAGGGAGGAAGGAATACATGAGCTTTGTTGCTGGTATTGCCAGAAGCAACCTCTGAGCGAGGCACCAGTTCTTTGAACTTGATGATCGACAAACAGGTGACGCGATAGTTGGCTCTGCTGTGGTCATTCCCCACTTACCTCCCATCCCTGCAATAAATTACCAGCAACCCGCACCTATTGTTTCCTTTTAAATATGGCATGCAGCAGGAGATCCTGTTACGTATCTCTTTGACTCAGCTCTTGTTTTGTCACGCTCTAGATTGGTGGTAGGCTAGACCCAAAGTATAAATTAAAAAATATGCATACGTGGGTGGGTGGCACCCAAAGCAAAACTGGTAAACAAACAATAGTCATTTCCTTGCTTCACTCCTGAGGCATAGGGACAGGCTGCTAAATCAGAGGCAGCAAAAGATGTCTCCTTGAAGTTGTTGTGTGCCTTCAAGTCAGTTCCGACTTTTGCCCATCCGAAAGTGAAGCTACCATGGGGTTTTCTTGGCAAGAAATGTTCAGAAGGGGTTTGGCATTGCCCCCCCTCCCCGAGGCTGAGATAAACTGCTTCCAAACAAATCATGCCATGAAAACCCCACTATAGGGTTACTGGAAGTCAGAAATGATATGACGGCACACAACAGCAGCAACAACGACAGCAACATCATAATCAACAACAAGTATGGGATTAATTGGTGAGTCTGTTTGCTGAAGCGTGAATCTCTGAGAAAGTCCTGTTGTGGGAGGTAAAACAGTTTAATCAAAGGGAATATGTTCTGCCCTTTATGTCTACTTTGACCCCTAATACTGCAGCCAGAACAATTTGTCATTTATTAATAAAACACCAGTCACTTTGATGACTGGAATTAGTAGGTGGAGGGAGGGTTCCTATATTACAAGGACTCCCACGAAAGAATTAAACATGGCTCCTGTTTTCCAAACCAATACTTCATCTCTAATCACCTGACATATTGGTTCAACCTCTTCTACATATATCTATAATATTTATACTGTTTTTTATGCTCCAGGACCCAGCGCACAAATATACACTGTTATAATGATACTTTAAAATATACAGTATATTACAGTGATAATAAAAGAGACAGACTTCAGTCTCCTATTTATTCAAGTTCTATCGCTATCAGTAACAGTTGTCTTGGAAATCTCTCATTCACAGGATGGCCATAAGCTGAAAGTGATTGGTGGAATTAGCAACATCATCAAGGAGCTGTGCAGAATCTCACCAGAACACCATTTCTGCACTACTCTGTTATAGTGCTATTATTCCACCTTCAACATCCTGTGTAATTCTGGGGTTTGTAGTTTCCTGAGGCCAAAGAGCTCTCTGACTGAGAATTCTAAATGTCCCTCCCTGAACTGCAAACTCCAGAATTCCACAGGATGTTGAAAGTGGAATAATAGCACCATAACAGTGTAGTGCGGAAATGGCCTAAGAATCTTGATCAGCAAGGAATACAAAAGATTTTCTTTTTAAAGTCATCTGCTCTAATGGGGATATCAGAGGGGCAGTAGGAGTGATAAAACTACTGCAAATACAGTGATAAATTGAACAATACAATAAAGCATGCCCAACAGTTTCTTCCTCTTCTGTATCACGGGGCACATGCATTGTTGATATGCTGATGGTAGGACTTTAAAATGGACTAACATGAATGCTTTTCTAACTTTGCCAAAGAGTTTGCTGGCAGGAATATTTTACCTGTAACCAAGCTTAGACAGTGCTGTCATTTTACATCTCAGATTCTTTATGTAGTGATAGACTTAGCTTTCCAGTATCCAAGAACTGTTCAATTTCTAGCTGTAAGCCTCTTGGTCTGTAGTTTCTCCGTTAGCCACTTGGGGGAAGAGAGAGCATTAGCCTGAAATCCATGTTATTTGCTCAAGTGTAGGTCTCTGGCCATATCTGCACGACACTCTTATAGCGCGATGATTCCACTTTCAACCTCCTATGGAATCCTGGGGTTTGCAGTTCCGGGAGGGGCCGGACGGCTTAGGATTCCAAACCCCAGGATTCCATAGGATGTTGAAAGTGGAATAATAGCGCTATAACAGTCTAGTGCAGAAATGGTCCTGGTCTCCAACAGGAATCCAACATGCAAACAACTACATACTCACCATCAGTTGGAAACAACTTTTTTAAAAAATAAGTCTTATTAAAGGTTTTCAAGATAAATACAAACAAAAGACAAACAGAAACAAATTACAGCAAGTACACAAGAAAAAACAAAGAAAAAGAAAAAAAAGAGAAAACACTATTGACTAAATATTAAAAATAACTAAAGATGATAAAGATACTATGCATTGGTTTCCCGCTTTCCTAATACAGATTATAGATAAATCTATAAAATAATTTCTGTTATTACATATAACATATTACACGTATGTTATTACATATAATGCTTCAGCTTCTACTTTTCCAAACAAATTAGTTGTCAAAACCTACTGTCTGTGCACTGTACTCTTTTTCTTGGAACAGCATATTAAAGGTTCTCAATCTTTCAAATTTTCAGTCTTTCTCTTACCAATATTGTCAGTTTGTCCATTTCAGCTAAGTCCAATAGTTTTATCAGCCAGTTCTGTTTCATGAGAATCTCTTTATTCTTCTACTTCTGTGCATATAGTAATCATTCTGCTTTGGTCATAGATCATAGTGTCCTTCCATACTACTTCTCTAGCTGATCTTCTAATCCCAACAGATACAATTCTAGGTTCAACTGAACATTAACTTTCAGAATGTTATACACTACTGAATGTATTTATTCTAGATATTCAGATTTTTTTACAAGTCCTGACACATGGTTTTGCATTTTGGCTAATTTTTCTGGTGTCAAATACGGTGATCACTCATCTTGTAAAAATGTTCTTGGGGATCATAACATACTATAAATTTAATTATTTTCTATCTTTTTCTCATTGTTCCGAATGTTCCAACATTTTTGCCCAAGTTATTATACAATTTTTAACCAACTCATCTTCTATATCTAGTTTCAACTAAAGTTTATGCCTCTTATTAATCAATTGTTCATCATCTGAGCACAACTATTTCTGAAAGTCTTACTTAGTCAGCTGAAAATCACGCAACTTTTTATCCATGTTGAATCTTTCTACTAACTATCTGTAACAAAACTATTGAAAATTATAACTTTCGACATTAATTCTTCAACTGTGTTCTGTAGTGTTCTTTCTCAAATTCCAGGTTTTTTTCCTTTGTTGTTGTCTACTTCCTATAAAAAATCTCTTGCAAGGACACCCACAACAGTGTCTTAGGACATAACTTTGTTTTAAATGTATTCCACACTCTCAGCATAGCATATCTCACATAAAGATTTTTAAAAATCTATGTTTGCTTTGGCTTTATCATGCCAAAAATCTTAATGCCATCCAAACCTCAGTTCATGCCCTTCTAAATCCAACGCTCTCTTATTTGTTAGCATTATCCAACCATTCATTTAAACTAAACAAGATGGGAGAAAATACAAGTTCAGATCTGATTATCTCAATCTCCCCTCTTGTTTGGCATCTTCTGGAAATTTGGAAATGACTTGAAGGCACATGACAAACAACAAGCAGGCCTCAGTAGAGATTAAGTCCCCCTTAAAACAAAAGGCTAACTTAGAAATGCAGGAAGGCTCATCAAATAGAGTTAGTTTGTAGTGTTTGAAATTGTCAAAAACTACCATAAATACATAGCTGGGACCCACAGAACATTGAAGGTCGGATCCTGATTACAAACACCCAAATAAGTGAACAAATATTGTTCCTCATTTTGTGGAAGAGTTCCTCGTTGCAGTCTTTACTCTGTTATTCCAAGATCCAGAGTAATTAAAAACTACTTACAAATATTTATAACACTTTTCCTGATCAATATGCTTCTTCTTAGTCTTCCATCTCAGCTTGATTTTCCTTCTAGTAAAGACCAAGGCTGGCATTCTGTTGGGAATTTATGTCATTGTAAACCAATTTACGATAGTGTAAAGTTGAACATCCCTATTCTCAGGAGGGGAGCAGAGATATAGCAAGGCCTTTGGGGCTATTGCTGAAGCAGAGACAGCAGTATGGTCAGTGTGCAACAATCCTGATGCACAACATGTCCCAATGCACAATGGGAATCATTGTGTAATGGAGGCCCCCATTGTGCAATAGGACATCTTTGCGATGCCCCATTGTGCGTTGTCATAAATCACTAGCAAAGTTGCTGATTGTATAGTGATGTAGCTCCATCATTGCAAAGCTGTGCATCATAGCCTCTGATACAGGATCTCAGCCCAAGACTTGAGTCTTTCTGTCAATGATACTTAAAAGTCCATTACTATGGTAAGTTGAAATTTAACCAGTTGAATAATTTTTTAAAAATTAAACAATGTAGATGTAAAAATACAGCCCCATTTAACTCAATTAAGTCTAGTATTGCCTTATATGATTACACTTTACTCGTAACCTTGTATTTTCGTGCAGATGTCAGTTGAGTATTAACAGGTATCCATCAGCATCTATCATCTACCTGACAGAGCAGTGGAATACAGTCTGGAAGTGTGGTGGAGTCTCCTTCTTTGGAGGTTTTTAAACAGAGGCTGGATGGCCACCTGTCAGGAACACTTTGATGGTAGGGGGTTGAACTCAATGGTCTTTGTGAGCTCTTCTAGTTCTATGAGTCTATGGCCATTTCCACATGATGATGGTCCAGTGTTGTTTCATCACAGCCCCAGCAGGGAAGGGAGCATGCCAGGAATGCTCCCCTCTGCACCTTGCCAGGTCACTGCAGAAGGGAGTACACTGGCCCTGTCTCTTCCATCTGCAGCACAACTGGACACTTGCCATTCCTGCACTGGGGAAGAAGCATCACCAGTGCACTCCTGCCATTCTGCACAGCCAGGAAGGGCAGCAGCATTGTGCATGGTAGGTGTAAAATGGATTTTTTCCCCATTTTTCAAATACTGCATGCGTGTGATGCATGGGGAGAAGATGGCAGCAGGACTGCAATGACATCATGCAGAAGCATGACCCATGGATTACTGCCAGCATGTCCCAACTGTGGGGCGGCCACGCCATGCAGAAAGGGCCTATGATTCTGTCAGCATTAATGGTCTCAAATTTATTCTACAAGTGCCTTAAGGAATAAGGTCGAGTGCCAATTTAAAGTCAGGCCAGGTAAAGGCTACCAGTGGTTGAACAAGCGTATTTATCTACCAGATGATGTTAGATGGGACTCTGGTCATCCTGTTTTGAACTTCATGTGTTCGTTCTCTAAGATGTTTTCCTATTCTATCCAGTAATTTTTTGCACAGAGGGCTCACATACAGTTTACTAACAGTGCACATTAGGCTGGAAGGTATCTGGCAGGATCAGATTTATTCCTTTTCTTATAAACTGGCATAATGATGACCAGCCACCAGTCCTCTAGAATACATACAGTACAATTGATTCCTGTAAACAATGGTGAGAGGACTCAGGCCTACCACTCTGCACTGGTGCTAAGCAGGTCTGTAGGGATATTGTCATCTCCAGGAGCTTTGCCAGTTTTTGACTAGAAAATAAATTGATTGGATTCCAAAACGGAAACAGACAGCTACTCAGGAAACCTGTCCAAACTAGTCACTGAAACCTGCAGGCATCTGTCCCACTTCACCATTGCCTGTAGAAATCTGCTTCCCATGTACATGTTAACTGAAAAATAAAGGAATTCAAGCTGGGCTCATGGTTACATAAATCTCCCACTGGTATCTTCCAAAAGGTATCTGAATCAGTTCTCTTTGATGGAATGATTAATTGCTGTCAGATCTCTCTCTGAGCAGGAGTCTTTTTCTCTCTGCTTAAAGCTTTGAGATCCCCTTTCAATTCAAGCCAATCCTTAGGGAGCACTGTTATATTTTCTTCCTTAAAAGATCTATGTTTCCCAACTAGAAGATTTTTTTTGTAGCAATATATCCTCCAGTAAACATATGCTTAGAATTTTGGATAGAAATGTGACATCTAATGCAGGATTTCTCAAACAGAGTCCTCTGGAACCCCAGGTTTCTGTGACAGGTTGTTACAGATTCCATGAGAAAATGTAACTGAAAATAAATCCGCCTTTTTTTTTTAAATCTATAGATGTAATAATTTTTCTGTGGGAGTTTCCTGAGACCTAAGAAATTATTTCAAGAATTCCACCAGGGTAAAAAGGTTGAGAAAGGCTGGTCTAATCAAATGTTTATAAATCAATTTTTTTAAAAAGAACTGAGGTCAGAATCCTGTTCAGTTGTTGCAGGCTTGTAAACGGGCAGAGGAGAGAACTGGGCAGGCAAGAGAATTGCAAAGAAGTGGAACATTATTTAGCAAAGAGCTGCTGCCTTGTAGCAGAGCCAGCAAAGAATCTGATGCACTACAGGATCTTGATAAGAGGGTTCTGGTGCACGTTGGACACTTGCAATGTGCATCAGTTACGCATCTTCACAATTCAGTAACTGGGTTTCTTAATGTCCCTGCTACTCAGTTAAGTGTGCACAAATTTACATTGCAGAAACGGACATACAGGGTTCCGACCTGAATTATTCTTGCTATGTCTCTAATGTTATTTCAAGAGAGTCTGCTTTTACTGTAGAGACATGTTGATGGAAGTAGCGTTCTAGATGGATCAGTTCCATTAAAGACTTGGCTAACTTCTGAGAACACTTAATATGTAAGGCTTATTTCAGTTGTTGAAAATAACAGTGATTCCTGAGATCACATATGCTTTAAGGCATTAAACTTCAGATTGACAGTCATAGATAGAGGATCACTATCAGCAGGACCGTTCACCCTGGAATTCAATACTGAACCTAACAGTCAGTAAGAAACTGTGACATAATCAATTGCAAATGCTCTGGAGTTTGACAAAAACAAAAAAACCCTCATGTCTCTCTGTCACCATAATCTAGACTGAAAATGACCAAGTCTATTTAACCATATTTATAAGGCAATGCCCATCATAGTTGAAGCTATGATCCTTAGATTGTCCAGTGGACAAGCAATTTCCAGAAGGAAGTCATTGAGGTAAGAATAAAGAATATCATTATTTTGCCCAGACTGTGCACTGATCTCACCTTGCCATGGTAATAGAGACTTCTGCGTGGAGTATTCCTAATTTACCAGTGTACATGGCCAGCCTTTGCCAGCACTTTTGGTGTAGTGACAGTGTGGTTCTTCTACACTCTGTGTTTGTTTCACAGTAAGAAAAAAGTTTGCTTACAAACATCTGGGGTTTTAGGGTGAAGAATTCAAGAAGAGATTGGAAAGACTGCTTCTTGATTGAAAGGCTGCTGCTGAAACCTCAGTCATGCAGACTTAATACTTTGTGGACCTGGATGGGTTACCTGAACTGGAGATGGCTATTAAAATCAAGGACTGGGCAGAAGGAAGAAATGTCAGGACGCATTGCCCCATCATCTATATTCACCAGTATATGTAATAGCATAGCTGCATTAGAACAAATAGGACAGTGCTTGCTAAAGTGCTGTTATGTCCGTTGCTATTTGCTACCTGCAACTTTATATTTAGTTGTAACTTTTAAAATATCTCTAGGCTCCAAATGGGCAAGTGCTCTATGTTCAATGTCCCCTTGCAGTGAGGATAAGAAAAGGAAGATCAAAGGGGGGAAACAAGAAAATAACAAGCAGGTGTTATGAAATGCATAGATAAGGACACAGGAACTTGTGCTGACTCCCCTGATGAAGAATAGGTAAATAACTGTAAGCCTGGGAAAGTGCCTGTTCTTGTGGGGTGATTTGACATGTAAAACATTACCCAGGCCTTGAAATGAACATCAAAATTTGTATGACAAGGTATAAAAGTTGTAACCAACTCTGATGCTTTAGTCTCAGCAACTTGCCTTTCTAAATAAATATTTCTGTTTCAAATTCTAAGAGAAGTTTTTTGAGAGCAAGTCATCCAGGACATGAGAAGAAAGCATTAACAATTGTCATTTTTGGTGGATTTCCAGGTACTCTTTTCCTCTGGATGTTCTGGCCCAGCTTCAATTCTGTGTTGATAACTGAGGCAAAGGAGAAATGGTTTGCTGTGTACAACACCTATTTTGCAATCGCTGCCAGTTGCATCTCTGCCTTTTCACTCTCTGTGGCTACCAGCAAGAATGGAAAACTCAGCATGGTGAGACATTAGTTTTAAGTGGTGGGAGAAATTGGTAAGGGTTGTGTCTGTCCTCCCACCACCCCTTTTGATTTGACCATACTCTTACTCATTGCTGGAATGTTGCCTCTGATGTGCTCTCCAAATTAGCATTTGGTCCCTGTGCTGTAAAAAATTCTTTGCCCCACTGTATATATTAGAGTTCATGAACATTTTGTTTTACATATTACCTCTATTTATTTAATTAAAATATCTCTGACCCTCTTTCCATCAAAAGATAAAGAGCCCCTTTGGCCTCAGGTCCTGGCCCCCATGTGCTGACAACATGACTTTTTTAAAAAAAATGAGAGAAGGATCAAGAAAGGACCAAGGATGGAGCCATTTTGCTGGGGACGGAAGAGCAGAGAGTGCATAAGTGAGTGACAGAGAGATAGAGACTGGGGAAAAAGCAGGGAAATGTTTTTCCCAGTATTTCTCAGTTTATCTGATGAGGAAAACTGGCAGTTTTTTCCCCCAGAGTGTGCACCAGAGACTGGTACCATATTTGTGTCCATTGGCTACACTAATTTCTTTCTTGTCTGGAAATTCACTGTGGACTGGCAGCTTGATGGCTCACAGACTGGCACTAGTCCAGAGACCACCATTTTGAGCAGCACTGGCTTATGGCACCAAAATGGCACCAACCATGAACGAGAGAGTGTTATCAACAGTGGGACTAAAGGATTGCAAAAAAGTTTAAGAGCAAAAAACTCTTAAGCTGGGACATCTTCCCAAAAATAGCCCAATGGGCCTGTCCAGTGTCCACAAAATGCTGACTGACTGTGGGATATGTGTGTATTAAAAAACAGGGAATGTGAGTGAGGAATGGAAAGGAGAGATGGAACATCAGATACTGAAGAAGTCCTAGCTGAACTAGTCTATGGCTGTTAACGAGGGCGATTCAATGGGACTTCCAAGTTCAGGGGCAAGTAAGCTGTGGAGTACCACTTTGTGGGAGGATCAGAAGTCAGAATAGGTTCCACCTGAGAGATGGCCACGCAGGTGAACAAACTCAGTTAGAGACCAGAAAAGTTACACTGTAGGAAGGGGCCAGAGCAAGTGCAGCTTCAGAGAGGGTCAGAGTGAACAAGCCAAGCTACAGATTGGAAAATTTGCGTTTTTGAAACATAGCTGTGTAGGCTCTTTGACCAGATTCTACTAAGATTCCATTACTCTTCTGCCTCTCACTAGGCTTCCACTGAGAATTAAACCTTCCCACACAATCACCCTCCCTGGCTGACTGAGGGACTCTCTTCCACAGCTTTTTGCTAGGACTGAATGCCAACCAGTATTTGACTTTGTATAACTTTTTCTCTCAGCCACCAGCTCCTGCCACACGCTGCTGGGCTGGGTTTTTCTCCAGAGGTGCTATTCTGATTGCCTGGCAACCTACTTCCAAGCTGATTTTGCACTTCAGATAGGTACACTCCCAGAACTTCCTTAAAATAGCTTCCTGTTTCCCCCAGCAAACAAGGCCATTGGCTCTGCTGCTGGGGGATTCTGGGATTTGTAGTCCAAACGTGTAACTCTACATGCTGTGACAGAGCAAACATCAGGGAGAACATCAAGGCACAACCAAGTACTTTAACTAAGCTATTGAAACCTTTGGACACGACCTGTCTCCCCAGTGGCTCCAGACATTTTTTGGGTGACACAAAGTACAGGATACTGTCCCCCTGCTTCTATATCAAGAAGCAAAAAGAATTGGTAGGTCAGTGTTACACTATCAGTGGTGTCAGGTTAACATCTTCTATCACAACACCTGCAGACTAGTTCAAGGTACTGAGGACGTACTGCAGGGCACACTCAAGTGCTTCTCTCCGACAGAGCAGTGGGACAGTTCTATTGGGGAATCAGGTGGAATGACCGGGGGGGGGGGCTGTGCATGTTGTCACCTGAGTTAATTGCCAAGTGTGGAATGTTTGGCCCTCTCGATGCTATTGGACTGGAACTCCTGTAACCCTTCACCACGGTCTGTGCTGGCTAGGACTGATGATAGTTGCAGTCCAATGACATCTGTTTTTTCCTTCTGTTCCACCTAATGGTAGGGCCTGCTCTGCTCCTTGACATTCAGATTTTCCACTTTAGAATCTGAATTTCTGTATGTCAGACAAGAGCTGAATTCCAGAGTGGCAAATAATTACCGGTATCTGCAGCAGGGCCGGGGTATGTGGACAAGATCCAGCGTAGCAGCAACTGGTGGAAAAAGCATAAGGGCTTAAGATAATGTCCATACATAGAAGACAAAACTAAATGTTTAGCTTTTGACTTTCTGAGAATGGGACATTTTTGTTCTTCAGGGATTGACCGGTGTGTGTGTGTGTGGTCTGCTGACAGGATGCTCAAGTAGGCTAGTTGTACAAACTAGACAGTGTCACTGTTCATCTGCTTGGAATTCTAGGAATTGTTGTCCATAAAGAGAATTTTTCCAAGCTCTTATACAGCTCCCACCAATGTGTATCTAGCAATAAATTGTGAATCAACTTCCCTCGCTTCTTCACTTTGTCTTTTATTTCTTCTCCAGGTTCACATCCAGAATGCTACATTGGCAGGAGGGTCGCCCTTGGTTTCTCAGCTCCCATCATCCAGCACCCTTGGATTGCAATGACTTTGGGTCTGGCAGCTGGAGCAGTCTCCGTGCTTGGGTTTGCCTTTCTAAAGGTAAATGGTCCCCATTTTAAACTGTTAGTTACAAAAGTGGAGTTCTACAAGTGTAATAATTTCACAAAGGAATACAGGAATAGTCATTATGTATTTCCCATCGGTACCTTGAATCTTGTGCTGGGAAAAAGGCAGGACATTAATTAATTAACTGATTAATTAATGCATAATGAGATAACAAGTGGCATATTGGCAGATGACACAATCAACTACACAGTATCAGTGTTCAGCAGAAAGATTGTAGAGTGCAGGAGTGTAGATTTATACTGTGCAGATCTGATGCACGATACCTCAGACAGTGAGTGGGATTATTTAGAATGAGGTTACTTTGGGGTCTGTCTTTGATGTGTGCCAGTTGTTCACAGTTTTGCTACCCAAAGCTCCTTAAGTTAAAGTTGCTTAAGCCAAAAGCTAGTTGAACCATGAATATGAAAACACGAATTTTGGTAAATACTTCAGAACTGAACCAAACTGAAATTCTTCTCCATTTGCACTGACTAAATTCAACAGGTATATCTGTGCCATAGAAAGGACCATGTTATATTTGCCTGCCACAGATGTGTTAAAAATTTGGAGCTTCTTGGAAAAAAAGAGGTAGTGTTACCTTGTTTACTGGGGATCCCGTGAGAGACACCAAAGTGTGCTCTCAAAATATCAAAAGGTGGGGAAATTAGCACAGAGCACAGCTGGCGATGCGAGAGGCAGGGCAACACAGCGAGATCTTGAACCCAACATCTACGGAGTCAGGCCGAGTCAAGGAGCAGACAGAGGTTGAACTAACAATGATGATCTTTATTAAAATACCATCAAACAGTGTATGCAGCACACTCACACAGATAACTATAGAAAATAAAGGTTGGAGTAACACAGAGGGATTTTTAAGAGGGATTGTTGATTTGGGTGATACTACACCTGTCCTGAAGCCCGGGTAGTTCACTGTGGAAGTTCAGAGGTGCGTAGTCTCAGTACATGGGACTGAGGGGAAGGCTCACCAAGCACAGCGGCAGCAAGGCTGCATGGAAATCGGGAGTGATCTGAGGAAGGTCTCAGAATCAGGGGTTCTTATAGGGAAAATGTAGCCATAGGCTAGTCCGTACTTCGGGGAAATCAATGAGTTTCAGGCTGCAGACAAAGCCTCCGAAAGGTCAGAATTTAGCATGATTGAGTTAGTTCCGAATTGACAGTGGAGTAGACAGTCTGCAAATGCAGAGTGCTTGACAGATGAGGATTCTCCTAATCAAACCTCCTGCTCAGGGCAGGGAGTTCTTTGTGAGTAGCGTGCATACATAATAGTGTGCTTGTGGGAGGTCTCCTGAAGCGGCGATCTGGCTATTTCTGGCCTGCCTGGGTGGGTAATGGAATGTCCAGTGATTAGTGGCCATGCCTAGTTTCGTGCTTGTCCGGGGGCCTCCCAAACACATGGAGAGGGATGGTAGAAGAGGGCCAAATTATTGATATCAAACGGATATCTGACATCCCACAAGTCCAGGCTAGAAACTGCGGTAACAGTAGCAACTCTAATATACCGTATTTGCTGGCATATAAGACACACCCTATTTAAATACCAGAAAGTACTATTTGCAGGCATGTAAGACACACCAGCATATAAGACCCCATTTTCAAACAGTATTTTTTGGGAAATAAAATGAGTCTTATATGCCAGCAAATACAGTAGTTGGCCCTCCACATTTGTGGGGGTTGAGGGCCCAGTTCCCCTGCGAAAGTGGAAAAACTGCAAATATCTACAGCAACCCCCCAACCATATTTAACACACACAAAAAGGAGATGGGCTTCAACTAACTATGGATTCAAATGTACAGGATACAATGCACTTGAATCCACAATGGATAACCACCCAGTTCTGCCTTCAATGGGTTCCTTTGCAAGGCAGAAACAGGTGGCTGGTGGGGCTTGCTGTGCCTCCACTGCTGTCCTTCACCATTTTTAATAGGAACTTACAAGCTTCACCTCGCATTCACAGTCTCTCTGAGTCTCTCTCTGTCTCGTGAGGCTGGCAGAGAGAATGCAAATGGAAGACTTATATGTCCCTGTTAAAAATAGTGTAGGGTAGCTGCCACACCAGCAAACAATCCATGAATCGTCAAATCCACAAATGTTAAACCTGCAGATATGGAAGGCTGACTGTATAGCATTAACATGACTGAGACTAGGTGGGCAAACATGTCAGTTTCAGTTTTTCCCAAGTTCTTTCCATATTGATCATGAAGAAACGTGTGTCAGTTTTAGTAAATTCTTATCAAACACTGAAACAAGGTTTTCACCCTGACATTGAGCTGCTGAGGCTAGGGGCAGCTCCAAGTTCCCATGTAATTGAGAAACTGGATGGCCTCTGGATTTTAGTCTGAACTTTAAAGGAGCTGTCTAAGATACTGAACCCATATTAGGGTTCAGCAATCTGAGTAATGTTGGAAAATTCTGGCATTCTCTTTCCCCTGTCTCTTGTTCAAGGGCAGGTGGGGCTTAGCTAGCATAGAATTTCTTTGTCTTTTGCATTTCAGTGCCTTCTCACCTAAAGCCTCAGTCTTGATCTTTGTGTTATTTAAATACATGGCTATGGTAACCTGGTGACCAGACCATGTGACCCAGGATAGATCCTGGTGTCATTGGTCTTACATAAAAGACCACACTTCTGAGACATCTCTCTCTTTGCCCTCTTTGCTTCTGCTTCCTTCCCTCTAACCACACTTCACCTCTCCATCAAGAAGATGATGAGTGAAGAATGAAGTTACTATCTTACCTAATCTTTTTGTTAGCTATTTGGATCTAGGCTCTCCAATGCATATGTGATTGTAAAATTTATTAGTAAACTTTTCAAGTTTGTAACCTGAAACTGTCTGCCTTGTTTTGCTTCTAAGTCAGTCTCAGTTCAGGGAAGCCACACAAAGATTGGGACATGCCTTTTTTGCAACTCTGCTAAAAGAAGACTGATTCCTAACAGTTTTAGCTTTCATAGAATTTCTTTTGAAGGGCTACCACCCTGGGAAGCTCTAACTCCCAACAAGTAGCAACTTTAAAATCTAGAGGAGGTGCATTGTCCTACTGACATGGAAGCCACCAACTGCTGCTGAGTGTAGCATGCCATATTCTGTATTTCCATGCCATCATGGGCCGTGCACAGTCCTGTATAGGCAGCCCCATCCCATTAAACAGGTAGCTTCTGTTCAATGCTTAACTGTGTGTGTCTTTGTTTTACACATGTTCCTTTGCACTGACTCCAGAAATGCCTGGATCCAAGACTCGGGATTCATGATACTTGTGGAATTCATTCCACGTTTGGCTTGCCCAGCTTCCTTGGAGGAATTGTCTACATTATTCTGATTCTAATAGACAGGTGAGAGAACCTATCAGTGTAGGTTGAGCTTCTTTATATGTATTATCTTTGGTTCACTTCACTAAATGCAAGGGGCCCTCAGAGATTAATCCAACTTTCCACCTTTATTAATGAAGGAAATGTACTCCAGCACCTTTGATAAGTGGGCATGCAGCCTATGCTTTAAAAACTCTAAATCTGATGTCCATAGATTTGATTGTCTACCATCCTTTTCCCTGACTTTCAAATTAATTGTTCGTGAGTAGAGAATATCCAGCATATGACAGCAAAGATTAACCCAATAGTTTTCAAACTGTGTTCTTAGGCAGGATTGGCATCTGCCTAACATTCACAGGTAGCTGCTACAGCCTCATTCATTCACAGTTTTGTTGGCTCCCCCAAGCCAATTGCTGTGTGCTTTTGAGTTGCCATTTAAATTTTTCCCCATATTACCAGAAGTAAGACTGCACTGGACTTTCCAGGGAAATTTAAAATGGCAAGTCACATTCTCTCAGCCTCAGAGAAAGGCAAAGGCCACAAATCTCATCAAGAAAACTCCATGATAGGTGTGCTTTAGGATTACTACACGTCAGTTTTCAAAAGGGAGAAACATGATGGTAGAAAGAACCTCCCCCTGTCAGCAGCTGTTTGTTGTTGTGTACCTTCAGGTTACTCCTGATTTATGGCAACCCTAAGCGGAACCTATCACAGGGCCCTTGTTTTGGAAAGATTTGTTCAGAGGGGGGTTTGCCTTTACCTTCCTCTGAGGCTGAGAGAATGTGACTTGCTCAATGTCACCTTCTGTCTGAGTGAAAATTTCAATCTTTCTTTCCAGTGGAGATTTCAATCCTTGTTTCCTTGTTCTAATCTTTGTTTCCTTGTTTAAATCTTGAGTCAATTCTAGTGGATCCCTCAGAACAAATTATATTTATAGGGGGTCCCCAACAAAGAAAAGGTTAAGAAGCACTGCTGTAGGGGATACATTCAGTCCAAATAGATGAATAGAATGATCCTGTAGTCCCAGCCAGTATCCCATCTGAAGGGTAGCTTGAAGGGTTGCAGAATGCCTTGGCAGTGCTGGGTTTCTGTAGCAAATGTGAAAGAGCTGTCTGGATGACCAAATGTGGTGTGAAAAGAGTTTCTTAAAAATCAAAGGTTTGAAAACCTCTCAAGCGGGTTGGAAGTCCTTCAAGACAGCAGTAGCTGGTTCACATAGGGGAAGGAGAGTGTGGCCAATGGAAGGGAAGCCAAAGGTTTTTTAAAAATCACCTAATTCTTACTTTGTCTCTAAATTCTTCAGTAATGCACTGACATTACTGTACAATGCTTTATAATTAACACCTAACTGAACTGAAGTATGGTCTATTATATTGATTCAGTAGGATTCCACACTATTGTAGCTGAGTCTTTGTTGGGAAGGTGAGAGGAACATGACCTCTTTCACCCCTTTCTCGCCAACAGGCAAGTGGGGAACAGCACATAATTTGACTTAAATGTCCCACCTCCACTGCTTAAAAAACATAACGAGAATAACTCTGGAACAAATGGAAAATGTATAATATAGGTACATACACTGTAGGGATAGTCTGAAATATCAGCCTTCCCATGCCTTCCCAGGTGAAGCAGAAAAGAGTCAGATGCACAATACTTTTTGCAAAAAATGCCCAGTCCTACGAACTCCTCTTTCAACCCAGCTGAATAGCAAGAGATTGGTTAGATGGACAAGGTTTATTTGAAACCATAGCATATTTCTAGAACTTTCAGTGTTGCGTGAAACCAAGAGAAAAAGCATAGGAATCAAAAGGTTGCTTAACAAAAATTGGGAGAGCTACAGAACAGAGTCTTCGTGACTTTTCTTAGTATAAAACATCATCTTTCCTATGCAAAGAGATGTTTTCAGAGCAAGACAGTCAGTTAGCAAGTTGTTCTTTCTTATCTTGTTGACTTTTGACATAGTTCTTATAGCTGAGCAAAGGCAGGAAGTCAGTGAGACAAGATAGATTCAAATCACAATGTGTTCAAAGATCTTTTTAAAGAATTGTTTAGGAACTCAGAAGTGAAATATTAAATGCTCAGAAATATTTTTGCACCAAGCATCACTACTGGTTGTTATCTCTCATGTCAGTAGAATTTGGGTCATTTCCGCACTAGACTGTTATAACGCTATTATTCCACTTTCAACATCCTATAGAATCCTGGGGTTTGCAGTTTAGGGAGGGACCCTTGAGGAAATGGCCTTGCAGTCTTAAAAGGAGTTGTCCATGGTACTGAATCTATTTGTGGGCTAGTGCTCAGAATCTTGGATAGCTTCTTTAAAGCTTGTGGATTAAAGTCTGGAGAGGATTCATTAGCCCACCAACATGGGAGACACCAACCACAGCCCTGGTATACACAAATGGGGAATACATAGATGGGGAATTTTATTCAATATTTTGAAATGCCAATTGTTTTGATAAGTTCTCATGTTAGAAGTTTCTTGATTTGCAAATGATTTTTTTTCTTGGTATGGACCTTTTCAGGTTGAATTATTCAGCTCTGATTGAAACTGGTGCACTCAGCCTGAGCATATGCCTCAGTATGATTGGCGGTCTCATAACAGGTCTGTGTTACAAAGTCTCTTTCAAGGTTTGCAATGCGTGGGGAATTTGCTGTTGTTGTGTGCTTTCAAGTCATTTCCAACTTATGCAACCCTAAGATGAATCTATCACAGAGGTTTCTTGGCAAGATTTGTGTGTGAGGGTTGACTTTGCCCTCTTCTGATGCTGAGAGAGTGTGACTTGCCCAAAGTCACCCAGTGGGTTTTCATGGCTGAATTAGAATCTGAACCCTGGTCTCCATAGTCCTAGTCCAGGATTCAAGTCACTACACTGCAGTGACTCTTGAAGCAGGAAAATACAATCATATTGAGGACTGCGTGTGTTGTACCAAAAAGGTAGCAGGAGGAATTCTGAGCATAATCTGGATGGTTTGGACTGAGCCATACTTGTTCTAATTTGGGACAGATTATCCTAGTTGAAATCTGGAGCAGCTCAGCTGGAGAAATCCGGACTATCTATAGAAAAACAGGGTTTTTGAAAAGAGAAGGAAGGGAAAAGCATGTACCCCCAACAGCCCTATATAAGAAAACACCATAGTGGGATGGAAGGGAATAGAGGAACTAGATTTCATGTTTTAACAGCTCTGTTTTCCAGTCTGGGGGCCAAACATCTCTTTAGCACTCTCCAGTCACTTTGCCCACTCCTGGCCTAAATCTGACTCTTGGTCCCAACTAAAATAGAATGATTGAACCATTGGTATTTATACTAGTGCTAATTCTGTTGTTGTTGTGTGCCTTCAAGTCATTTCCTACTTACGGCAACCCTAAGGTGAACCTATCAAAGGTTTTCTGGGGCTAAGAGTATGTACCCAACACCCAGGTTTACCCAAGTGGGTTTCCATGGTTGAGTGGGGAACTGAAGTTAAGTCCCCAGGGTCGGAATCCAGTGCTCAAACCACTACTTCACAGTTTTGATTTACCATTCAGCGGTTGATTCAATAGGTCTTCTGGGATGAATAATTGGATTTGGGCTGTACAGTTAATTGTCTCAAACAAGTCTAGGTTCTTCTGCTAGATTTACCTGGTAGTACCAGATTGTTTAGAAGAACTGTGTTTGGTATTAGTCAATAATTCTTACAGTTCTTCATCTAAGCTTGGTCTCTGAGCTTCATTTCCTTCATTTAATCATTCTTTACTTTTACCATATTTTTTTTACATTTGTTTAGTTATCTCATTGGCCCTGCTTGCATGTTTGGAATTGTCTTATCTCAGCAAGTTTTAGTCTGATGATGCAGCAATACTGTTTCCAGAGCTCCATCCCATTTTCAGTCCTACATCCATGCCTCACTTAAAGCTTCAGAAGTTTCTTTTATAAAGGCTTTTTATATCTCCCCCTTTTCTTCCTCATTCTTTGCCTAGCTGGAAGTTTTTTTAGCAGCACTGATACTGGGAGGATGATGAGGGAGGGTTGGAGAAGCCCAATTTTGGTGTTGCATTACAGTAGGATGTCTGCAGCAAACAAAGAACTCAAGCTTGAGCGGGGAAACAGTGGAGTTTTATTGAACTCTCCAGGCAAGGTAAATAGGAGCTATCTCCAGAATCCCTTGGTGAGCATCTGTGAAGAGTGAAATAGAGAGAAAAGCAGAGAGCAAATAAGACTACATCACTGGCAACTACCAGCATGTGAAAAAAAGCACATCTATAAGGTTGCCCCCCTCCCTCCAAATTAAAGTTGCCTGGCCTGATTCCAGGTCCAATTTAGTTTCCTGATTCCAAGTGCAAAATGCCAGGAAGATTATCAGGTGGCCCCAAGTCAGGCAGTAGCTCCAAAGGGATGACCAGATCAGGCATAGCTAAACACAATGTCCAGGAAGCCAAGCCAAAGTTGAAGCACACAGAATCAAGAAAGGCCAAAGTAGATCTGATGAAACAGAACTGGTCCTCTCAGGTCATCAACAGGGTCAAGTGTGGGGAAGCCAGATACAAGGCCAAATGGCAATCCAAGATCAGGTGCCAGCAAAGCCAGATGCAGTAGACATTCCAAAAATGCAAGGAGCAGAGGACCACAGGGCTTCCAGTGTTTCTGTTTTCACTGGCCATACTCTTATCCAGCCATTTGCTCCCTCCCACCAACAGTACAGCTGTAGATGGCCACAGTATAGTGACAAAAATCCTGAGATGGCAAAACTTCTCACTCTCTAAGGGATCTCCCTCCAACTTCTACATCAGGCCCAGTACCTGGCCTCTTTTAATGGTCCTTACTCTGAAGGACTCAAGGCAAGTTCTGATTCTTCTCCAGAAACTCCCTCCTCTGAAAGGAGCATATCCTTCACGTGATACTGTAACTCAAGTCGTTTCCACATTAGACCGTTATAGCACTATTATTCCATTTTCAACATCCTATGGTATCCTGGGGTTTGCAGTTTAGGGACGGGCCAGCCAGCTCCTCCCTAAACTGCAAACCTCAGGATTCCATAGGATGTTGAAAGTGGAATCATAGCGCTATAACACTCTAGTGTGGAAATGGCCTCAATGAAGAGGAAGAGCACCGGTTATAATGTTGCTTAGGAACATCTGGATACAAGAGTGTGGAGTGATTAACCAAGAGTAGCCAAATCCTGGCACAGAGAACTCTGTGAGGAGAGGGAGGAGGAATTTTACAAAGAAGACAGATACTTGAGACTGGGACTTTGAAACAGACTGTTGGAGGAGTCAGTTGAGAGTCTGAGGGGAGTGACTGAGTAGTGGGTGCCGGAGTGATTTAAGACACAGGTCTCACATAATTCAACTGGAATATGTAACTGGTTTGGAACTAAACCGGAACTTAAGTTATTCTATATGTTGTTAAATAAAGTTAACCAAGGGCATTTCTGCATTACACTGTTATAGCGCTGTTATTCCACTTTCAACATCCTATAGAATCCTGGGGTTTGCAGTTTAGGGAGGGGCCTCAGGCCTCAGGTCCCTCCCTAAACTGCAAACTCCAGGGTTCCATAGGATGTTGAAAGTGGAATAATAGTGCTGTTAACAGTCTAGTGCGGCAATGGGTCAAATGTCTCTTCTCTGTTAAATGAATTGAGATGAGCAAATAATCAGAAGCTTGCCTCTTTGGCAGTGGCACCCGTTATGAAACAGTGTTACATGGCAAGGCACACCTGCTACCATCTTTATGTTCTTTTCAGCCCCTAATGTTTTCTTACTCACCTAGGATTTTTAATGTTTTTAGGCTTAAAATTCCATTTTTAACTGTTTTTAACTTTGTGTTGTTTTTGTGAGCTGCATTTATTATATTGTAACACAGATATCTACACACAGTAATAAAAATCCAGTTAAGAGAGCAACTTACTTCTATTTTTTTCCAGTATTCTTTAACTGCTCATTTTTCTCAGGTTGCATCTTAACTTGCAAGTGCTTCAAAGCACCTCCTGTAACCAAGTACTTTGATGATCAAGCTTATTGGGAGGTAAGATTCAAATATACATTCAGTTTATTATTTTGGTCACTGTGAAGATGAGGAATTTAGGTTAACATATTGGTCAAGAACCCTTTCGCTTCTCAGCAGCCATTCATTCACATTTAGAATGCAATACATGAAGCAACAAGGGCTAATTGTTTAGGTTTGGTTGTGCTGACCTACTGGTAGCAGCAATAAAATCTAATATGAAAAGGAGCTAATACAGCCAAATTGAGTCTGCAGGGAACATCCTCTTATCAGTGATTTGAATTGGTCAAAAGCTGTTTTTGGGCCACTTTGGAAATTGGTCTTTTGAAGTCAAGACGTCTCTAATGAAATTTTCAGCATCTTCTCCAAACTATTGTATCCAGAATTATTTAGGAGGAAACGTTCCAACTACGGTAACTGGTATAAACCAGATTACAATACTGTAGATACATCTTTTAAAGATGAATTTGGCTCAGGAAACTGTGGTTTAAATGGCACCCACACCAAGCAACAGATATAGTTGTGGTGTCTGCCTAAGCCAGTTGCCTTTGAAGGTGGATTAGTGCTGGGGTGGGAATTGTGGGGCCCTCTAGATATTATTGGGCTTGAACTTGCAGCATCCCCCAAACTCACACAATACAGAAAGATGGAACTGCAGTTCAACATTTGAACGGCAAGCCCTGGATTAGCAGAAGGAGGAATGCAACTTTTTGAAAAAGCATACTTCCAGGAAGAACTGTGCACTCCACATTTGTTTCCCATCTTGTTCTAAATTGATCAGGCTCTTGGGAACTGTTTCAATAGAGGTGTTTCTAATTCCACTCATGATTTAGACAAACTTCTTTATATCCACAGGCCATGTTAGTAATCAATGTTCTCATCACAGTTCCAGATTGTTTTAAAACTGCAGTTCAATGTACACTTACCTAGGCATAAATGAACACCACAGAACTTGGTTTTAATAGAGCATACTAGGGTCATGCCAAATGTTTTAAGGGAATTACAACTCCATTTGGGATATATCTAAACATAGATTAGGATCTAAATAGTAAGCTGGAGAAAATACCCAACTGCAGTTCTGTGATCTCTTGTATTAACAAAATGTACTACAGCGTTGCATTGTGAAAGGTACCAGGATTGTACTTCTCACTCAACACACGCCATTTACTTGTTAAGTTGCATTGAAACCAAGGGGTTTCTTTTCCCTAAATATATTTCTGGGTTCCATAAAAGAGCAAACTAGATTTTTGTTAATGTTTTAATTTTTTTTTTGTTGGTTTCCTCACATTACACTGTGCTCTTCTTTCTAGTTCCCAAACTTAGCTGTTGGATACTGAATACAGCCATCCAGTTTAAAGTAAGCCAACCAGTCAAGAAAGAATTATTTTCTTAGGAACCTCCTGCCTTCCGAAGCTCTGTTACCTGACAACTTGCTTTTTTGACGCTTCTAAATTAAGGACAATTTCCATTAACTCAATGGGAGTTCTGCTCTTTCATCAGTTCTTCCTGCCCATGGAGGCTTGTTTGGGATTGCTCTCGCATGCACTGCTTGCAAAGTGAGCTGAGGCAAGAGAAGCACCAAGCCAGCTGAGAGACTTTGCAAACAGCATGCATGCATTTGGTCCCAAGTGAACCTCTGTAAGTTCTTCATGCTCCCTATAGTACGATACATGGCTTCTGCTTTTCTATCAATTCTGTTTTCTGGCAGTGCTCAGGTCCCCAACCTGTGAGATAAATGGAAGAAGCCTGTATTTGTACCAGAATGTGCAGAATGAGACTTTGCATCTGTTTTATGAACATTGCCAGAAGTTCTGCATCTATATTTCTGCAAGAAAGAACTGTTTGCAAGGCTAAATGAATAGTATTGCTTCCTTCAAAAAAGTTTGTGATACACATTCTCTTCTCTAGTATACACTCTGTATATGGTCTATTCTTTTAATAGGAGGTACAATGAGATGTTAAATTTTCATCTTAAGACTTCTGCTCTCTCATACACAATCACTGTCATTTTCACATGTTCTACATAAGCTTCTGTACTAAAGAATTCCTGCATCTTATGTGGCACACTGCTATCCTCCAGCTGTTGTTGGACTGTAACACCCATCCTCCCTTGCCATTAGCTAGGTTGATGAGAGATGACCATTCTTGTGGCTAGAGGATTCTAGAGAATTCACCCTCATTTCTTGCCCCATTGGAAGGGACCTTAAAGATGCCCACCCTACCCTGAAGCTCCACAGCTTGTCTTCACTGACTGTCAGTTCCAACTAAAACATCAACTCAGCAGGCAACTTGGAACTGCCATCTCCACATTGTTCTCCTTTTATGGGTTGGGCTTGATTCTTCCTTCAGCTTGACACCCATATCACTGGAACCAACTGCCCTATGAGGAAGAGCAGTGGGAGCCCCTGGTCTAAAGGAGTGGGGATGTAACCTGGGCCCTCTATCCCTTACATGCAGTGTCAGAGGGACAAGAAGTCAGTAGATATTACAAAGAATTTGGAAGGCTGGGGCTCCACTCCAAAAGACCAACAACGTCTGCTTGGAATACAGCTATTTAAGAGACAAACAAACAAGATTGTTTTCAAATTGTGAACAGTCTCTTTTCATTACAATTGTCTATTCTAAGAATCCAATGCTATTAAATATTAATGCTTAATTTTTCTTGTTTTGCTCTTCTCTATCATTTCTTTTTTTTTTTTTAATTTTGTGTCACTTTTTTAGATGAGAAATGGAGAATTAATGTTTAAATAACATGCCGGGGGCAGAAAGGCCATGTGAATCAGTTGCCTTTGAAAGAAAATTGCTGTTTTTAAATTTTTCACTAACGACCTTCTGCTAACCTTGCACAGAACCCCACACACAGTTGGAAAGCTTCTGCACCACTAACCAAGTGTCATTCAGATATGCCGGACTACAACTCCCAGCATCTCTAGCCAACAGCTATAGCTCCACATACCAGGAGAGTGTCAGATGGAAAAGGCTGCACTATACCATTAATTCTGAAGGGTATGCATGATTCCAATAAATCCCTATATGCATTTTTATCTCCATTTCATTAAAAAAACCCTTTTAAATATAATTTTGTCCCTTGCTCAGGAATAGTAACTATACCATGAAGACACACTATACATAAAAGAGCTATGAAAGAAACATTTATATTTTTTAATATTCATTATAACAAAAACATTCAGCAAGAGGACTTCATAAGGTTCTTTCCTTCTGGTCAGTTTTACATCTGTCACATGATAAATTGTTTAACATCAGAAGCTAGGAGTAGAGAACAGAGTAATAAAAAAAAGGAAATGTGTTTCATGATTTTAAAGTGTAGTCTTCATCTTCAGTGATATCAGAGCATAAGTGTTACAAAATGGAAATGAGTGATTAAAAATAGCAGGGCTGATGCTGTCGTTTATTGCCACAAATCTTCTGTGCGACCAAACTTAAAGACCAAACCTCTGTAAATGAAAAACACAAAATTTTAAAAAGTGTTAGTGCAATACAGGGTGAAAATAATAGACTTAAACTGTTTTCAGATATTGCTTCCAACAGTAACTGGGATGTTTTACAAGAAAATATTGCATAAAAAAGAGATTTCCTATGGGGAAGAAAGCAAATTGGAGATGCTAGAACCATTTTTGGTGTTTTAGTAGAGTAGCAGCAAGGTACAGCTTACTGTCGTACTAGCAGAACCCAATTAACACCACAGCCTAGCATTTATAACCTACATGTCATGAGGAGTTTCCCTCCCACTCCACTGCAGAGTCACAAATAACAGAGTTAAGCACTTTTAAATCTCACCAATTTCAGAAGACTTAAGCATATACTCAGTTCATCCCCTCTGAAACAGAAGAACTTCAAAGGGTTTAGCTGTGGCTGCCCTTTGTGCGAACTAATATCTGTGCATGCATATTCATGTGCAGATACATTCTCCCATTTTTACTAGATTAAAACTGTACAGCCTGCAGTTCATCAGGGGCAGGAACTGCGCAGTCCAGAACAGCACCTAGACAAAAGAGCTAACAATAGCTTAGCAACACTTTAAAAAGAAGTCCCTCATCCTGGAACAGCAAGACTCCCCCAATCAAAACAACTCAAGAGGTAAGAGTGACACAATGTCACTTCCAATCACACAGAATGGCAGCCACAACACCATGCCACAACACCATACCACAACTCTTCAGATATCCAGAGGAACTGAAAATTGGGCAATATGTCCTCCTGCCTGGGGTCTAGCTACAGGTGTGCATGCAAAATGAGGCACTGTTTCAACACTGAAACATTTTCTTTATGAAAGAAAATGAATGAAATGATATTTTTCTTCAATTCCCAAATTTCTAGCATAGTGGAGAGTGAGATATGATCGAACATTCAGAAAGGAGAGATATAGTAGTAATGGGAGACTTCAACTACCCTGGTATTTGTTGGAAGCCAATCTGTGCTCAGACTGGAAGGTCCAACAAATTCCTCATTTGCCTCACAGATAATTTCATTGTCCAGAAGGCCAAAAAAAAAAAGAAAAGAAAAAAAAAGAAAAAGGATCAACTGTTTTGGATCTGCACCTAACAGGGATAAACTGGTCAACAGGGTGGAAGTAGTGGTATCCTTCCACTGGAGAGACCACATTCTCCCAGAATTTGTTATACAGAGGAAATGGGAGCCAAATATAGTCAGACACGCACTCTTAATTCTAAGAAAGCTGGTTTCTGTAAACTTAGGGAAATACTGGGTGGCACCCCATGTTCAAAAGTGGTCATAGGAGTTCAGAATGCATGGGAATTTCTTATGGGTTGGATACTGAACACACATTTGTAAACAATTCCAATGAGGAAGAAAATGGTAGGTGCCTAGAGAATCCAGGGTGGATGTATAAAGATCTTTCTGAAGAGCTGAGGTTTAAGAGAGATAAAGCAACAAAAGAAGGAGAAAACAAAGGGAAATACAAATAAGTAGCCAGTACTTGCAGCAAGGATGTCAGAAAAGCTCAAGCTCAGAATGAGCCAGGCTTGCTAAAGAGGTTTAAAGTAATAAAACACAGGGTTTGGGGCTATATTCAGAGCAAGAAGAAGAACAAGAAAATGGTCGGTTCACTTCATGAAGGTGAAATGCTAACGGGACAAAGAGAAGACAGAACAACTTAGCATGTTTTTGCCACAGTCTTCTCCCAAAAGGCAAAAATAGGGGAAAATAGAACAAATGATGCAGTAAGGGAACCATCTCAGAATTAGGAAGTCATAAGGAATACTTGGCTACTCTAAATGAATTCAAGGCCATTTCTGCACTAGCCTGTTATAGCGCGATGATTCCACTTTCAGCATCCTCTGGAATCCTGGGGTTTGCAGTTTTGGGAGGGGCCGGCTGGTCCCTCCCGAAACTGCAAACCCCAGGATTCCAGAGGATGCTGAAAGTGGAATCATCGCGCTATAACAGGCTAGTGCGGAAATGGCCCAAGTGTCCAGGGCCTGTTGAATGGCGTCAAAGGGTGCTAAAAGGAATTTGGAGACATAACCTCAGAGCCACTGTCAATTATCTTTGAGAGTTCTTTGAGAGTCAACCCCCCCCCCAACATATCTCTAGATTGAATCAACGAGAGCCTAGGTTAAGGGAAGTTACAGCCCTGGATTCTGCTTCTGTCAGCCCTCACCTGGAACACTGTGTCCAAATATAGATACTACACTTCGAGAAGGGTATTGACAGGCTAGAACACGTCTAGGAAAGAGAGACCAAGATGGTCATTGGTCTGGAAATAAAGCCCTGTGAAGAACAGCTTAGGGAGCTGGGTATGTTTAGCTTGAAGAGCACTAACAGGTGATAAGACGGCCATCTTGAAATACTTGAGTATCATATGGAAGACAATGCAAGCTTGTTTCTGCTGCTTCACAGAGTAGAACATGAGCCAGTGGATTGAAATGAAAAGAAAATGGGTTTTACCTAAACATTAGGAAGAATTTCTTGACCAAGAGCCACGACACAGTGGGACAGTGGGCCTTTGGGAGGGGATGGACACCTCTACTGTGGAGGTCTTTTCGGAATGTTTCAGTTGTGTATCCCTGTATGGCTGGTGAGTGGATCAGACAGCCTTTGCAGTTCCTCACGACAAAGCACACAACTGGAACAAATAACTTGGTAAGCCTGCCTTCCCATTGCTCTGGAGGCCTAAATAGTATTTCTAGATGCTCAACTGAAAGCTTTAAGTTACTGCAATGCTAGAAATTTGAATCTGAATGAAAATTCAAAAATCTTATATAGGGCAATTTCCTCATTTTATCTTCCCCACAGCCACAACTCTGCACTCCACACACTGTAATGGGTTAGCTCTTGTACTAGAGGACCATGCAAATATTTGCATGAGAATGTACACAAGCTGGCACTGGCTCAAAGACGTAGGTGTATTGTATAGGGGGTCAGGAAGCTACTTTTTGCTAAGTTGTATCATAGAATTGTACAGTTGAAAGAACTCATAAGGGCCATCGAGTCCAACCCTCTGCCATGCAGGAATACATCATCAAAGAATTTCCAACAGATGGCCATCCAATCTTTGTTTAAAACTTGAAAGAAGGAGACTCCACCACACTCCAGGGCAGCACATTCCACTCTTAACCTGCTCTTGCCATCAGGAAGTTCTTCCTAATGTTTAGATGGAATCTCTTTTCCTGAAGTTTGAAGTCATTGCTCCATGTCCTACTCTCTGGAGGAGCAGAAAACAGGCTTGCTCCATCTCCATGTGACATTCCTTCAAATATTTAAACATGGCTATCATGTCACCTCTTAAGCTTCTCTTTCCTAGGTTAAACATACACAACTCCCTAAGCTGATCCTCACAGCGCTTCACGGTTTCTCGGCTTTCTACCATTTTGGTTGCCCTCCTTTGGACATGGTCCACCTTGTCAATATCCTTCTTGAATTATAGTGTCCAGAATTGGACACAGTATTTCAGCTGGGGTCTGCCCATAGCAGAACAGACTGGTACTATCATTTCCTTTCACCTAGACATTATACTCCTATTGATGCAGTGCAGAATCATCGGACTTTCTAACTTGTTCATGGATACAGTGGACAAAAATGAAGAAAAAGAGACAGTAGAAAAAGCAGTGGGGCAACATGTGGCATCTGACTAGCCTTCTGAGGTCTTGCCATAGTAGTTTTGCCACTTTTGCAATATCTACCCCTGTCAGCCTGATACCAATGTTATTCCATTTCAGGGATCAATCAGATTCTCTGGAAGTTTTATATTCAAACACACACACACACAAATAAAAATTTAACAACTGCTTAAAAAGTTTTTCTAAACACTTTCTAAACATTTCACTAGATTCTCTTGGTGCTGTATTTTACTTTTACACCGCTTTTGCCATTTTATTTTTGAACAGTGATAGATTGTTGGTTTTGATATTGTAAATTATTTATTTTTGTGGGATTTCCCTTATATGATTAAAAAAAGGAAACAGAAATGTGTACTTACCCAAAAAAGATAAAAGCATTTTGGAAAAACACTGCTATTCCTGGGTATACTGCTGGCTTGTCTGGTTTGTCTGAGAAAGGAAAAAAATGTTTAGTTTGATTGCCATATGTTTATTCCTAGCCCTTATGCCCCACCAATGTCCACCTGATTTATTTTGTAAATTCTGGAGGCATTGCCAGATGGCTATTTATGATGCCGTTTCTATCAGAATGTGGAAAACAGCTTTTGTTTTACTAATTTACTTGCAATATTTTTATACTGCTTTCTGTTGTAATGGTTCTCAAACTGATTCACAATAATAATGACTGATTAAAACAATCCACTTGAAACTACAGTCATGTCTGAGCAATGTAAAAAAGAAAAACAAACAGAAAATTGTACAAAATGTTTAACCATATACCACAAACCAAATGCATCACTGGTTGGTATCTCATGTTTACTTTCACAAGTTTCTCAAACCAGGGCATTGAGGCTACAATCCTAAATATATTATTAAGGAAGAAGTTCCAGGGAACACAGGGAAACTTGTTTCTGAGTAAATGTGCATATGATTGGACTGGCAGTGTAGTCCTATGTACGGAATCAAGTTTCACTGCATTCAACAAGGCCTGTTGCTGTTGTTGTTGTTGTTGTGCGCCTTCAAGTCATTTCTGACTTATGGTCACCTTAAGGTGACCCTATCATAAGGTTTTCTTGGAAAGATTTGTTCGGAGGAAGTTTGCCCTGGCCTTCCTCTATGGCTGAGAGAGTGTGACTTGCCCAAAGTCACCCAACAGATTTCTATGGCCAAGTGGAGATTCAAACCCCAGTCTCCCAGCATCCTAGTCTAACATAAAAACCACTACCCATTGCTCATTCCCTCAGGGGAGCCTACTGCCTTTTAATTGTAGGATTGCAGCTTATAGTCTGCCTTTATCATTAGTAAGAGAGCAAAGATTTTCCAAGAGTTTCCCATCCAGACAACTGGCAAGACTCAAAACCAATTAGTTTAATCAAGGATGCTGTATTTTGATCCTCTGGAATGTTAATTCTCCATTCGCAAAACTTTACAGAAAAAGAAGACAGCACTACAGCAAGCATAGCCCAGCCTCTGAAAAAGGAACAATCCATGCCCATTCTCTGTCTAGGGGAATCCCATTTCATTATTATTTACGCAGCATTATTAATATAAACAGCACTTTTAGAAATGTTTCCTAAACAAAGGATCCTCACTCTTGAGGAACTTATTATCCAACATTTATAATTACAGGTTAAGACAAAGATGGGCAGCAAGGCAGGCTATGCTGCAGACTAAGGTTGCTGCAAGTTGCAGTTCAACATTTAAGACATTGCTCACCACGTGGTAAGGCACTCATTTCAAAGGCTGACCCCTACCATTAATAACATAGCCTCCAAAGAGGACCCACATGGAAGCAATCAGAGATCCAAAAGCCAACATGAAGCCAATGAACAGCCAGATGCGAGCACCTTTAAAAAAAAAAAGACACACACAAATATTTTATTTTTAAGATTAGTAGCTTCACTGAGATTTTTTGTGCCAGAACACAGTAGATGCCCACCTAAGCTTCATAAAACATAATAAGGCAGACTGTGCACTTTTCATGTCTGAAAATATCTGATAATGCAATATTTCAAAGATATGTACACTTGAAACATCCTGCCTTTAAACTCTCTTCCCAACATTTTTCATTATATCTTGCACCTTAAAGACCCTTGTCTTTTCTATCCAACGTAGTGGAATGGGCGGGGCCAGAGGCACTGAGGTTTAGATACCTGCATAATCATCAAGGCTGCATAAAGATATGCATAATCTGACTAGTAAATTTCCCAGGAAACACATATTTTCTTCAGCAACAACTTAAGGGGAAATTGGTTTTTTCATTTCTGCAGAAGTCAGCAATGGAGAGGGTTGTGAATTGCCCTGATGTGATGCTATCTGCTTAATTCCTCTTTACTCTTCACATAATTTTCCTTTTTGGTTAAAAAAAAGTAAAATTTTGATTTACATGCCCAATAAATAAAGCACCAAATAAATACTCCTGGCACATGCATAATGTGCTTAAAAATGCAGTCCTCCTGCCCTTAGAAGAAGAGTGAAAACAGAAAACTGAACTTGCCCAGCCTGTCTTGACAAAACAAGGAGATGAGAGTCCCAGGGGAAATCAGCTAGCTTTAAACTGTATGAGAGGAAATATACTATTTGAAAGATATGTCTAAGAAAATGAGACCGTTTTTGTAGTGAGTCATGAAATGAATGGAATAAAAGCTGAAAATACTTAATCAACCAGATTACCTGTTTGCCCAAGGCATCCCTCACTGTAACTATCCCCACGCACTTGTCCATTGGAGACTGCATTGATCCTATATAAAGAAAACAGAATGGAGCTCAATACATTTAGTAATTTCAAATTCAGCATCTGAAAGTGCTTCCAGGCATTTAAAAGAAAGTCCACACATATTATAACTGTAATGCAATCCAAACAACACTGTTAAGGCTGGATAGTATCATTATGCGACATTGCTGCTGGAGGAAGAGGCTAAGATTAGGCATTTGTCTAACGCCACCTGGCAAATCTGTGGTGAAGTTAAGATTTGAATAGAATTTTCTGCTTTACAGTTATTACTACTGCACCAGGTGTCTGTGAGTTACTTACGGCTAACCTTACTTATCTTCCCCCCACAAACATCTGTGTTACATTCATGTCATAGTGCCAACTGTTTTAAAAACATAAACTGATCAGAATGAATTTTAAAAATATACTAAATGGTAATGAGAGTCACTATTTCAGATGAAACACTGATTTCCTACCCAGTTACCTTCATATTTCAACTTGTGTAATTATGGAAAAGACACAAGTAGCTATGGAGATTAAAAGTTCTTATCTCAAGAGTATAAGATAACCACATACAAGAGTTCACAGTGACATGAGCAGTCTGAGAATTCCATACTGCATTGTGTGATCATGAAGATAACCTGGTCCACACTGCATGCTGACATCCTTGTACCATACCTTGGGGTGACTTGCACCAGGTTGCAGAACAGAAGGTCCAAGTAGCTATTTTGGGACAAGGTTAAAAAAAATCCCAGTTGCCTGTTCTAAAATTCTGATACCATGGAGACAGGATATTCAATTCTGCATGCTGCTTTTTCATGTTTATAAGTGTTCAGTATGTCTATTCTCACTTCTCTATCAAGGCATGAACTGGACCCAATTACACAAGATTATATACTAGAATAAGCTCTTTAAAATTATGATGAAATAAAACAGATCATTGATACTTACTGGGAAGGTTCCTTTTCTGCATTTCTTGGGAGGAAATCCTGCATGCTGGGTCTGGCTCCTCCTTTGTGCTTCACAGTCAGGGCTTTCAATCTGTCAATCATCCTTACCACCCTAAGAGAGAGGGCCAGTCCCACCTTCCCAGTAATAGTACGACAGAGCTCCAGAGAAATAAAAAGCAGACTGCCAGTGTCCTGACAAAGAAACTACATACCAACCAGGGTGGAAAGATTTCCTCTCACAACTGCAGAAAAGGACCTTCATGGTAAGTAACAATATTTCATTTTCCTGCAGTGTGGGGAGGCAATTCTTCATGCTGGGACCTATACCATCATCTGGGCAGGTAACTTTCCAATGACAATGATATAATTTAAGCCAATTCAATACAAACCAACAAGACAAGGGTGAAAAGGGCACCCACTAACCTTTAGTATTCTCTTGAAAAGAGACAAACAAAAATTCAGATTTATGACATTCTTTGATTCTCTCTGAGTAGAATTTAAGAGCTCTATAGACATCCAATTTGCACCACTCCTTCTCCTGAAATGCTTTTGGATCTGAGCAAAAAGAAGGCAGAACAGTCTCCTGAGAGCAATGAAATACTGAATTTACTTTAGGAACAAAAGAGGGATCTAACCAAAAAACAAGTGATTCCATATGAAAAGCATATAATACTTTATGAATTGACAAGGCCATCAACTCAGAAACTCTGCAAGCAGATGTAATAGCAACCAAAAGCAAAGCTTGCTTGCCCGGAACTTCTGCTTGCAGATCAAGTAGCACCAAACACACTGCCCACAGTGATACTGTGTATACTCTTGGCTGGGTAACCACAGGCCCTGTGCCACTTGCCCATTGCAGTGCACTTTCCATCCTTGAAGACTGGTGCTGGTGGTGACCACTACTCTTCTCAGTTCTCTGATGAGAATATCCATCTACTTTGGACAGCCACCAACCCAGAGACAACCTCACAGTCGGGGGGAACTTGCATGCTCAACCAACATTTCATGGCAATCTTATCCTGAAAGGGCAAGAGAACCCGCTGCAGCTCCCTCAGATGGAACCTGACCCAAAGGACTGAGCTGATACACACCATCATCAATCCTAACAATCTGGCCAACATCAGCTCTCTGTCGGTCACAAACCCATGAAATTCCAGACAATCCATGGTGGTTTGTACATCCTCCCTGGCCTTGTCCAGGAACAGTAAACGAACTAGCAGATCGCTAAGATATGGATGAACGTGCAAGCTCAACCTCAGATGAGCCAGCCACTATAGCCACTAACACTTTTGCAGGTGCTCACGGAGAAAAGGAGAGCCCTGTACTAGTACTGATCCTCCATGTAAGCAAACCTGAGGTACTTCCTGTGACCTGCTGCAGCTCAAGGGGCAGCAGATAATCATCCTGTTGCATCCTTCCAGACGTGACTGAGGGGTCTCCATGCAGAACTTCCACTTGAGCACAGATTAACTGACCCTGCAAAGAGGAATATTAAGTGGAATGGAGAGGAAAAATAGTGACAACCCTGAGAACTGTTGCTGTCTAGTATGAGACCTGGAAGAATTTCAATTAGATCTGAAAGATCCAAAGTCCTGTCTGAACTGGGTTGAAAGAACTGCATCCCATACAATTCACCTTAGATTTTGTGTCTGCATTCTAATTTTTTAGCCATAATTGGTGCCTGGCAACAACATCGGCTGCTATAGCCCTAAAAGCATATTAAACCAAATCCAGAATGGCATTTGCCATAATGGCCAAAGCCTTTGCCAACTTATTAACCTCCTGACTAGTTTCTTCCTTGGGATCAGTGGTAGTGGGTCCTTAGCCCACCTAATAGCAGCTCTGGCAAACAATGATGCAACCAAAGCAAATCTGAAAATCAGAACAATTGTCGCATCAGACTCGCACAAGAAAACACCCAAACTCCTATGTCCAGGATTTTTTGATATCATCTGCATCTTTAGAGAAAAAAGTTCCTGAAACCAACCTGCCACAGGGGCAGCAATGAAGGGTGATTTCAATTCCTCTGTGACCTCCTGAGGTAAAGAACAGAAATGTTAAAAGTATAGACAGGAGTTGCCCTACGATGAGACCTTTCCCCTTCTATAACATGAGCAATAACAGCTTGAAAAGGTATAATGCAAGATTCCTGATTAGCCTTAGATGTGATTTCTCATACCTCTTCTGCTGTACCAGCTGAAACCTGGCTCTCAGAAGTCAAATTCAGAGTTTTCACCGTCTTTGTAAAAAGGATTAGAATTAATTTCCTATTCAAACAGATGAATAGAAACATACTCTGGAGAAAATTCCCTCTTACCTGGGTAATCACTCTCCCTTACCTGAAGCCATGGGAGGGACTAAAGAATCAGAGTCCCTCACAGAAGAGATAGCTTCCTTTTTAGCCGTGTGAGGAAGAGAAGCCACCACCCCAGTTCCTCCAGCAGTCTCCCCCTCCCTCTCCTTAGAAAACAGAAAGAATCATAAGTGTGTTGATTCCATGCCTGTTTTGCGTGCTTTCAGCCTCTAGAGGGCCACCACTGTACAGCCCACTCCTTGGCCAGCCTGCATTGCTTTGGTGCTAAAACTTGAAAACTTTTCATGATCAAAAAGACCTCCATTGTGACAGGCCTCTGTCTTAACTACTGCTCAGCCACCTCCAGACTCCTAATCAGAGCAGAAATACAGGGCCGCGTGTGCAATCCATCCCAGGACAAACCATTCCCATTAAGGTGGCAAATTTGAAATTAGCATATATTTTTCTCAAAAGAGAAAAACAAAGAAAAATTTCTTCACATATCTCCTCAGAAATGGCTAGACAAGGCTTTCCAAATGGTGTGCCTCAGCACGTTAGCCAGAAGTGTGTAGGTGTGTCGCCTATAATCTTGGAAATATATGTTATTACTTATAAATCATATACTTTTAAAAATATATGAAAGATTTTCATGGGATTTGTTGTGTCCCCATACACTTTGTTATTACAATTTATGTATGCATCTGTATGTCTTATAAGGGGTTAGTTTAACCTCCGGTTTGCTGCTAAAACTGAATTACTGTGTCATGAAATGATGCATGTTTGAAAAGTGTGTCACCAACATGAAAAGTTTGGAAAGCTCTGGGATAGAAGACAGATCAGAACTGCATTCATTTACCGTTAAGCTGAGACTGACTGTCCCTATTCAGGTGGAAAAACTGAGCCAAAAAAACAGGACACAAAGGCAGAGACTGACCATTGGGATAACGCTACTCAGCAGGGAGCTAGACAGTCCAATTGCTCTGTGTGTCCCAAAGGTGCCTCCGCATTCACACATGCCACCACTGAATTCTCATCAGAGGACAGATTTGAACTGAGTCCCCTTTCCACTAAGCTGAAACTAATAATCCCCATTAGGGTGGAAAAATTCAGACAAGAATAGAGATACAAAGACAGAGACTGAATGACCCCATTTAGGTTGTTCTGTTTGGTAGCGCCACAAAAAAGAGAATGCAGAAGCTCAAAATGACTGTTCCCATTCAGGTAGTTCTGCTCAGAAGCTGCACAACAGATACAGATTCAATTTCCTGGGTGCACTAAAACCCTGTCCTGATTCAGTGCAGAGACAGAGCAGAACTGGAAAGACGGGCTGGTCCCCCCTCTTATAGTGGTAAGGATGACTGACAGATTCAAAACCCTGCCTGTGAAGCATGAGCCAGACCCAGCAGGAAAGACTGCGTCTCCATACTGCAGGAAAAGAATAAGCAGGAATTTCCTTAAAGCTAATAGAGCAATTGCTCAATAAACCTTATCAATTTATTGAAGAAAGCCAATGACCTTATGAAACTTACTTCTTAGTAAGCACGCCTAGATGAAGCCATAAAATAGTCATCCTATGCCAACACAGCACAGAATACTTTGGTTCAACCCTACATCTTCAAGTTCTATCTAATAACCTACATTACTACTAGTCAGAGTGGTCCTTGGAGGATTTCCAGGAAAGAAAGAAATAATTACACCCAATAGGCATAAATATGGTACTTGTCCCTGGCACACTGGAAAAAATAATCTAAATAATCAAATAATCACCTAATGTAATGGATTCATTTTATTATGCAAAACAAAGAGTAATAAACAATTTGTTTAAATTTAGGAAATCTAATTGATCTATTATATAATACAAGTAAATTTATATTTTTAAGTAGGTTCTACAAGAAAAAAGAGTAATATTATTTGAATGCAAATTATACCTACATTAGGAATGCAACTGTAGCTATAACTCCACATGCATGGTATGAATGGTTGAACTGTTTCGAATCTGGATATTTAACAGCTGCATCTATGATAATCCACCAACCTGTAAAAAACTATTTGAACACAACCATTTTTAATGTGATTGTCAAGACAATGCTGACATAAAGCTATCAACAAGTTTATCAAATATACACTGAAAATGGCAACAATCAAAAGCCAGTGACTGAACACTTAGTTACCAAGGATGCTCTGTTGCTGAATACATATAATAATCCTTAAAGAGTTCAAAAGAGAAAGTGCTATGTCAAACTGCCACACTACAGTTGTCAGCAAATTTGACTCTTCCATTTGGAATGGTTGCTTTCTTTCAAATAAAAAAAAAGCAAGCAAGCAAGCCGCAGACTTTGCACACAGGCAATTGGAAAGATACTATTGTCAATATCTGCCATCCTTTTCATCTTGTACTCATCTTTGGACTTTGTCTGTAACAGAAGTGGAACACATAGTTCTATAAGGGTCATAAGTTTGCAACTCCCATCAAGTCCTAGCCAGGACTGCCAATGAGGTGGGAATCAGGGAGTTGCAGCCCAAAGACATCCCAAAAGCAACAGTTGTCCACAGCTGATGTACAGTGTTACAGAATTTACATCTTGTGATTTGTGGCTCTTTGGTGCAACCTGGGTATTACAATCTGGTAGCTGATAATTTTCATGTATTTGACAAAGCAGGCTCTAGCCTACAAAAGCTCATGCCACAATAAACCTTTTACTAAAACCCATGAGAATACATTGTTTTTGTTGCAACACAACACTAAGGTTACCGCCCAGAAATTTAGCATGTGCGCAGAACCATTCAATTAAGTAAAACTAAGCAGCCTTTAAATAAGAGTTTTGATTGTTTTAAATTACTATAAGCCACCTCAGATTCTATCTTGGCAGAAAGGCAGGATATAAATGAAATAGACAAATTAAAAAATTGAATACATAAAGTGCATACTTGTTGGATAAAGATATAGCGAAAGTATTACAGATATCAGTGGGAATTCTGACAAGAAATAAAAACAAGAATAGTTAAATATACACACCAGGACCCCAGCAGCAATCGAAGCTATCGTATTTCGTTTTTCTCCCCAGTCAACACATTCCGAGCACCTCATATTCTCAAGGAACCCAGACATATTTAAGAGCTCTGAAAAATCTACAAGAGAAAATGAATTTTATTTCTTTTTTTTCCTGGCTTTTTCAAAGCACATTTTTTTAATGATTAGCTGCATTAGCCAGTTTGAAAAACATTATTCAGAGATTAGGATACAAATTCCATAAATAATCATATATAAAAAGTATATACGTATTGCATTTATATATACTGGAGTGGGCAACTGTGCAGACCTCAGTTGTTGTTGGATTGCAATTCCCAGTAGCCTTTGCCAGCATAGCCAATAGGAGGAATGGTAAGGGTTGCAGTTCAAGAACATCTGGAGGACCACACAACACCCATCGCTGATACACACAAGGAAAGTTATGAACATAAAGGGTCAATAAGTAGACAATATATCCTTCTAGACTTCCTCATAATGCAGATCAATGTTTGCTGACAAACTAAATAAGAGCTTCTCTCCCTAGAGACTTCCTGGCTAATGTTTACTCAGAAGTAAATACCACTGACTTGGACAGAGCTTAACCTAGCTAAATACATACTGGGCAACTCTGTGCGTATTTAGAAGTCAGCTCCACACAGTGGAGTTACTCTCAAGTAAATAGGGAAATGACAGAACTATAGGAACATATTGACAAATGTACTGCAAACCTCTAAAACTGGATCCTCTAGGAACTGCTGAACTGTGGCTCCTGCACTCTTCTATGCTGAATAGAGCTGCTGTGCACTGCAGTCAACAACATCGTCAAGACTGAACAATTCTCATCTCAACAAAAAAAAAAAAAAAAAATCAACTGGACTTATCTTACATCCCACCCATCCATCTTACACCCCACCCATCCTTCTTCAGTAAAATAAAAGAGTGGGGTTTCCTGTGCCAGATCCACAACAGGATGGAAAAGAAGTTACAATGGAAAGCTCAAACTAGCTGCAACACAGGCCATTTCCGCACTACACCGTTATACTGCTATTATTCCACTGCCAACATCCTGTGGAATTCTGGGGTCTGCAGTTGATTGACAATTCTGAATGCCTCTCCCTAAACTGCAAACCCCAGGCTTCCATAAGATGTTGAAAGTGGAACAAGGGCACACTTTGTGTGCAGAAATGACTACACTTACTGCAAAGTAATGCCTACTGAACACAGTTCAGGATGCATTAGAATAGGGACAGGTAGAGAATCTATTTTCCTCGATGGGATTTACTTTGCAGCCAGTGCCTTGAGGGTTATATTCTTAAGGGGGGAAAACGGTCCGCTGGGCAATTGTGGATCCATTAAATCAGCCTCATCCACTCTGAGTGGCTTCCTTTTGTCCTGCCCTGAAACTCAGGTTGCAACAAGAGCAACCACGAGGGGAGGCTGCCGCAGAAGGAAGGATGAAATCCAGGGCCATTTCCGCACTACAGTGTTAAAGTGCTGCCATTCCACTTTCAACGCCCTGCGGAATTCTGGGGTTTGTAGTTTACTGAGACCAAAGAGCTCTTTGGCTGAGAATTCGAAGTGCCCTTCCCTTAACTACAAACCCCAGAATGCCCTAGGAGGTTGATAGCGGAATAGCAGCACTTTAACACTGTAGTGCGGAAATGGCCCAGGTCTGCTGCAAATTCTGTATATACGTTGGGAGGCAGGAAGCAGCCCTCCTTCTGCAGGACATTCGCTGCAAAGTAAATCCCTCGGCCTTCGATGGCATTTGTGGCTGAGAGAAGAGGACAGACTGATGACCCGACTCCTTAGGTGACAAATCCTACTGAAGTCAGCAGGGCCTCCGTGCTTCTGAGTAAATAAGGTTAGGCCATTGCTGCACTAGCCTGTTACAGCGCTATTATTCCACTTTCAACCTCCTATGGAATTCTGGGGTTTGCCGTTTAGGGAGGGGCCTTCGAGGCACACCGCCTTTGAGGCCCCTCCCTAAAGTGCAAACCCCAGAATTCCACAGGATGTTGAAAGTGGAATAATAGCGCTGTAACAGGCTAGTGCGGACAGGGCCCTAGACCGCAGGGGCAGGCGACTGTGCCACCATTCCTGCCCCCTCCTCCGGGCGAAGCATTCTGGGAGATGCAGTCCAAAAAACCCCCTAGCGGCCCGCATCGGCCTCTCCGTTAGGACGGCGCAAGGGATGCTCGCTGCTGCTCCGAGACACCCCGGCGCCCAACCACGGAGCTCCGGGGAGCCGGAGCGAGAGCCGCCCGGGGCCCTCCCCAGGGACGACGGAGGAAGGGGGGCGTCCCTCCTCTTCTTCCCACTTACCCCCGACCCCTCCGGTGCTTCCTTGAGGTAACCGGCTCGCAGCGGAAAGCCAGCCCCGCCCTGCCTCCGCCGGACAGTTCCTTTAAGTAACCCCGCCCCCGCCCTCCAAGTAAATAAAAGAAGAAGTCGGCTTAAGAACCCGGATGGAGAAAAGGCCGAGGCGGCAGCCACAAAGGGGACTCTTGTGCGCAAGCGCGTCGACGGAGTCGGGTTCAGTGCACTCATGCGCACAGACCGTTGTGTAACTGCTCCAGAAACAGCGATGTTGTTTGTTGTTGTTTCGGAGGAACTTGCTTTCTGAATACGCATGCGCCGCTTGGTTCTGTGGCGCCCGCTTTGACGGAGGCAAAGGAGCGCGCATGCGCGATCACATATGTGATTTGTCTCGCTATTCATAGTAACTTCTGGGGCCGTTTCCGCACTAGCTTGTTATAGCGCTATTATTCCACTTTCAGCATCCTATGGAATCCTGGGGTTTCCAGTTTCGGCGGGTCTGAGGCCCCTCCCTAAACTGCAAACCCCAGGATTCCATAGGAGGTTGAAAGTGGAATCATAGCGCTATAATAGTCTAGTGCGGAAAGGGCGATACTCTTAACGACGTTCGAGATTAAACCACGCAGAAGAGGAAGCCTTATCGGAGGAGAAAGGCTGCGGCGGGACAGCAGCCCTCCGTCCTTCTCCTCCTGACGGACCACCCACTATTTATGACATCAGCCCCACAAAACGCCGTTACAGGGTCACTATAAGTCGGAAGGACTTGTAGGCCCACAGCAAAGCGCGTATAGGGCTTGAACTGCACTCCCTACTCAGGAAGATAAGTCGGAGGTGAGACCGAAGCTTCTCAAAAGAATGTTACAACAACCCTGCAAAGTAGCCTCGAGCCCTCATTCTATAACGAAACCCCCATTGCGGTCGAAGCTGGGCGGGGGAACTTCCCCGTCTCTATAGCAACCGCTGAGGGCCGTTTTCCCTCTCCCGCCCGCCACTGGCGGCGCATGCGCGCTGGCGCCATTGTTACATAACAAGCGCCGGGCGGGGTTGTTTTTCTGGAAGCTTCGGCGTTTTCCTTCAGTTGGTGTCAGGACGCCATCACGAGCCGGTCGACTTGGCGGCGGCAGTTGACTGTGAGGCGTTTTATAACGCGTTTTATTGGTTGGGGGTCGCTTTTTACCCACCTTGTTTAAACGGCGGGCCACGCGCATTAGACCAAACGGCTCGAGTTCTTAATTTTTATTGTTTTAGTTTTTTGTTTTGGGGCGTGTGAGGCGAGACCTTCTCTTCCTTCTCCTTCCACAGCAGTTCCTTTTTCGCCGGCTCTTTCTACCCGACATGGCGGTGACCAACGAAACCGGGCTGTCGCCTCAGGCGCCGCCTCAGAGCCAGGACCCCTCCGCCTGGTACCCGTGAGTCTGAGGCGATCTATGTTTTTAAGGGGCGGTGGCTGGGGGAGGAAACGAAAAGAAAAAAGAGGTTCTCTGGGACTGATAAAGCCAGTGAGGCAAAGGAAAACAGGGTTAGCAACGAATAGGATAAAAGGGGGGCGATTTGTCTCTTCAGAGAAGGAATAAATACGTCAGTTTCACTGGCCGGGGTATCGAAGGTGGTGCTGAAGTAGAAGGAAAATGGCCGCCTGTGGTTGAACTACTTTGCAGGACGGCGTTGAGGGGAAGGGATTAATGTAAACGAAAGGTGGAGGAGGGGACCCTCCCTTGTAATCCTCGAAAGTAGAAATATAGCGAGTAATAATGGGGCGAGAGGCGTTTGTAAAAAAGAAAAAAGTCCTGTGTACCCACCTACTCTCTTCCCGCACCATTTTAAGTTATTGGGTCCACAAAAATCCGTCCTTGATGGTGTTCTATCAATACGCATGCGAGCAGTTTGTCATTTCTTCGGGATTGTGGGGCAATTTCCTCAAAGGCCCCTCCCTAAACTGCAAACCCCAGGATTCCATAGGGCGTTGAAATTGGAATAATGGCACTATAACAGTCTAGTTTGGAAATAGCCTGGGACGCGTCTTTATTCCCGTATCTGGTTTTTCTGCTGTTTAACCTTCTGACCTCACTTGGGACAAATCGCTCTTAAAAAAACAACAACAAATAAAACCCTGCATTTCTATCCCACTCATTTCCTGCAGACGGGTTGTTTCCTCTCATTCCTTGTTAGGAGGCTCCTGTGTCCAGCTTCGGCTTTCTGCTCTTGGCAACAATTATTCGGCAGTAGGTCACGTTGCCTTTATTGGGCCATAATATTAGGTAACCGTATGTGCTCCAAACAGAGGGCCTCGTACCCTTGGATAGGGTGGTTTCGACACTAAGCAACACGAACAGGGCTGATAAAAAAGGGTGTGCAACCCTGTGGCGGGGGAAGGGAAAAGCGGAAATGGGTTGTGCGACTCAACCGCCATGTGGGCAGCCCTGAACCCCGCTGGAGGAAATGGGGAAAAGGAGACGGTTCACCTCCTTTGTTTCTTTCGTTTGTCTTTGCTGTAAACTGCTTTGGGAGACCTTAAGTATACAGGAGTGACTATAAATACAGTAAAGTGGAGTAGAAGGTTGGTGTGTGTGAGTGTGTGTGTATATATCTACCTTCTTTAATCCATAGAAAATGAACAATCCTTTGGCCATTTCCGCACTAGCCTGTTGTAGCATGATGATTCCGGCCCCTCCTGAAACCGCAAGCCCCAGGATTCCAGAGGATGTTGAAAGTGGAATCATTGTGCTATAACAGGCTAGTGCAGAAATGGCCTTTCTGAGGTAGCTGTATTTGAAGTGTGAGATGAAAATATTACCAATCAACCCTTATTTGTAGCCATTGTTTTGTGCCTTCAAGTCGTTTCCAATTTATGGTGAGCCTGTCACAGGGTTTTTGGAGGCTGAGAGTGTACGATGTGCCCAGGGTTACCCAGTGGGTTTCCATGGCTGAACTCTGGTCTCCAGGGTTGTAGTCCAAGGCACAAGCAATTGTACCATGATGGCTGATAATTAGAACTAATTCATAACAAGGTCCGTGTTGATGTTGCTTGATTTCATTCAGGCACACTCAGAAATCACCTACCAGCAATCGTTGCTGCCTAGTAGTGTCCCTGCCAGCTGTAAGGGAATGTTTTCATTGTAATTGGAGTGACTTAACATCAGTTGTTGTTGGCTGAATACTGCAGTGGGCAACAACATAAGGAACCCTTTGTAAGGAAAAGCCTCATCTACTTTTTTAGTAAGATCTAATGATTATAAAGAAATGAAAGCATGTGTTTTCATGTGTTTAATATCCATAGAAGATGCCATATAGGCAGATTGGGAGCCAGCCTAAATTTAACTTACTAGGATTTCTTAGTAAACTTGTATGCAGTCAGCGTCTTTGACTTTCAAATACAATTTTCAAATTGTTACTTTTAAATAGTTGTTTATAATAGCTCTCAGATGGAAGGCAGCATCTTTCTATATTGCAGTGAGAAGAGTTGACTGATTGATAGGTAACTGAAGGATGGCTCAGAAGTTCAAGATCCTTAATTCGCTCATGCTACTGGGAGAAAATGTTTGAATGGCAAAAACTACAGTGCTTATTTTTAGACTTTCTTTAAAAAAAATTAGGTATGCCCTTGAATATTTCCTCCCTCTCCATGGGAGACTGTAGTCCTAAAAAGACTAACAATTGTAAGACAATATATTGATGTAAAAGTGAATCCCATATACTTCTGTTCTCTGCAGGAGCCCACAACACTACCACGGAAGTCCTGAGCAGAATCGGGGTTCAGTGGCATCTGGGAGTAAGTTTTTCATGGAATTTATACGTTTAGGAGCTGTTCTATGTCTAAAATATTTTTGCTGATCTGATAATTTGCCTAGAATTATTTAGTACTTGGAAGGGAAACTGAGGGCACATCTGTTTTACTTTGTAAATAGGCTTTGCTATACTAATGATTTATTCGTTGGTAGTTGGGGCATTAGAACATGAAAAGGATTCTAAGACACTGGAATGTTGCAGGTTTTTAATTTGTGATAATTCATTTATGAGTTTATTAACAAAGGACAGTGAAGCAAGGGAGAAGAGGTTCACAGAACAGTGTCATGAACTAGGGAGATGAGCCTGAAGAAGGTCTGAAATAGACCCGTTAGCAAGTGTATGTAGGCTAGCTAAAATGGCTGCTGTTATGTAATCGCAGCCATTTTGACTGTTAGTATTTAGCCTTTCCTTCGGTTGTTAATCTTATCTCTCTAGCCTGAATCTCTGTTGTTTGAAGTTCCTGCTAGGTCTGTTGGAACTTGTGTTTGTCTTTCTATTACAGTGTGTTTGGTCCACTTGGGATTAAAAATAAGATGTAGACCCTCATGTGCATATGTGTACATAGTGCCTTGAAATTCTGAGTTGTCATTGGAGTTGGCTGTGAAATAAGCCTGCATAAATTCTTAACTTCTAGGAGTTCTGACACGTTTGTAGGAAAGTAGGTCCCATGATGGTTGTCAAATTGAAAAGTTAAACTGCACTATATTTTTTAAAAGCTTGCTTTAGAATTACAGTTATACTTAGTTGAAGCTCACAAGTTCAAAGGTTTAAAACATGGGCTAAATACTAACTTCCATTATGTCCATACTCTCTGTTCCCAAGAAGTAATCATGTCTGGCCAGCAGAAAACAGAAAGCATAAGTTCCAGAAATGCTCAGAATGAGAGAGCTAGCAAGAAGACAGATGAGATGACAGACTTCATGGATGACTTGACCTTGAGTTCGCCAGAAGAGAGGTCTCGTTCAAGATCAAGGAGCAGCTGCAGTCGGAGATTATCTTCAAGATCATCTAGCAGGTCATCTTACAGCTCAAGATCCAGTTCAAGCACTTCATCTTCCTCAAGAAGCTGGAGTCGCTCTAGGAGCAGATCAAGATCACGTCCAAAAAGGAATTGTTCTCGGAGGAACAGAAGGTATTCGAGATCCTATTCCAGGAGTCGATCAAGATCCCGCAGCTACAGATACAGAGAGAGATACCGTCCTAGGTACTACAGCAGGAGATACCATCGTTCTCCTCCAAGATATAGATCACGCAGCCGCTCTCCTAGAAGATCCTACTATAGAAGGTCTTACTCCAGAAGCAGATCAAGAAGCAGAAGATACTATGGATTTGGAAGAACCGTGTATCCTGAGGCTTACAGAAGCTGGAGAAGCCGCTCCCGATCACGGTCTCGCAGTAGAACTCCTCTGCGCTTGACTGAAAAAGGTATGCAGGCAATACTTGCCAGTTAGAAGTAGAATATGGAAAGTATCAACCATACTGACAATGTGAAGTTCCCAGATCTTTCCTGTATCCAGAAATAGAAATTGCAATATTTGGAAACTATTCTTTGTTATGTTATTGGAGAAGAAAAGTAGCTGTATTTGAGGTTTTGGAAACTTAGTGTGTCAATTTGTTACAAAGGGGAACATTAAGAATCTGTCTATCTTGGGACTATTAAGACTGAGAAATACTATTTTAAAAACAATTGAAAATGAGATACGAGGAATTTATTGGCTATCAAACCAAGTAGAAAGAGAATAAGGATGAGCTTTATTGCATGAAAAACTGGTTGATGCTTTAATTTATTTTTGTAGAAAAAAGAGAACTACTGGAAATAGCAAAGGCTAATGCAGCAAAAGCTCTTGGAACAGAAATAGTCTTGCCAGCCAGCTTGAAAATCGCTACACAGTCAAAAGAAACTGAGAGTGGAAAACCAAAAGAGGGCAGCATGGAGACTGAGGTAAGTATGAAGTAGGTCTTCAGGTACTCAAGGTACATTTTTTTTTCAAATCAGCATGAAAAATAAAATTAGTTTTGTATCATTATTGGAAAATAAATATTTCTAAAATTCTGTCTTCACTTTGGAGTCAGAGTACTAGATGTCAAATCTCAGCCTGTAAAAATGGAATGGCCAAGTATCACAGAAAGTACTGAATTTGGCGAACATGTTCTCATAAGTTCTGGTAAAATCTTAAAATGAAATTTTAATCAAAGGAGCCCTTCAATTTCGTCTTTCACATGTTTTCTTTACCCAGATCAGGTCAATTCATGGTTGTTAAATTTCAAACGGTGTTTAATACCTGTCAAATTGTTGTGCAACAAATTGTTCCCAGAAATCCTGTATCCAGACACACAGTGCATTTTACATGCTTTATTTCTGTTTTATAGAAATGATGAATATGGTCTCCAGCACTGATGAAGAAAATCTGGTGGTAATTAAGTGATTGTGGGCTGTAGTTGTGTTTAGGGGAGGGAAATATGAGCCAGATTAATAAAGCCACATATGTGGAAGGTTGGAAAGCTTGTGTATGTGGGAAATAGTACTTGCTCCCATATATTAGGTGCTTAAAGATATTTTCTAAATTTAGCAATGATTCTGTACATTTGCAAAACTTCATATGTGCAGTACATCAAGGAGGTTGAAAGTCAGAAGCAGTAGCTTGTAAAAGAGTTACTGATTTATTTAGTCCTTTTTCAAACCTCTTTGCCTTGTTCTATAGAAGTTCATGAGGTCACAGTTTTTTAATGGAAAGAAGTTAATGGAAATACTTCTGTAAGGATAGATAGACATTGTATAATACAGAAAACAGGAAGCATGAACTCTGAAAATAAACAGTGCTTTATTTACACTTAAAAGGTTGACTACAAGTTGAAAGTCTCATAGTTTTGTTGGGGTTAATTTCCAAGTAAGCCAGTTTAGGATTGCATCTGTGGTGTGTGCATGTTAGCTGAAAAAATAAAACAAGTGAGCATCTAGGTCACACTGGTTTTAAAATACAGACCTTCCCCCTCTAGAAATCCAGAAAACAAATAGAAGATGGCAAAAATGGAACTGAGACTGTTTCAGCAGTAAAAGGCATAGCCTGCAGTCCTAACGTGAGTTCATACATCTGAGATGTTCTGTAATTTGCTTTGGAATCAAAAAGCCAGTCCCACTGCATAGTGATACCTACTCCCAAATGAACATAGGCATAGGAGTGCAGCCTTTCATGCCAAAAGGTACAAATTTAGAAATTCACATAATGAAGAAAAGAACTGCCTTTTCAGAAGTGGTGTCAGTAATGAGAAGAGGCACAACATCTCCAAATTTTATGGAGATTGCATTTGATAGATAAAAACTTAATATTTTAGTATGGTTTGTATTTTTAACAACCACAAACTTTATAGAGTGGCTCTTAACTTCTGGTTATACAACTCCTGCAACAATGACTGTCTCTGAACAGTGGATATTCTGGCTAGGGCTTTTGGGAGTTGAAGTCCAAAATACCTGGATGACCAAAGGTTGAGAGCCACTCTCAAAGAGGATTTAGTTTCAGCTGTTTTTAAAAGCAAAGGAATGGGGAATAAATCTCGGCGGTCCTCCTATTGAAATTCAGTATTTGTAGTTCTTTACATAGTATCAACATAGAAGGTAACAAGCATCTTCTGTCTTGATTCTAATCTAGATTTATTCTTACAATTAATCTTTTTCTTTTCCAGAAAACAATGGCAAGGCCTATGGCCATGAAGCCCACAAGTCCTCCTTTTAAGGGGATTGTAGAGTCACCGGGAAGAGAAGAGAAAAAGGAAAACCCATCTGGGCAATGGATTCCTGTTAAGAATGAGGAAAATGTTTTATTCCATAATTTTTCACCTAAAAGCACATCTTTCAGAGCACGCTAATATGTGTTCTATTCATTGAGGCATTATGAGATCTGACACACTCAGAATTCAGGGTTTAAATGCAGAATATTCAAACTGTTAATTTGTGGTAAGGTTTGTTTTTCAGATACAGAGTGGAGTTCAGAAGCCAGAAATTAGAAATGAGAATTTTTGTTTCTATAAATACCTTTCTGTTACTTAGTGAATTAAAATACAGGTGGGTAATCTTTTCCTTTGTGTGAGTCATATAGCTTTCAGTGTTTTGATGTGTGTACTTTGAATACTACAAATAAATCTATGTTTTGTACACTTTAAATATTTGAGTCAGCGCTTTAAGCAGTGTGATTTATGGCTCCTGGTGGTAATTCAGTTGTCTTACATAGTTGCCCTTATTTTCTTGATGTTGCCATGTTCTGCAAGTGGCACAAAGCCAAGTAAAGTAAAGCCACTTCATTTCTTTAAGTATTTATCCTTGCTTACTGTCTTGTTATGGAATCTGCATAATTACTCACTTCTGATTAAACAAAAACATTTTCAGTGTCACACATGAAGCTCTGAGCTAATTGTGCATGTTCCACATAACAGCTGTCACTAGGTAAAGGCTTGTTCTTAGATCTTGAAATCAAAGATTTTTTTTTCTTTAGCCTTTTGCCCCAAAGGCATATGCTATTTCTAATACAGACTTCAGAAAGAACATTTGAGGCTGATTGTATTAGACCACATCTCAAGCAGAAAGGGGAGCTTTGGAGCAAGATACTTGACTTAGATCTCTTGAGACTAGGCATTAGAAAATCCATAGGTTGCATAGATATGTTATTCCTGTTAAATGTGGTTTGTTTGTGTGATATTTAAGGAGAGTGCTGGAGTATACAACCTGGTTCAAAAGCTATAGAGTTCAGGATCACTTTGGACAACTAGCATCTTTCCTTAAATTTGCATTAAGACTGGAGTACCTGTATAAAAAGACCTTGAAATAAACCTATTCTCTATACTGTGTGGTATTTTATTGAATGTTACAAAGTTAATGGGATTCCAAAGGCAAAAGAGGTGTAAGTGGTATTTTGTCTGCTAAGCCTATCCCTGGTATTTTCAAACATTGAAGGCACATGTACTATGTCATTTTGTCAGATGGAATGTAAAGCAACATGAGAATTATCAAAGACAGTAGTTCTTAACCTTTTCTTTAGAAGGGACCCCATGTAAATGTAATTTGTTGTTGGGGGCTCCCAAGACTTGGCTCAAGACTCACATATTTAAATTTAGGTTTAAATGTTCACAGCTTTAAAATATTCAAGGTTGCTCATCAGGGTCTTCAAATGAGGAAGCAGTTTGGGTGTGTGCACATGCCTGTCACTGTGCCCCAAAGTGCTCAAACCCCCAGCTGCTGTGTAGCAGAGACGATGAAGGCATACTCAGTGGCAGCACCCCCCTTTTCTGGAATCAAAAATCAGCGTATTACTCAGATTGCTCACTTGAATTTGTGGGAAGTCCAGAGGGAGAGATGGTTCTGATCTCTAGGTGATGAATCCCAAGTGTCTCCCTTGAACATTCACCCAGCCTGACAGTCAGTACGCTGTTTTCTGTCTCTTCAGTGAGGCTGAGGGGAGTGCACAGGCACACTCCATTTCATCTTCTTGGAGCAGGGAGATTTCCATGGGCCCCCAGTTAAGAACCACTAATATAAAACAAAGACTGAGGTAATAGCCAGCCTGTCCACTGCAGACTTTATGACCGGATTATCTGACTGGAGTTTTGAACTTGTATTATCTTAGTATAATGAACTCAGAAGCTTGCGTGCTTAACAATTCATGTTTGTTTTGAAAAATGGATTGTGTTCACCGGTTTGCTCTAATATTCTCAAGAGTATTCATTAAATAACATGCAGAATAGTTCCACGCAAAAGTAAATATAAACTATTAAAATACAGACAAGATGAAGAAAAGCAGTAACTATAAAAGCATAATATTGTATTGAATAACTAAAGCATAACAGTTGAAGCAACTACACTGACAAGTGTAATGCTAAAAAAATAAAAGCATTATTTAATGAATGCAGAATAATGAAGGTCTAGTAACACTCTCAAGTCCAGCAACTTAAGGCCAAAAATGCAAAAAGGCTTGGATGAAATGCTTCTGAGAAAGCCCGGGGGAATTTGGACAAATTTGATTGTCCTACCCATAGAAGACATATTCTGGGGGTAGACAAATACCAAGCAGATTTTTTTTTCAGTGGGCATGCTTTCTTCCCATGAGAATGGGCCTAAACCTATTAGCATTGGAGGACAGGTTTAGAGTTCTAAGTGCAGACATGTTTGCATCACAAATTATTGAAGTATTACACCAGGTTTGTGTCTCATCTGGAAGAATCATGTGCTATGATGCAGGTGGCCCCAGCATCTCCGTTGTCTTTTCCCTCCCTCTCATCTTAGTTGTGGGTTAAGAGAAGAGAAAGCTTGAGTAACTCTCATAACCTCATTTGGACCAGGAGGCCATGGTTTGCAAATCTACCTGACCTGGCCCTTTCTGATTTGTGGCACCTCCCTCAGCACCTTAACCTTCCAACACAGGGACCTCTTCACCAGCTGTCATTTGGCTACAACTAGCCACTTGGACATTGAACAGAGAGAATTAAATTGGTTATTTGGATTGTCATTTCAATTCTTTTGTTACCTGACAGAAAACAGTCCTGTGCCAGCAGCCCGCCAAGATTTACAGCTCTTTAATCTTTTATCAACAGCCACAAAGAAAGTATAATAGCCAGTTACCAGCCATTTTTGCAGTCTGAATCTATAAATTCAGAGCAACTGTCCAGTAGCAAAGTCCATACACAACGAATGTGAAGAGTGCTGCTTCCACTGATAATGTCAGTTCTCTACAACAGCTTCTTCCCCTCCTTTTCCGTTTATATATGGTAACAGTCTCCCCACAGCTGTTCACCTAATTGGTGCATCATTACTATATAAATACTCCAACTCTCTTGGGTTCCCCTTTTTTCACCTACACTAGCTGCCATAAGTATTGTCCTTTCTTGTCTTTGTGTTGTGGCTGTTGGATGGGGGCATGACAGAATCAACCACTTGGATTTGTGAAGCTACATGGAAATTCTTTATTAGATGGTGTAAATCAAACTCTTAACTACATGGCCTCTCTCTTGCATCTCCCTGCTCCGCAGAGGGACCTTGACTTAGGTCTTAGATCTAATACCTTGAAAAGACAAGCTGATGGCCTGTCTTCTATTCTGCCTAGACACTCTTGGATTACACTCTCCACATCCTCACATGAAGTTTCTTGAGGCAATCCTTGTTTCTCCACTCATGGATTCCTTTCCTGATATCTAACCTTAAAACAGTTGAAGCTTCCCTTTGAGCTTCTTATGGCACTTACCTTACTCCCTTTTGCTCAAAGTGGCCTTTTTAGTAGCCATTATCACAGCACATCATGTATTGGAGCTAGCAGCCCTGTTGGCAAGGGAGCACCTCACCTTTGCTTTTCTCAGAAAGCTTTGTCTCTCTGGCTGGACACTTCCAGAATTTCTACCAAAACTCTTTGTTTTTTTCCCCTTATTTCTCAGGAGCTCATTCTCCCTTCTTTTTGTCCCAGATCATCACAATCATAAGAAAAATGATGGCATATTCTAGATATGTGTAGAGCAGTGGTTCCCAACCGTTGGTCTTCCTGGTGTTTCGGATTTCAGCTCCCAGAAGCCCCAGTCAGCTTGGCCAACAGTAAGGAACTCTCCGGGCATAAGTCCACAGCATCTACAGTAGCAAAGATTGGGAACAACTGATGTGGAGCATTAAAAATCTATATCCACAGAACTAGCTTATTCAAGTGCTGTGACACATTGTCCATATCCAGCTTCCTTAGGACAAAAGGTATCTCATTGCACAATAGTGACTCAGATCAAAGAATGTATTCTCATGGCATATGACCTGGCCAGGTTTCCTCAGCCCATAAATGTTGTTCCTCATTTGACCAGAGCTGCAGTCACCTCTGCAATTATTTCCACAAAATCTCCCATCAAGTGACATCTGTGGGGCTGCCACCTGGAGTACACCTTCTACTTTCATCCATCAGTACAAAATTGACAAATGCAGATCAGCTGATGCCATTTTTGGTGTGAACTAAAGGTTGAGATGGCTGACCTGGGAGTAGTTAGTTCAATTTTGGATATTGGGAGACTCTGACCACAGCCTGCCTGTTTCTGGGCAGTGATACAAGAAACTCAGGATGTGTGGATTCCTCTTCTCAACAACCCAGAATGCATCTTCATAGTAAACAATGTAGAATTTACATTTTAGTGACACAGATGGGTCAAGAAACATTTCCATGCTATGTATCTACCCTTCAGGAGAAGTGTACTCAGTTCCCAGGCTTGAGAGCCACCAATGTACAAAGCCTGTACAATCAGCCCTCCATATCTGCGGATTCTGTATCTATGCATTCAACCAACAATGGCTTGAAAATATTCCAAAAAATAAAGTTCCAAAAAGCAAACTTTGATTTTTGCCATTTTATGTAAGCGACGTCATTTTACTACTTCATTGTACATAATGGGACCTGGAGCATCTACACATCTTGAGTCTTGGAACCAAGTCCTAGTGGATATTGAGGCCGCACCATATCTTGAAAATAGTCAGCTTCAGTTTACTCCTCTTCATCTAGCCCATTACAGAATCCGGCTATTGGTCCAGTGCCTGCTGATCCTCAACTGACTCCAAAAAGGAGAAACACTCAGTGTCAAAAGCACACTGACAGTATCCAAAACTCCTCATGACGCCACACAATGGATCCACATAAATACACATATAATTTTAAGCATCATGTGGCATAGGGTGCAAGCCTGTGGTACACCAGACATAATACCCCAGGGACTATTTTTCCCCAGTTCTGCTTTAAAAGGAATAATGGTTTGCCTAACCACTGCATTGAGCAGAATTAAGTCTCATTAGCTTTTCCTAAAGTTCTTCACTATAAATGAAATCTTTTGCCTATTAGATAGAAAATGTCAAGGTCATCTTTTCGAGTTTCACACTATAGGAGAACTAATTTAATTATATTTACTAAACATTTTACACTCAAACTTTAGTAAAAATCCAACAATTACTGTACAGAATATGGTTACATAAAAACTTCAGCTACATTAAAATAAAAATCTGAGTCTGATACACAAATTGAGTTTAGCTGGATTTATGATTTAATGTTTATACCTGTAAGGTATAAAATCTGATGTGTTCGCTGGTCTCTTGTGAAGCAGAAATTCAACAATGTTACATTCCAGAGTTCCACAAGTATTATATACAGGATAAACTGTTACTGAACAACAAAGTCTTACTGTGATATTTTTCAAGGAATGAGTCTTAGATAAGTTTCATCTATGCATAAACTTGTTTTAGAAGTCAAGTTCCCTTTATAAAACAAGTTTTACATGCAGAAATTTTTGAAAAACTGGGTAGCTATGTTTCTTGGCGATATCCCAAATCTCTCAGACAGCTGTTCCTCTTTCCAGGTTTTGTTTAATTTCTGCAGTATATTTTCCATAGAACCTCTCAGCCTTCTTATTGAACTTCGCATTCCGCTCGTTGATGTAGTCAATATCTGCATCATCATTGTAAGGACGTCTTCGGCTGTATTTTTCACGTTTCTGGATTCTGGAAAAGAAATGGATGCACTGACACTCGACATACTTTGCTGCATGTAGTGGACAGAAGTCCAGCGCAGCTTCTATTAGCCTTGTACAGCAAAGGAGTAAAAGAAAGTAAAGAATCCCATGAAATCTGGCAATAGCCCTTTCTGCTTTTTCCTCTTATCAAACCAACCTACTTCTGTCATCATGACTTCACTGGCCACAAATACCTTCACCAACTTTTGAAAAACACAAAGAAAGAGGTGGAACTTCCCAGGAAGGTCATTTGAAGTCCTGGGACTCTGACTATAAAAACACTAGTCAAAGTAAATATGAACCTAACAGTGCATAAGCAAGGAGCACGAAGAAGAGCTTAATATCTGCAGGACCATACAGGCCCTCTTTGGTAGAAATTCAAACACTGTTGTTATTTTCAAAGCTATTAACATCGAGCCCTGGGGAAAGGTAGGTAACAAATAAAATATTTTATTATTACTATTTGTTACTTACTGTTTGTCAAGATCTGAAACCATTCTGTCAACACCTTCTTTAGAGGGCACATGAGTTCCGTGAAGAAGACTATTTGAAGTTGGATAAAATTCTTCACCGCTGAATGGGTAGGGTGGGGAAGAATATGAATATTGTTAGTGACACATCTTTAAAAATAAATTCTAGATATCATGTTCAACACCACTCTACTTACTGAATACACGACAAGATACACTATTAAGCAAGTGGCCAAGTATACTAATCCCCTCTGCCCGCCTACACACACACACACAGACACAGACACAGAGAGAGAGAGAGAAAGACAGAGAGAGAGACAGAGACACAGAGACTCTATATAAATAAATAAATGAGGACACTGTTGGCAAATGTTATGACTGACCTGAACACTGATCTGTACACCAGTTGCTAGAATTTTATCTGCACAGCTATCTCGTCTCTATAAAGCAGAGCCTCAAACAAACAAATCAAGATATCTGAGCAAGATCATCATTCCAATGGTTCTGAATTATGAGAAATAAGTGTGGAAGCTCCACATTCCATGTCTGTTACTCCAACATCTTTCAAAACCCATCCTTAAAAGGACTCACATGACCAGAAAGACGCACTATCTCCATTGTTTTGTATACTGTTAAGTGCTTGGGACACAATTTCGCAGAATCTTAGATTTGGAAGGGGCCACAAGGCCCATTAAGTCCAACCCCTGCCATGCAGGCATACACAACTAAAGCACATCTGAAAGGTGGTCGTCCAGCCTCTGTTTAAAAACCTTCACAGAAGGTCCACTGGTCACTATGCTTTCTATTTCATCACTGAACAGCTCTTATGGGCAAGAGGTTCTTTCTCACGTTTGGTTGGAACCTCTTGTTGTAATTGTTTTGTGTTCTAGTCTCCGCAGCAGCAGAGAATAAGGGCATTCCATCAAGCATCATTCTATATCTGACATCATTCAGACATTTAAGGACAGCTATCATGCCATCTCTCACTCTTTTCTTGTCAAAGCTAGACATATTGAGCTCTCTAAGCCATTCTTTATATTGGTTTGTCTTCAGAGCTGATCACCACAACACCTCTATTACCATCAATGTTTGTTGTCTTGTATACACACTGGCACAGCTTTCCATGCCTCCCCTCAACGACTGCCATGAAACATCCAGACAAGTGACTCTTTTTCTGATTGCTGCACTGCAGAAATCGAGGAAGCAGTCACAGAGAGCTACTGGTTGCTAGCTCTGCCAATCAAGTCAGTGACTTGCCAAAAGCCACACTCCCTTACGCCATGTGCTTAGGGAAAGCATATGGCCACGATCAGACAAAACCATGCCCACACACTTTCAAACATCAGAGTCAAATAATCAAACCCTACCCCAAAAACTCAAGCCCACTTCCTTCTGTTTGATGCCTAATCATTAATTTACTCCATAATGTACACCAAATGTATTATCTACACCCTTTAGCTTAGTTTTGTAAAAGATAAAAAACACCAATTCTTGAAAATCAAATAATGGCATATCTTGTTTCTATTTTTCTCTTCCCTTTTGTAAGAGGGAAAGAAACACAGAATACTAATGTTTATTACTTATTTGGGATCTACAAAATATTTAGAACCCAGTTTCTGAGCTAGTCTGAGCTTTCATAGGGAAGATATCAGATGATCCATCCAGTGGAGGAGGTTCTTGCATATAAAAATTCCACCTATGAAGAAAGTTATTTTCCAAGATAACTCCAAGGTCTTTTTGCTGCTACAGTGACATGGCCACTTTCAAAGAATCTAGTTCTTCCAATTTCCTTTGTTTTCCAACTGTTTTGTCAAGTTTTCTGTGAGCAAGGGAAGTAAAAGAACAACCACAAACCACAGAACCATTTGTTTTACGTTTCAAATGATTTCTATGGCTCTCCCGCAAACATGAGGAGAGAGGCCTTTTTGCATTACTAATGCACCAGGCATATATCAAGTAAACTGAGAAAATAAAATAAATCAAGATCTATGGAAATTTTATGTAGTGAGTGAGGTAAAGTTTTACACAGTCATCTGTTTACAGGACCCCATGTGATTGTAACAGGAGCTGTAAGAAGCTACATCCTACAGGGGCAGACTCTTTAGCCCTCTCACTATTGCTTGTCCCTTCTGCTCCCAATTAGTTCTCACTGGCACCAACTAATTTCAAATAGCAGAGAAGAGACCACGCATGGCTGGAAGACTGGTGTACAGAAGATGTGAAACCAAGGTTATTGACTTTGATAGCTGGTCTTTTAGCCAGCTGGAGACTTCCCATGTGAAGCTGGTTCACAGCCTAGTGTGCAAACAAGATGACCACAGTGGAAAAAACACCATGAGGGAAACAAAATGAAAGTAAGGCTCACCTTTCTTCTTTTAGCTTTTCGTACTTCTCCAGGTCAGGTTTGATCTGCTTGGTCAACCTCTGATACTGACGTAGCTGAGCAGCTGCGTAATCTAAGGAGAAAGAAAACTGCTGAATAGGAAAGCTTTACCACATAGTCCATTCCTAATAAACACCTGCATTTTATTCATGCTTAACGGCTGGAAAAGACATGGGAAAACTTTTGTTTTTACCTGAAAAGCCAAGATCAGGATTCTTCTTCTTCTTCTTCCTCTCAAATCGTTCTGCATCCTCTGCACTGATTTCTAGCAGCTTCACTCTCTCATAATCTTCTCCTTTTGCCAGACATTCCTTGTATATATTAAGCAGGTTTTAATACTTTAAAAGACAAATTTTCCAAGTTCATCATACTGAACTCTCCTAAGACAAAGTGTCTTGCCTCCTAAAATATAACTGAAGCCAACAATCCCATGTACAGTGATGCTGATTGTGGTCTACATCACTGGTAACCTTAGACTTCATCAACACTATCACTAGGCAGCCTTTGGTAAGTAAGAAGATATCAAATTATGGTTTTGACAGGCATGAAATCCTGGATACTTTGGTTTGCTGGAGTATTCAGCACTCCTCTCTATTTCCAACTTCTGTTGTACTACAACCTGGAATTGAAATGGATTTAATTAACATTAATACCACTTGATGTACACAAGATACTCAGCACTTGAAAAGATGCAAAACATTTTTACTGTGGAAGAAAAATTAAATTAGCAGAAACAAACTGGTACTTGTTGGCTGCATAAGTATCTACCCACTTGTATGATGTGCCTAAATAAGGTCTGGTGTGATTTGCTACCTTCCAGAAGTAAAAAAAAAATGTTGATGGAAACCACCTGTATGCAATTCTGCTGCCACATGATCTCAGATTTAAATGCATCTGTTTTGGAAAGGCATCACAGTCTGCTGAACAGTATTATCTGACTAAATAGTATCAGAAAGACTAAGATGCAATCCAAACAAGTTCAAAATAAAGTTGCACAGAAGCACCAAGCAGAATTGGATTATGCATCAGTGACGGAATCCAGTGTTACTGGGCAATCAGAATGGCCACTCCAGACAGAAACCCAGCCCCTTTAGTGTGAAGGAAGGGTTGGAGGCCTGAGTGGAAAATGTATATACATGTATAGCATGCATAGTGAATTGACTGGTGGTCAGACTTCCAAAAAGGGGCTAAAAGTCAGTTCTTCAGCCAGAGAGTTTCTCTGTCACCTAAGGGGAGTTGAATGAGAAGGGTGTGTTTTCTGAGAGAAAGATTAGAGAGAAGGGCAGAAGAGAAATGAACCCAAGACTTTGGCAAAAAGGGTAGCCAGAGGGCTGCGTTTGCCTTTATGTTGATATAAAGATATAAGAAACTGTTTAAATGCATTATGAAGATCTGACAACCTTACTCATGTTCTAAAAGAGTAGAAACATATGAAAACTAGGCTACATGGGCTTACAATATGCCCTAGGCCTGTTGTGGGACGGAAGCTTAGGACTAGAGTTGAGAATACATTAGCCTGATTGGTCCCTGATGGAAAATTTCAGATGTATATTTTGCTTACTTACCTTTTTCTTTTCTTCTACTTTCAGCTCCCATTCTAAACGAGCCTTTTTTGCTTCCCAGTTTGCTGGCAACTTCAACCTTTTATCCTCTTCCACAACTTCTTGGTGATTTAACTTGCGGGCTTCATTCTTTAAAAACAACAGCAAGACTATGAAGATGCTGCTGTGTATGAGGAACAATCAAATCTGAGTAGCTATAACAAACCTAAAATTCTTCAAAGAAAAATCATTTCTCCTATCATATACTGATTATTGGAATACCAAACAGATGGAAAAAGAGAGACAAATAAACATGCTCATAATCCTGATCTTCTAGTTTTATACTGCCAACTTTGTAAGATATTCACCATAATACCTATGAAGACTTAGGGAAACTCATGATATAGAGCTGTACAAAAATCAAATATTAAGTAAATATACAGTGTGAAACTCCTTATGACACCCCCCCCCCGCAACATTCTATTCAATACTGACATGGCATTAAAATAATGAAGCAATGTTTACATTTAAAGATGCAAATGGTACACGTTTCTTTTCTCTCTTTCCCTGTCAGTCAAAAAAAGCCCCACTTTTTTTCTGCCACATGCATACCCCAGCTAGCAAGCAGGGATCATACTGGTGAATAGCAATATTGTAATAGGTGATCTTACTCTTTTTAAATGAAGCTCTCGGAATTTTCGAAGGCGTATTTCTCTCTTCTGTGCAGCCAACTCTTCTGCTGTCATCTGATCTTCTGAGATGTCAGAAGCATCCTGGAATGTAACCCATATTTATTAAAAAAGAAACATCAAGTTTTAAGTGAGGTCTTTAGTATTACCACATAAAAAGCAGTTTTTTAATTTCACCAGTTGCTTTACAGAGTGCTTACAGGTATTAAGCACTCATAGTTCAACAAGAATTATTCAGGGCAGAGGCTTCAAAGTATGTTTCAGCAAGAATTCTTAAGCCCCCCCGTACCTGTAATAGTAAGAGAAAGAAAGGCTGTTCATTGGGACTGGCCATCTTAGGAGGATAAACTATGGCTACCTACAGAGCAAGCCGTAGAAAAAGAAAGAAGGGATCAAGGTCTATTCAGTGCTTTATGTGCAAAGTAAGCATGAGAAAAATAAACATTCATCAAAATGGCCCTCAGAATCAACATCTCAGCTTGCACATCAACAGAAGAAACGTTCAGGAATACTAGAAGTTATCACTATTGGTGCATCTTAACCAGTACTGTCAATTCTGACTTGCAGCAGGATTCAGAATGGATTCTTTTTCACACTTGGGAGAGCCCTAGTATTTCCTGACAATCTCCTGTCCAAAACTAACTAATCCTGACACTATGTAGTGGCCATATCAGGTGGTGCTGCTTTGAACAATATACTTTGGAAATGCCTTTTTTCACTCTTAATCCCTGATGTAGGATTCCCAACACAGATTCTTTCTCCTGTCTGCAATAAAATGATCAGCACAAATATTTGGACAGCAGCATGAAACAGGGAACTAGCCCTCTTTACAAACTCAACTATAAGTTTTCCCTGATGATCCCAGAACCACTTTCTTCTCTCTACTTCTGTGCTAAGCTTATTACCACTCATCACTCCCACACCAGTCAGTACAGCCCAAAAAGAACTCTCCCAATGCTTCATAACCAGCCTTGCATCACCCACTCTTAACCTGAGCTATCCCTCATCTCCCCACCTGAAAACCATTGTAACATCCTCCTTCATCTCAAATCAGTTGCTCACCAGTCATGATACTCTTTCAAAAAACAGTTTTCCCTTAGGCTCTCTGGCTGAGAATTCCACATTACATTGTTATAGTGTTATTATTCCACTTTCAACATCCTGTGGAATTCTGGGGTTTGTAGTTGACTTGAGGCCCAAGAGCTCCCTGGCTGAGAATTCTAAATATCCCTCCCTAAACTGCAAACTCCAGGACTCCATAGGATGTTGCAAGTGGAATAGCAGCAGCATAACAGTGTAGTGCAGAAATGAGCTAAGTTGGCACCATCCAGCAGTGCTGACTACAACACCCCTCATCCCCAAACAGTGCAAGAGAGTGGCTAGGAGACTCTTCTTAAAATAGCATCCCCCAAGCCACTGCTGTCCGGCAGCGCTGGGTTGAAACACTCCTCATTCCCAGTCAGCACCACAGCCTGGCTAAATTTTAGTTGCGACATCCTTCTTATAACAGCTTTCTCTCATCGGTGCTGCGCCATGACAACACCCACCTTCCCCAAACCCCGGCTGGGTCTTCCTTGTGAGACTCTTCTTTGAAACAAACTCTCCTTAAACTGGCACCATCCAGCCGTCTTGGATTACAACCCTGTAGTCCGGCGAAGGCTGTCTAAGGCGCCTAGCCTTCCTTTTAGTCCTAGGCCATTTCCACACTATACTCTAATAGCGCTATTATTCCACTTTCAACATCCTGTGGAATTCTGGGGTTTGTAGTTTGCAGAGGCCCAAGAGCTCTCTGGCTGAGAATTCTAAAGGCCCCTCCCTAAACTGCAAACCCCAGGATTCCATAGGAGGCTGAAAGAGGACTATAACAGCCCGCTGCTTCTCTCACCAGCTTAGACTCCAGAACGCTACTTTCGAACTCCGCCGCCATCTTCTCGCTCTTTCCGTCAACATCGACTCTTACTTCCTCTCCGCCTCGTTTCCGCTTTCACGCCTCTCAGTGACGTCAGCGCAGGATATGGAGCCGCCTAAGCAGGTAAACATTAACAGCCGAGCGTACCATAGAGAGTGAGGGGAGCGAGCGTCGCGCGAGGAAGTCTATCTAGAGAGAAGAGCAGTCGTCGCGGGCGGGCCTCACTCTGCCGACCTGCGCGGCAGCGCCATCTCAGGTGTGGGGAGGGAACTGCATAGTGGAGAAAACGGCGAGGAAAGGGGAATAAGGTTATTGAGGCTACGATTGTGCGGATAGTTAGGTTACAGTAATTCTGGGCGATTTCCGCACGGCACTCCTATAGCGCGATGATTCCACTTTCAACCTCCTATGGAATCCTGGGGTTTGCAGCTTCGGGCGGGCCAGCTGGCCCCCCCGAAGCTGCAAACCCCAGGATTCCATAGGAGGTTGAAAGTGGAATCATCGCGCTATAAGAGTGCCGTGCGGAAATGACTGTTCTAGTGCTATTATTCCACTTTCAACCTCCTATGGAATCCTGGGGTTTGCAGTTTAGGGCGGGGCCTCTAGAGTAATTCCATTAGTAATTCTAGAGGCCTTTCCCTAAACTGCAAACCCCAGGATTCCATAGGAGGTTGAAAGTGGAATAATAGCGCTATCACAGTGAAGTGCAGAAATGGCCAGAGAATGAGAGTGCTGGAGGAGACTAGTCTGGTCCAGGATTGTGCAATATGTAGCCTTCCAGATCTTGATTATAGGGATACCAGGGTGAAAACTGGAAAGGGTGCCCGTGCCTTACAAGGATGGGTAGAACTAGATTGTGCTTTTTACCTGGTTGTGGGACATTCAGCACTTGTTGAAATTCTCTCTTCTACACAACTATTAAAGGCAGAGGAACCCTCTCCAGTTTTCAGTGGAGCAAGGCTGGCTGATGGATTCCTGGACCATTTCCGCATTAGCCTGGTATAGCGTGATGATTCCACTTTGAACATCCTCTGGAATCCTGCGGTTTGCAGTTTCGGGAGGGGCCGGCTGGCCCCTCCCGAAACTGCAACCCCCAGGATGCCAGAGGATGTTCAAAGTGGAATCATCGCGCTATAACAGGCTAGTGCGGAAATGGCCCTGATCTTCACTATTAGGCTGGCTGGGGCTTGAGGCTACCGGAGCCCAACAACATCTGGAAAGTCCAGCTTCCCCTCCCCTTTTCTGGTTCAACCCCTACTTTACTGCAAGGAATCCAACGCTACTGCCCACCCCCCATGGTTGCTCACCTACTGCTTGAAGGCTTCCAGCAAAGTGAAGGGCCAATCCTGCCTAGGGGCAAGCCTCTTTATTTATGCAATGCTTAGTACACATTGAGTAGCTACCACTGATGTTCTTTATGGATTTTGAAAACATCCATTTTAACCTAAATATATCAAAGAGCCTTTATGCAATGCTATCTCTGCTCGGAGCCATCGTGGGAGTGGTTCAAGCATTGGACTACAACCATGGTGAGCGGGGTTCAGTTCTCCGCTCAGCCTTGGGGACCATCTGGGTGACTTTAGGTGCATCACACACTCTCAGCCCCCAGAAAACCCTGTGATAGGTTCACCTTAGGGTCAACATAAGTCGGACACAACTTGAAGGCACACAACAATAACAGCACCTGTGTTCAATGCTCACAACTGTTCCCATCAATATTAACAAGTGTCTGTCTGATCAAAAATAGGATGAAATATGTGGAGTTTGTTCCTTAATCAGGGCAGGAATCATTCACCTTCAAGGCTACTTTAGTCTCCCCTTGGACATCCCAGACTCCCACCCACTCATCCCCAATTTTTTTTCCTGGAAGCCTCCAGGAAAAGTGTTTTCCCCTAGAGTGGGGTTGGGAATAACACAGCCCTGCAGCTGTTGGTGGACTACAAATCCCAGTATTCCTTTCCTTTGGCTTTCCTAACTAGGGCTGATGGGAGCTGCAGTTCAGCAACATCTGCAGGGCCATATCACTCCTACCCCTGCAGCTGGCACAGCTCCTATCAGGCTGTGAAGCCCTTTAAAAACCCACCTCTGCTCTTCCTTCTGCTCCACCAGCCACTGCTCGGCCAGCTAAGGAGGCCCACAGCCTGATTTCTCAGCATCACAAATCCTCTCCTCAGGCCCCCCTACACCCAAGGAAGGAGATGGAGAACAGAATGGAAATATAGGGTCATCATGCCATCCCTTCCCACTTCTCTCTCCTTTTCCTGACCTGGGCCATTTCCGCACTACACTCTTATAGCGTGATTATTCCACTTTCAACATCCTATGGAATCCTGGGGTTTGCAGTGTTGGGAGGGGCTGGCCGGCCCCTCCCGGAACTGCAAACCCCAGGATTCCATAGGATGTTGAAAGTGGAATAATCGTGCTATAACAGGCTAGTGCGGAAATGGCCCTGGTTTGGATCCTGGGTGCTCATTCTCCCCATTGTGCCTTGGCCCCCTTCCAACAGAGACAGACAGACAGACACACACACACACACACACACATTTTGATATTAGTGATTTTTCTACTTTTATAGGGGCCCTGTGCGCCTTAGCACCGGTGAACGTGGAAGGCCCACTTTATCTCTTTTAAACTGGAATTACCTATACAAATCAGGCCTCTCTATACACTAAGCTATGCTTGCAACTGAACATGTGATGGCAGTATAGTTCTAAATATACACTCAGAGGGGTGACAGAGTAGAAGTTTAGTGTGAAACAGAGCAGTCACCTTTTCTTTTCCAAGCTTCTACAACTAAGAACAGGGTGGTTCCAACCACATGCAGGGTCTCCCGGCCTTGAAAATAAAATTCTCTTTTAAACTGAACATTCTGCAGGCCCCTGCTTCAAAAACCAACTTTGATTTTAAGCAAATGTATCTGAAGACATATCTAATGCATGTGCAGAGTGCACTATCACTCTGAAAATGCATAGCAAAAGTAATCAACCAATGTACTACCAGTAATGTTGATTGGTAAAGCCTTGTGTCAGCAAAAGAATATCTGTGTTGCTTTTCTAACCATTTGGATTCAGTCATTTTTTTTAATCCCTTTGTATAAGAGAAACTGAGTCACATCTAATATCTATCTTAGAGATGGGAAATGTGTAGTTTTTCATATACTGTTGGACTGCAGTTTCTATCATACATCACCATTGGTTAGGTTGCCAAGGGCTGATGGAACTTGAAGTCCAGTACCTTCTGGAGGTCTTTATGTTCCTCACCTGTGTTCTAAATAAAAACAACCACAACCACAACCACCACCACCACAACAACAACGTGACCAACTATTTGACCGTCAACAGAGTAAGGAAAACAACTTGATCTACACTATTATGACCTTATCCATCAAGCCTTGATTTTCTTGCTTCTCTGTAAGAAGAACAACAAAACAGATAGATAATAATCCAAGCAATAACACCTAATAATAGTATGTAATGCCCTTAACTCACTTTGACAGTGCTAGATTAATTATTCAGCGAGCAACCAGTACAGCAATACAATTAGTTCTACAGTACAACTAATGAGAGAGAAGGAAATGTTTCTTTAAAATCCATTAGTTAACTGTGCCACTGTAAATAATCAATGAGCAAAGACAAGGAAATCAAATAACCAACTGATAAATGAACAAAATGATTTAATCTCCAGGCTGTTCAACACATTACTCAATCAATCAATAAATCAACAGATTGCAAATGAAGACAGGAGAAAAAAGTATATAGACTTAAGCTCAAGAATTGTTATTTTTTTTGGACCATAGCTCCCAAATTCCTCAACTAGCCTGGTCAGTTCAGAGTCTGTACCTCTTTGTGTCCAGTTGTAACATCCTTTCAAAATGGGTCATGTCAAGCAAGGAAATGGAATGGCTGAGAATCATCTTTTTGGTCCATTTTTTTTAAAAAAAAGAATTTATTAAAATTTAAAAAAATTCTTCACAAATCTTATAGAAAGGAATATGTTGGTGTTTTTTTAGAAAATATATGAGAGAGCAAAACTTTTGTTCTCATTAAAAGTATTTGTCATTAGCTTTTCTGCCCACTGAGATGAAAACACTCCTGAAAAACAGATTAAAGTAGGTTTAAGAACCAATTTTAAAAACCTGTTTAAAAAACCAAGGTGCATACCGAATGATATTCTAGTCAGGCAGGTAGATTTCTCTCTTGTGTGGCAATCAAAGTGATAGTCTTCCAAGTATGAGATGCTACAATAAACTTTGTATTACTACCCTCTAGTGGATGATGTGAAATCTACTCCACAAGTTCTTAACCTTTTCTTTACCAGGGATTCCCTGTACATATAATTTGTTGCCAGGGTCCCTCAAGACTTAACTCAAGATTTAAATATTTAAATACTCCTCCCTAAACTGCAAACCCCAGGATTACATAGGATGTTGAAAGTAGAATAATAATGCTGTAACAGTTTTGGGTGCAAATGTCCTGCTTTATAGCCAGTGAGCTCAAGGTAGTGTAAGTGGGTGTGACTATTTCAAGTTTAACTGGCAAGTTTAATGACTTACTGTATCTCCCAAGTTCAGATCTTACAGTCTAATCTTTGTAGCACACTGGAATAATGTCTTAGGATTTACAGTAAGAATAAGACAAGAGGATTAACTGCGTTAGGGAAAAATTTGTTCACCATACATTTAGTTCAACAGAGAATACTCAAAAAGGAAAACTAAAAAAGTAAGAGGAAAGTTACTTTGGAAATAAATGCATTTACACACCATGAAGCTTTGAGACCTCAGGGCAAACTACCATTTCCTGTACTTGGTGTCCTCCAGATAATCTCAGTGTGTGCAGGCTCCAGATTCACATGTGACTTCTCCATTCTCCTCTGATATGCCCATTCAAAAGATACTTCTAAGTTACAGTATGAAAAGCAATTTGATACCATTGTTTGTTATAGGGATTTTAAAAAAGTAACTTGATATATTGACTCATTGTGCTAATAATATTTAATGTTAATGTGTTAACAATGTTATGTGTTAATAATAATAACAACTTTTCTGTTATTTAAACAAAACTATTTTTAAAATGTTTTTTTTAAAAAAACTGTAGGACTGATTATGTCATAAGCTTCCTGTCAAAACAACCCTAAAAATGCCTTAAATAACTTTGAAAGGTAAGTTTAAATACTAATTAGAAAAAGTTAGATCCAATAAAATTTAGCTCTCTTCCCTTTCCTATGTTACAAAATATGTTGTGGTCTGTCCTCCTTACCTAGAAATGTAATTTGTTACATGTAGGTGTGTCACTCAAATTTTTGAGTCCTGAATAAAATAAAATATGCCTTTTTAAAGACTGTAGGGGGTTCAGATTTGACAGCCTACCACAAGGAGACAAATTAGTTATTTAAGCATTGAATGTTATTGCTGTGATTGATGGTTCTTGTATGTTGACTTTGATAACTTGTTTTTCATATAATATATAGGTGGATCCAGAAAAAAGTCAGAGGACATTGCTTGGTAGAGTCCAGTGTGAGTGGAATGGGGAACCAGAGCATTAGTTTGGATGCAAAGAAAGAAAGGAAAGAGAAAAAGAAAAATTGAGCAGAAACAAAAATATATTTGTGTATTTCCATTATATCTCGTGCCAGCAGTAATGAAATATTTCTGGTGCTGCAAAGCTTTGGTGAATGCAAAATGCTGCAAAGTGCTGCAAAGCTTTGGTGAATGAATTTACGTTATGAAAAATATAGCAGGTAAGTATCAGGGCCAGACGTGTGTGAGTCAAGATGGATCTGGAAACTAGAAAGCAAGGCTGAAGATCAATCAAGATTGGAGGGCAAACCAAGAGTCTGGATCTGAGAGCAAGACCACAAACTCAAGCATGCTGAAGCTCAAGCAAGGTGTAATGGTCTGAGCATTGGACTATGGTCCTGGAGACAAAGGTTTGATTTTCCACCCAGGCATGGAAACTCACTGGTGTGACCTTGGGTGCATCACACACTCTCAGCCCCCAGAAAACCCAATGATAGGTTTGCCTTAGGGTCACCGTAAGTCAGAAATGACTTAAAGTGACACAACAATAAAGGTGGAATTGTAACAAGATGCTTATGGTACTGCCTGGAAGAATCTAACAGTGGTGGCAGCACATGGGCAGAGTTAAGTAGAAACTGGAGGCGGGAGGGTCCACTGAGAGGCTGCAGTTACTAGATTCATCATATAGGATAATAGCCAGCAGTTTCTGACAATGACGATGATACAGGTAGTGTCTCTAGATGAGAAAATAGTTGCTGGAAATCCTAGGTTTTGTTTCTGTACAAACCGATACTGTTTGGAGATCCAGATGATGTTATGTGCATTTTGAATTATTTCCTGGGAGCTCCCAGTATTATCAAAGACTTTTCATTTCCACACCTGGTTGGGTTAAATTAACTTGCCTGTGTGTTTCTACTGTCTCAGTAGAAAGATAACCAGCACCAAGTAAACACAATTATTGTTTCCAGAACACAGATTCAACAAAGACCAAGCAAGCCAAAAAAGAAAAAAAAGAAGAAAAAAGGAATACAGTACTAACAAAATGAAATTATCCTAACCCATTTAACTAGTGTAATATTGCTAAAGCACTTAGCACTTTGACTATATCTCCTGAATAATAATTTAAAAGGCTCAATAGAAGTTGGTAAAAAAATCATTTCCTGAAATGTTGTGCGAGTCTAGATTTGACACGTGGTCCATGGGAGTGGGAGGAGGAAGAACACAAGGGGAGGAAGGAAAGAAACCTGGGATACTTCAAGGAAGAGAATGGATGTAAAACCATGAATACGTAAGTACAAAAAGAATTGGAAAGTCTCATTACTTCCTGAGATTTTCTCCTTACTCATCTGGAAGCACCCTCATACAAACTTTGTTGTTATTGTTGTTGTTGTTGTGTGCCTTCAAGCTGTTTCCAACTTATGGCAACCCTAAGGTCAACCGATCATAGCATTTTCTAGGGGTTCTGTTGCACCCAAGGTCACCCAGTGTGTTTCTGTAGCCAAGTGGGGAATTGACAGTGATGTATTTAAGTCTTCTGCTCCAAGTCTCAAATCAAGTCTCAAGTCTGGGAGCCAACTTTATACCCCAACCAAAATTTCAGAATTAACAGATAGAGTGAAATAAATTCAGTTTTCACAATTTAAGCAGAGTTGTGTTACCCGGTTTACTGGGGGTCCCAGGAGGCCTAAATAACCTTACAATTACACAAGATGGGGAAATTAGTCAAGAGCACTGGTTGGCACTATGAGAGACAGGGTAACGCAGCAGGATCTTGTAACCCAATGTTTACGGGGGTCAGGCCAAGCCAAGAAGCAAACCGTGTTGGAAATAATGGATGATCTTTATTAAATACAGGCACACAATGTAAGCAACACACACACACAGATAACTAAGGAAAATAAAGGTGTAAGTATGATAGCGGGATTTTCAGAGGGATAGATGATTCGGGTGATACAAAACCTGTTCCTGAAGCCCGGAAAGAAGATAGAGAGCGATGCTGGGGTTTGATGTATCTCAGCAGGTGGAGCTGAAGGGAAGCTCGCCAAGCAAAGTGGCAGCAAGGCGGTCTGGAACTCGGGAGCGATCCGAGGATGGTCTTGGAATCAGGGGTTTTTATAGAGGAAATGTGGCTGCAGGCTATGCCATACTTGGGGAAAACAATGCGTTTCAGGAGCGGGACAAAGCTTTGGAAAGGTCAGAATTTAACATGATTGAATTAAGTCCGAATTAACAAAGAGTCAGCCAGTATGCAAATGCAGAGTGCTTGGCATTTGAGTTTTCAGCTTGCCAAGTTGCCTGCTCGGGGCAGGGAGTCCTTTGTAAACAGTGTTCATACATAATGAGGGTGTTTGCAGAGAGGTCTCCTAAAGCAGGGATCTGGCAATTTCTGGCCTGCCTGGGTGGAGAATGGAATGTCCAGCAATTAGTGGCCAAGCCTAGTTCTGTGCTTGTCCAGGATCCTCACAAACACATGGAGAGGGGTGGTGGAAGAGAGCCAAATTATTGGTATCAAAATGATATCTAGGGGTATCTCCAAGGAGGCCTAAACTGCAGTAACAGTCGGCTCTCCACATTTGCAATTTTGCCATCTGCAGCTTCGGAAGTGGGGAATAGGATCCTATCTTACTCCCCATTACTGAAGATTCAAAAGCTTTGAAAGGAAGGATCCTTCTTCCTCAAGCCCATTGCCGAACACATTTGCTGTTCCCTCTGAGAAATGCACTCTGCACTTTGGGGGTGAGTCTTGTCTTTTGCTCTTAGGAAAAGTTTTAGAAGGGTCCTCCGATATGCAGCAGGGACAGGTTGCTGAGCAGACCTCAAGCCCATTGCCAGACTTGTTTGCTGTTTCCCTCTGAGAAATGCACCCACACTTTGGGCTTGAGAGAGATTGTCATGTGACTAGTAGGCAAAAAAAGATGGAGGCATTGTTCAAAGTCGTAAGGTTTCTGGATAAATATGTTATGTTAACTGAACCAAGGTCATCATTAAAAATATACAAATCTCGAGTCGAGTTGAGTCAGTGCATCATTTCTGGCCGAGTCGAGTCGGAGTTAAGTCACTGAAGTGACTTAAGTCCAACTTGAGTCCAAGTCTATCAATTTGAGTCTACACCACCGGGAATTGAACTCTGGTCTCCAGAGTTGCAATCCAATGCTCAAACCACAACACTACATTGACTCTCGATACAAACAGACACACTTTAGCAAGCTGTTAAAATATCTTTAAAAGAGTGTAGGCAAAGGCTCGCTCTTTCCCAATCCCATTCTTTGTATTTTCTAGATTTTTTAAAAAAGAGTTTGGGTTGCTTTCTTTGGTTGTCTTAATCCTGAAGAACATGGAAAGGGGAGAAAGTGAAAAGTAAGGATAAGGATTCTTTGTTTGTTGGATCAATACCTCTTAAAATCACATCCTGACTTTTTGTTGGCGGTTGTTTGGTGTCCTGTTGGGTTGCAATGATAATCGGTCAAAGCACACAGACACATAATCATTTAGCCAGGGAGCAGAAAGTACCTGACTAATGTGCTCAACAGAAATTAACCTGGTTACAGTGGTACTCTCTTGAAAATGAGAGAGTGCTGAGGACCAAAATCAATTCCTTCACAGCCAAATGACTTCAGGGATGGCTTTGAATTTCAGCTAAATGTCCTTAAAACCAGGATCCTAATTGTGTTATATTAAAGCCCCTGATCAGATAGTTCAGATGAAGCTAATCTGATGTATTGAATGTGGATGGCAGGAAAAACAAGAGATGACATCTGAGGTAATTCCAACAAAGGATTCCTCTTGTGTGGGAAATGGCTTGAGACCTTCTCTGTCTGTCCAGGCAGGGTTGGCAAAGTGAGAGAGTTTGCAGTCTTCATTTTGCGTGCAGCATATTTGGGCTGATTCACCTGTGAAGGTTCATTGCACTGTAGCATTATTCCATCATTGTCATGTATAAATCAAAGATTCTGGAAAGTCTAACAGAACTTTCATACAACCTGGCATCAATAGAGACCTGATTGGTTTAAGTGGGTACAATTCATGCTGTAATCAATTAACCCATTGGACTTACAATGTAAATCCATCCACAGTCGGCTACAAGTTCAGGGCTGGGTTGACTGATTTCAAATTCCACTAGAGATCTCTGTTGGATTTTTAAGATTATTTATGCTTGTTCTTCAATTTGTGGTCATCAGTCCAAGTTGTCTGGTCATGGTACAGGGCCTTGTCTATAGCAGCATACAGTTGCAAAACCCTCTCCCTTAAAAAAGTTTCATATATGATGTTCAGGTGAGCTGCAAATATTTATTTCACCAACTGTTTGGCTTGGGCTGAATTTTGCTATATGGTTCGATCCTTCCATTGAGCTCTCTCTCTTTCTGTCTGTTATAATGTTAACTAGCGTATTTATCTGGCGTTGCCCAGGATTTTATTTTCTCATAGGTAACACTTGTTAGAAATACCTTAGGAATGACCTTACCTTACCCTAGGAATTACATGCGGTTCAAATACAAAGATTTGATATCTGTGTCTGTAATTCCCCAAACTGCCTTGTCCAGCATCTGTAACTTTTCCCCATATTCCTCAATGCAATCAGTATTCAGAGTTGTTAACATACAGAAGTTCGCTTCCCAAGGGAATGCACTGTCCTCCTCCTTGCTGCTAGGCTTCTTCTCCATAGCAACTGGCCTATTCCAGTACCTGTAACTTTTCCCCATATTCCTCAATCCAATCTGTATTCAGAGTTGTTAACATAACAGAGATTTGTTATGAGACAAACTCTCAAACAAACTTTGACTTTTATATAGTAGATTATAAGTGGTGATTTTTTTTTAATTCTAAGCCCCTTTATTAGAAAGCCAGTGTGATCTGAGTGTTGGATTAGGAGAGTGGAAATCCAGTTTTCAAATCCTGTCTCGACCATGGAAACCTACTGGGTGACTGGATAAGTCACACTCTCTCAGCCTCAGAGGAAGGCAAGGGCAACCCCCCTCTGAAGCAATTTTGTCAAGACGGCCCCATGATAGGTTCTTCTTAGGGTCACCATAACTCAAAAGTGACTTGAAGGCACACAACAACAACTACAACTGCACTTTATTAGAACTGAAAGGCAGAGTGTAAATATTTTATATAAGAAATAATACAGTACATTTTTAATACAGTCTAACTCACCTTGATCTAAGGCAGCCCTAGGCAATTTGGAACACAAGTTAATTTACCTTGTTTTCAGGGCTATCAACAGGGTAGGAGTCTGAAGCACGTATTTAAGGCCTCTGTGAATAGAATGAGCAGGAGAGGCCTGGAACATGGCAGAGCCTCTTGACCACATTTTGAAGTGGCATAATAAACAGAGAGTGGGATGTAACACCAGTAAGTCCAGAGCCAGAATTTGGACAAGTTATTTTTTCAGAGTTGCAAACAAGGAAAAAAACAAAACAAAAAAAAAGAAAGGAAAAGTAATGTTGCAAAGCTCTGTCCATGGTGTAAAGTTACCTAAGTGTGCTACCGCTGGGTTTTGCAACTATTTAGTTTCTCCATTTCTCTCTTTCTCGTCTCAGGTATTTGATCATCTACTACATTCGGCCCATCCTGCAGCTGATAAATTATTACGATATTTTAAAGGTATTCTTGAGCCGTTGCTGAGTGATGTCTTTAAGTGGCTCAAGTGTGGGGATTTTGCTTTGTAGTACCACTAGTCATTTTCTGGTTGGTAAAACTCTTTTCCTTTTTAAAAGCCGGAACCTTGCAGAGTTTCCTGAAGAAGAGGGACCGATGCCATTAGCTGTGAATTTAAAATGAAGCAGATTTACAATATATATCACAGAAATAGAGAACGTTGCTTGTAGTCGGTGAAGATTAAAAGTGCTTTCTTTTCTTTCTTGATCCGCCACTTAGACCTGTACAAGTAGCAAGGTGTGATTTCAACTGAACCCTAAAACCTATGGGTGGTATTTCAGTTTGGGTTCACGGGTATCTGCAAATTATTTGAGTTTGGTTCAGTCCGTGGTTTGGTAATCAATTCAAAAAGTAATCAAAATCTAAATCCAGTTGTTAGTTCCAACTAAAGTCAACCTATTGAATTAATGACAGTTTATGGAACTTCACAGAATCAAATGTTTGGAAGGATCCATCTCATCCAACCCCTGCCATTCTTCCATTGATTCCATTGTTGTGTGCCTTTAAGTCATTTCTGACTTACAGCAACCTATGGTGAACCTATCACAGGGTTTCCTGGGGCTGAGCGTATGTGATGCCCCCAGTGTCACCCAGTGGGTTTTCATGGCCAAGCAGGAATTGAACCCTGGTCTCCAGCGTTGTAGTTCAATACTCAAACCACTGCACCACCCTGGGCCTGAGATGGACTAAAATTCCCAGAAACCCTAGCCATCATAGTTAATGATGAGGTCTGCTGGGAGTTTCAGACCAAACAATGGCCATTTCTGCACTAGATTGTTATAGCGCTATTATTCCACTTGCAACATCCTATGGAATCCTGGGGTTTGCAGTTTCGGGAGGGGCCGGCCCCAGGATTCCATAGGATGTTGCAAGTGGAATAATAGTGCTATAACAGTCTAGTGCGGAAATGGTCAATATCTGGAAGTCCACACATTTCCCAGACTTGACCAAAAGACAACAATGGTTCTAAGCCAGCTGATGACAGCATGTTTCACAGGGGAAAATCTCTCAAGCTAAAGCCTTTAGCAAAACATAATGTGGTTGTGGAGTGGTGGTATTTGGGTGTTCAACCCATCACTTTTGGTGTGAGAATAAGAGTGTTGTAGGCATGTCTTTTCTTTCAACAGTGAGCAACTCTCTTATGATGAAAGAGTGCAACATTTAGTTTTAAAAGGTAAAGTGAGGAAGAAGGGGCATGATAGGAGTGCATGAAATTAGGTGTATCATGGAAGAAAGGAATTTTTCCTGCTCTCTCAACACAGTAGAACGAGGGTTCTCAACCAGATCTGCCAGCTGTTTTGTACTTCAACTCCCAGAAGCCTCGACCAGCATGGCCAATGATGATGGATTCTGGGAGCTGATGTCCAAAATGTGTGGAGGACCAAAGCTCGAGAACCATTGCATTAAAACAGTGGTTCCCAGACTTTGGTCCTCCAGCTGTTTTTTGCTTCAACTCCCAGAAGCCTCTATCAGCATGGCCAGTGATGATGGATTCTGGGAGCTGAAGTCCAAAACAAGTGTGGGACCAAAGTTTGGGGGACACTGCACTAGTACATGGGGACACCTAATGAAATGGAACAGTGGGAGATGCATGTACAGAGAACAGTATGTATTCATACAGCAGTGCTGCAGCAGTCCCAATGGGCTTCTTTGTTAGGGTGGCAGTGAATTAGTTTTAGTCCAAACTGTAAGGGAGTTATCCAAGATGCTGACCTCTATCCCCCAAACAGATTGAGCACTTTGAAGTTCAGACTAATGTCATTTCTGCACTACACAGTTCTAGTGCTATTATTCCACTTTCAACTTCCTGTGGAATCTTGGGGTTCGCAGTTTAGGGAGGGGCATTTAGAATTTTCAGCAAGAAAGCTCTTTGTCGTCCGTAAACTACAAATCCCAAGAATTCCACAGGATGCTGAAAGTGGAATAATAGCACTAGAACTAGGGAGTGCAGAAAGGCTCAAAGACCAAGATCAGATCCACCACCCTACTAACATGGAAGCCACCAGGCACATAGTTAAATGGAAGTATTTGTTACCAAAAGAACTAGTGTTAGCTGCCACCTTGGATGAGTTTAAAAAGGGATTATTCAAAATTAAAGGAGACGAAGGCTGCTGACAGCTGTGCCCCAGGATGAGAAGCTATATGTTAACTTCCACTATCAGAAGTATTATTGTTGTTGTCTTTATTGATATCCTGCTTTCCTCCAAAATTAGAATTCAAGGATTCACTTTAAAGCAAGCATAATACAGCTAAAACATGCAGAAAGTGAACATTTAAAAAAACCCCTCAAACTGTTAACACTATTAAAATAGTTTAAAGCAGATGTTTTAAAAAAGATAAAAAACAGTTAAAAGTAATTTAAAGCAATACAGTGTCCTCTTAAAAGTCAATTCTTTAAAACCTTTCTGTTTTAAAAAACCTATCAGAATAGAAAATTCTTTGCCTGCTGATGGAAAGACAGCAAGAAGTTCCAGAGTCTGGGGCAAGCACTGAGAAGACCCTATTTTGTATCCCCCCCAACAGAGTCTGGGAAAGTGGTGGGACTGAGAGAAGGGCATTCCCTGAAGGTCTCAGGGCCTGGGCAGGCTAATATGAGGAGATATGAGGAGACCGACAGCTCTTCGGTCCTGAGGAGATATGACCGAAATCATATATGACTTTGTAGGTTATAAGTAGTAACTTTTGTAACTTTGTAACTTTGTAACTTTAAGTAACTTTGAACTGTGCCTAGAAACAGACTGGCAGCTAGTGGAGCTGTTGTAGCACAGAAATTTTATGATATAGTTGTTGTTGATAGAATCGTAGAGTTGGTCCAACACCCTGCTATTCAGGAACACCCATCAAAGCACTCCCGACAGATGGTCATCCAGCCTCTGCTTAAAAACCTCCAAGGAAGGAGACTCCACCACATTCCGAGGCAGTGTATTCTACTGCAGGACAGCTTGTTGTATGCCTTTAAGTCATTTCAAACTTGTGGTGACCAAGCTGAACTTATCATGGGGTTTTCTGTGGCTGAAAGGTAACCTACAGGGTCTTCATGGCCGAGCAGGGAATTGAACCCTGGGACATTTCCACACTACATTGTTATAGTGCCATTATTCCACTTTCAACATCCTATGGAATCCTGGGGTTTGCAGTTTCGGGAGGGGCCCACTGGCGCCTCCCTAAACTGCAAACCCCAGGATTCCATAGGATGTTGAAAGTGGAATAATAGTGCAGAAATGGCCCTGGTCTCCAGGGCTGTAGTCCAGTGCTCAAACCACTACACTATGCTGGCTTCTCTTATGGCATAGTTTTTGTTGTTGTTGTTGTTGTTGCCTTCAAGTTGTTTCTGAGTTATGGTGACCCTAAGGTGACCTTATCATGGATTTTTTGGGGGGCTGAGAGTGTGTGATGCACCCAAGGTCACCCAGTGGGCTTCCATGGCTGAGTGGGGAATCAAGGGAATCAAGGCTTTGTCCCCAGGGTTATGGTTCAATGCTCAAATTACTATACCTCACCGGCTCTTTCCTGGTATAATATGCCTCCATAAATCAGTAGCTGGGAAACTTAGAGACTTCTTCTTGGCGACTGTCAGAATAGAATGCTGGGCTAGATGGGCCTTTCAGAAACTCTGCTTCTATTTGTAAGTGTTAGAGGGTATGTGTGGTTGCCGTTTGGAACTGCGATAGATCTGTTACTCCACTGGAAAACCCTGTCCTGGGGGCTACAATTTTGACATTAAAATATGATTCCATGTGCCTGAGAGGTCACCCGGATGGTCACGTGGGCAGCAATGGTCGAACGATCGAAAACCAGGTCAGGCCAGTAAAATCCACCATCACGTAGCCCCAGGAGACCTCAAGCTGTGCAAACCCACAGTAGACAAAGGGTCCTCAGCCACTGAGAAGCCAACTTGAGGGGATTAGCGTGTTTGCCCCAAGTTGAGCACCAATAGCAATAAAATCCTATCAGGCAAGGATCTACTACATAAATTCACACCACAATCCAATGCAACTGAAGATCCTGAAACTTTAGCAACACCTTGTGATCTCATCATGCAAAAGGAGTTGCCATCATGGAGCTTCTTTTCCGTTGCAACACCCATTGTTCTCCCTGGGAAAGGATTAGCCCTCCAGGTACCTTTTCCCCTTTCTCCTTTCCCAGGTACCTTTTCTTTGGATAACTCCCGGTCATCCCAGCGGGCTGTTTCTCCGTCCGTTGAGTAATCCCCTCAGCCCTCTCCGTGCTGAGCTCCACTTCTCTGCTGTTTTTCCCGGACCAAGGACTACAGAAAAAGGTGCAGTATTAACCCAGCTACAACCCCTTCAATATTCCCCTATCCAATTTCCTCTCTTTTGCTTCTTAATAGGTCTTGAGTGAGTGTGTGAGTGATTGCATTGGTACAGGAGACTCATTCAATAAAATCATTTATTTGACATTTTCCCTTGGTTTTTGGCTTGGCCTAACCCTATAAAAACTGGGTAAAAAGACCCCGCTAGGTTACCCTGCCTCTCGCATTGCTATTGCTTGTGCTCTGGCTAGTTTCCATTCCCCATCACATGGAGCACATTGAGGTGTCCCCCAAGGGACCCCAGAAATCAGGGTAACAGATCCAAGTAAGCCATTGTGAGAAACCTTCCTAATCCAGAAGATCCTGTATTCCTTTTGGGACACAGTGCCTTTGGATCAAGGAAGAAAGAGAGCGCCTGGTTGTGTAAACAGGCTGTTTAGAGTACAGAACTCCACACAGGAGTGTAGCAGTGCTGCTCTGCCTGTGTGCTTGGAGAACAGTTAGATGTATAGTCCCCACTCCACCCCCTAAACTGAGGGCATAGTGTCACAGGAAATGAGCGAAAGTAGAGTAAACTCTCCAAGCACTCAGGGAAGGATAATGTAATGCTTCCCCCAGATCAATGTGGATTTTGGTTTGTGAGTGATTAGGCCGAGGTCATAAACAACCCTTGTAACCACAAAAGTAAACTAAAAAGAATAAATCTCTGTTTATCTCCTGTGCTGCCTTTTCATGTTATTTTTTTCAATTTTACAGCTCCCTGCCTCCTGTTCAGACCAAAAGCACCCTTTGGCACCTGCTCAATAGTGCACAGGCCTTGTCCTCTTGTGGGAAAAACAAGGTCTGGGGGGATTGGAATACATATGAACAAGTTTTGAGTTTCCTCCGTCTTCTGAAAATGCAAAGTAACTGGGCCAAAGGCTTGTTCACTGAAGAAAGGATTGCTCCACGTTGTGAATCTTGTTAGTGAGTTGTGGCGTGAGAAAGGTGGAAAAATTCTAGGTAGTGAGAGTTTGAGCATATCCACACTAGACTGTTATAGTGCTATTATTCTACTTTCAACATCCTGTGCGATTCTGGGGTTTGTAGTTTACTGAGGCCAAAGAGCTCTCTGGCTGAGAATTCTAAAGGCCCCATCAAAAACTGCAAACCTCAGGATTCCATAGGATGTTTAAAGTATAATGATAATGATAATAATAATAATGATGATGATGATGATGATGATGATGATGCTATAGTCATGCACGGCAGAAATGGCCTTTGTTTTTTTCTTTATGTATAGATATTCATTAACATTTTCTTAAACATATTCTTAAAATGTATTTGTGATTTTTGTGTATAGTTAATTTGTCCAACATGCACATCAAGCATTGGTGAATTTCTAAGGCAAGGTGTGCTCTGTCTCACAACAAATCCTGGGAAATGTATAATTGATATTTTCAAGTAACAATGTTAACCCAATGAAATTCTTTCCTTCCCTGTCTTACAGCCTGATCACACTACACTGTTATAGTGCTGTTATTCCCTTTTAACTGCCATGGCAACATCCTATGGAATCCTGGGACTGGGGGTTGAGGGAGGGCTATTTAAAAATTTCAGCCAGAACGCTCTTTGGTCTCACTATAAACTACAAACCCCAGAATTCCACAGGATGTTGGCATGGCAGTTATAGCGGAATATAGCACTATAACAATGGAGTGCGGTAAGTACTGTTTCCATGGCCAACTGAACCAAGAAAATTTGGGGATAGATGACACAACCCTGGTATATAAAGCAGCTTGCTATGTCTGTGTTCACATGGATACCAGAGTACCAATCTTCTTTCCTCTGGCCTTTACTTACCAGGGAAAGGAAGAAGGGGGCACAGCTCTGTGGCAGGACACCTGCTTTGCATGAAAAGTTACAGGATCAGTTTCCAGATCTCTGATTAGCAGGTAATGGGTAAGACTGAGAGCCTAGAAAGTCTGTGCAAGTCCAGATAGAAAATACTTGGCTGGGGAACTATTAGAGCAGCGTTTCTCAGCCAGGGTTTCCTGGAACCCTAGGGTTCTGTGAAAGATTGCTGGGAGTTCTGTAAGAGATCATGGTTGAAAAAACATATCTTTTTGTGAGATGTCGATATAATAACTTTTATGCAGGGCTTCCCTGAGACCCAAAATTTTATTTCAAGGATTTTTACAGACCAAAAAAAAAGTTAAGAAAGGCTGAATAGAGCGTTGCTCTAAAGGCTAACATGGCTTACCTTTTTCCTCAGAGAGATCATGATCTTTTTTAGTAAATTTACATCATATTCAGTTGACTCCTGATGTCATCAGTCCGTATTGGTTGTCTTGTTCATTGTCAACAGTTTCAAGCTTTAAATGTCTCTTGAAATATGCTTATTTAAGTCTTCTCTGGCCAGTAATTATTACTGTCTTTGCTCTGTTTTTGTATTGGCTATTCAAATACTTTTAAAATGCTTTTAAAATGGTTTCGGCTCATCTTTGATGTCCTATTGCATATCTTATTATATTAGGGTATTATATATGTATTTCAGTGCAAGCATGCTTTCTTGCTGCTGCTGTGTGTGTTCAAGTCATTTTTTTTTAATTTACAGCACCTCTAAGGCGATTCTGCCACAAGGTTTCTTGGCAAAATTTATTCAGAGGGTGTTTGCCCTTGCTTTCCTCTGGGGCTGAGAGAGTGTGACTTGTCCAAGGTCACCCAATGAGTTTCCATGGATGAGTAGGGATTAACATTGATCTTCCAGAATCCTAGTCCAGTAGTACCATGCTGGTTAAGTACTGTGTGCAGACCCACCTCCTGTCCCTCTCCTTTCCCTGACCTGAGCGATTTCAGCATGAGACTGTTATAGCGCTATCATTTCACTTTCAACATCCTATGGAATCCCGGGGTTTGCAGTTTCGGAGGGGCCAGCCGGCCCCTCCCGAAACTGCAAACCCCGGGATTCCATAGGATGTTGAAAGTGAAATAATAGTGCTATAACAGTCTTGTGCAGAAATGGCCCAGGTTTGGACCCTGGGTGCCCGTTCTCCCCACCATGCCTAGGCTTCCTTTCCACTGACACATGCACATTTTGATATTTGCTCCTTTCCTACTTTTGCAGGGGTCCTGCACCCCTAACCCTAATGAATGTGGAGGGCTGACTGTACATTTCTAATCCATTTTTATAAGTATGAAAAATACTATCCATTATATTGCATTTGAACAAAAAATGAATTCTATATATATATTTGTAAACCTATATGTTGTTTGAACCCATTACACATCACATTAGTCTAAGGTTCCACCCTTGCCATGCAGTATTCCAGAAACCGATTACCATCTTTTGCCAGTGCCAGTGAAAAATAACACTAATGGAGCACTAAAGAAGAAAGAGCTATCTCCCCACCAGGGATATGAAAATATATCGGTCTCACACTCATTGTGTTTCTCTGAACCCATTCTGAATTGTCTTCCTATCCTTGTTTCATATGAAACTGTAAGAATTTTTCCTCCCATCCAGAAATTTGTGTGTATTTTGATGAAAGTACTTTTCCTGACATGTGTGTTTTTAAACATGTTGACCAAAGTGTTTTGTGCATATTTGCCCAAAATACACATTCTTACTTGTGCATATTGCTTGCATGTAATTTGAAAATGTGTACATGAGGAAATGTGATGCTCACTGCTTCATTCCAATGATGGGGAACTGAAACATGCGTTAATAGTTTTTCCAACCAGGAGCTGGAGGTATTTGTGACAGGCTCTTACTTCTTTTAGATTGATGTGGGCATTCCCAATCTGACAAGGCACCCTGTCTTTACCACACAGCTCTGCCTCCCCACATCTTGTAACAGCATCTTTGCGTAAAAGGGTGAGGATTTTCAATGTGTATTTAGGAGCACTTAATGATTTTATGTGTTTTCTGTGTTACTTTATATGCTGTATCCAACTCAACCCAGTCAGTGTTTACAAAAATAAACTATAATGTTTATTAAGATAAAGAATAAAGTGATGTGTTTGATTTCAGATGCAGGTCAATGGTGATACATTTCCTCAGAGCACTTTTTAGACAATTTAACTGTTAACTCCCTGTTCAGAAACAGTTCAATTATATCTTTAGTTTTACATGTAAGGCATCAGTATCACACAGCAGCCCTTTGGCTAAACTCCCACTGAAGGCTTGACCACCAATCTAGGTCACATTCTCTGACCAGATCCTACTAGGTCTTAATTACTCTTCTGCCTCTCACTGGGCTTCCGCTGAGAAATAAACCACCCAAAACAGTCACATTCTCTCTGACCGACTTAGGAACTCTACTCCTTAGCCCCTTGCTAGGCTCTTACTGAAGGAATGCAATACCCCCAGGTATTTTATGTAAGTTTTTCTCTCAGCCGTAAGCTCTCCCCCACACAACTGGGCTGGGTTTCTCTCCTGACCTGCTTCCAGGCTGCATGGGCATTTCAGATAGCCACACTCCCAGAATTTCGTCACAGGATTCATTTAAAAAGTCTCAATTGGTGGGAGTTTCTTTTCCATATTTACTTTCCCTACCTATTCTGATGGTATAAGAGCTAGTTTGTGAGCTTCTCAATTTCTCACCCTGGCACACTCAAATTCTGCAGTGTCCTGCCTCTTTTTTGAAAATACAAGCACACAATTTACTTCCCTGACCAGGTATGTGATAGCACTTTGACACAAAGGAGAGCACAGGATGCAGCCAAAAATTCTGGATTTTAGTTGCTTGTAAAACTAAACTTGAAAAAAAAAAGCCTTAATGATTGCTATGTTTGCATTTGTCTGCTATGAGCATCTATATGTCAAGAACATGCTCTAATTGTCAATACATATTACAGAAACAGCTGCATACCAGCTGCTCACTTATGGGCAGCTTCTTCTTCTTCTTCTTTTTTAATAAAGTAAACTGACAGTATGATGGATTGTCTTTGCCAAGAGAGGAGCTGTCAGTGCAGTTCCCAAGCCTCCGTACCTGTAATGCACAAGAATGTCAGAAAGCATCAAGCTTACAGAATGCCATTATAATAAGCAGCTTTTGAATGCCATTGTGATAAAACAGCTGGGAATCAGCAAGCACATTAGAATGGTCAGGCCACAAGGAGAGGCCAGGTATAATGAGATCTTGAAAGACTGTTTTTTTTTTTTTTTTTTTTTGGATTACCACTCCCAGAATCTCCCAGCTGGTATGGTCAGGGATCTTGGAAAACTCTCAGTTTAATGTGATGTGTGGTTTGACACCTAAGGCTGTGCTGCCATGAGTTGCTGGGGCAAAAGACAAATGTGATGTGTGTAAATGAAGATGTAGAATGATGATGACCTTGTTCCTGTGACTGCTTGTGTTTGGAATTGGCAATCTGAAGTTATACACAAACAAAGCCACTGAGATATGTCACTCTGCAAATCAGGGCCTTCTGACTTCAAACAGGATGCCTTTTTTGCTTGCAGCATCTACCATAGGAGGAAAAAAGTAGGAAGATCTTGTCCTGTTGAGCAATGGCCTTTTCATTCTATTAAATTAAGTCCTCTGCCCTGGATGCTTTTGAGTCAGTTCATTAAAATGAAATCTGTGCTGTTGAATGGGCTGCTCATTTGCTAACATCAATTCCTTAATCTCATTTCACCATATACCCATGACGCTCATTTTTTTAAAAAATGGATGTTCGTGTCTAGGAATTTTGTTCTAATGGAATAATGCTTTAATAGATCACCTGATGGGAGAAGGCAAGAGACAGATGGAGAGAATGTAGCCATTGCCAAACTGGTTATGAACTATAAAGCCCTGAATGGTTTGGGTCCAAAGTATCTGAAAGACTGTATCTTCCCATACAAGTGTAAGAGATCTTTAGTTTTCTCTTGGTTCCATCACCTTCTGAGGCAGATTTGGTGAGGTTTTAAAAACAGAGTCTTCTTGGATAGCTGCTCCCAAGTTCAAACTCTCTGGCAAACTGCAAACCCCAGGATTCCATAGGACGTTGAAACTGGAATAATAGCGCAGTAACAGTCAAGTGCAGAAGTGGCCTCTGTCACGGGAGGCTAACCTGGACGTACACACTCTCATGCTGCCAGCTGGCCAAGACCTCTTTATTAAGATACGTTTGTGCTCACAAAAGGTCTTTCAACTATTTTATTCCTCCCTCCTTTTTTGTTATGTTTTAAATGCTTTAATATATTGGTTTTAATGTATTGCTTATTGCTCAAATTCTATAAAGATAAAATAATTGAAAATTATATCAAAGACGGATTAACCATTCAAAGAGAGACAAATGACTTAATTTGTGCTTCAGTGTTATAATTGGTAGGGTTTTTAAAGCTGTAGTTGGTTTTAATTTATATTCTAATCTAAGCTATGTTGGGACAAAAGTGAGATATTAGACAAATAAATGGATAAATGGACAAATGAAAATAAAGAAGTAAAATCATACCACACCGTTTTACTAGCAAAATGTGGATTTCCCCAGTGCAAGCAAGTTGGTGCTGGTGATATGAAGAGGTCCGTCTAAACCAGTGGTTCTTGAGTTTTTTTTTTTTGGCTCTCAGACTACTTTGAGAATTTGATAAAGGCTATAGACTTACTGGCCAGGGAGGAAAAAAGCATTTAAACATAATTTCCAAAGCAACAGGAAGGAAATCAGGAAACAGGAAGATTAAAAGACAGGTAAAACAAGGTAGAGTTCCATCATATTTAATGCAGGCAGTTATAAGACCACTGTTGAAAAAACCCTCTCATGATTTAAGAGCCCTGGTGGTACAGTGGTTAAATGCTGGTACTGCAGCCACAACATTGTAAGTTCAATCCTTCAGGGCTCCAGGTTGACTCAGCCTTCCATCCTTCCATGGGTGGGTAAAATGAGTACCCAGCTTGTTGGGGGCAATCAGCTAACACATTTTAAACTGCTTAGGGAGTGCTTAGCACTGATAAGCGGTATAGAAATGTAACTGCTATTGCTATACTCCACCATATTGGAAAATTATCAACCAGTTGCAGTATTTCATTTTTGGGCAAGGTACTGGAGGATGTAGTGGCCATCCAGCTGCAGGAGTTTCTGGTTGAGACAGATCATATTGATCCATTTCAAGCAGGTTTCAAGGCTGCCTGTGGGACAGAGAGAGCTTTGGTCATCTTGATGGATGACCTATTTTGGGAACTGGACAGGGAGAGTGTGTTGCTGTTGGTTCTCTGAGGGTTGACCATGACATCCTTGCGGGCTGCCTTGCTGGGTTGGGACCTGGAGGTACTGTTTGACAGTGGCTCTGTACTTTCATAGAGGCTCAACGGGACAAGACCTGTTCTTCAGGGTTCAGCTTTATTCCCCATATTATTTAACATATACACAAAATCACTCAGAGAGGTAGTCTAGAGTTATAGGGTCCAGTGGAATCCATATGCAAATAATGCCCAGCTCTGTTAGTTCTTTCCACCTCAATCCAAGGAAGCTAGTTTAGTTCAACAAGACAGAGGTGTTCCTAGTCATTCAAAAGGCGGATCAAGAACTGACCTTTAATAAAAATAATTATATATATATATATAGGCTAGTTTAAATACAGTTTTAATATGTGCTTATTTGCTTAATATTTCTTTTTCCCTCTTTAATTATTGCTAGGTTCCTTGTATGTATTTAATTGATTAGTCTATAGTGTTTCATATTTATGTTTTTTAATTAAGTATTTTTATTACAAGTTAAATTACAAAAACAGATTAACATTCAAATCACTGACATTACTTTCCAAAAATAGTATAATCCCCCCACCCCTCCCCCAATGGCTTAGCAGAGGTTTAATTAATTCTTCTCATATAGAAAAAATCTTCATTCAGAATGTGGGATATGAATTTGATTACATTATTAATTTCACTGTACTCCATATCCTCTTTAATCTTTATAAGCAATAATTCCCAACCTGATTTCCACCCCCCTTTCTTCAGTATTCCCATAAACTTTAATCTTATTGTGTTTCATATCTATGTTACTTATATTCTCTTTTTTATGACTATTCAAAATTTCTCAATAAAAGAAGAGTTAAAAAAAAAAAAAAAATGCAAAGAACCTGAAGAAATGAAGTGATTAAACCTTTTTTTTTTTTAATTACCCAGATTCACTATACAGAACTTGTGGTGATGGATTCATTCAGGCAGTGATCTTAGCTCGCTGGGCATTCAATTGCACCACTATTGATGTCATCAATAATGTCATGGGGATGTCTCCCGTCAATATTACAACCAACTGACTGGGCTGTCCCAGGATCTCTTTAATTGTTCCTGAGAGCTCCCGGTCCAAGGACCTGTGCCTCATTTGCCGGACAATGTTCACAATCTCATCGAAGCTGACATTGCCGTTGTGCTTGATATTTTTCTGCTTCTTCCGGCCACGAGGTGGCTCCTTCAGAGCTTTGATGATCAAAGCAGAAGCTGAGGGGACCACTTCAATCTGAGCTTGCCTGTTCTGTACGGTCAGCTTTACAGTGATCCTCAGCCCCTTCCAATCACCGGTGGCTTTGGCAATGTCATCGCCCACCTTCTTGGGAGACAGACCCAGAGGCCCAATTTTTGGAGCAAGAGCTGAAGTTGCTCCAACTTCACCTCCGGTACATCTCAGGTACATGACTTTAATCTCGTTGGGGTCGAACTTGGGTGGCATGGCCAGTAATCCTATCTAGACTTTTCCACCATCATGACCCCAAACACTTCTCTGGTTAGCATGATCAGCCAGCCCCTCCCGAAGCTGCAAACCCCAGGATTCCATAGGATGTTGAAAGTGGAATCATAGCTCTAGAACAGGCTAGTGTGGAAATGGGCCCTGCTCATGTTCTCTGGTCATTAATAAGCCCAATTTATGAAAATGGCATATCTTGCATAAGAGTTCCTCTCAACGGTGACCTTCTCGTTGTATGCTCTATAGGTACGCTGTTCACAATTTATTCTGCAAGTTTAAGTCCATCTGCTGTGAAAAGGTCTACTTCATCAACATCTTATTGGCACATGCTGACTGCAGAACAGGAGGAATGAAGCTTTGGCCAAAATCCAACAGGCTAAAAAAAGAAAGAAGGGGGAAGGAAAGAAAGGAAAGATAAAAACAAAAGCCTATTCACACCCACCCCCTGCCAGAACTCCACAGCAGAGGCAGAAATGTTGATGAATATTTCTTTAAAATGTTTGGTGCTGTTCGCAGAGTTAAGGGGAAGTTGTGCAAGCGTCTCACAACACTCACTTCCTTCCTGGGCAAGGGTAAAGGAGGGAGCTTCCAAAATCAAGGGGGAGGCAGCCAGGAACAAAAAGCTCCTTCAGAGCCTGATGGAATCTGACATGGGCTTTTGAGCTCCCCAAGTGGCGTTTATAGCTAAAGATCTGGAAAAGAAAATAAATCTTCCAGGCATGGCATCTTGCTTTAATTAATAACATAATCAAGCTCTTGGCCAAGAGGAATGGAACTGTGTTTCGCCACTTAACATAGGCCCTTGTGAGCTAAGGAAGAACTGACTGGTCCTGTGTCGGATAGAGTAACGGGTGAGCTGGGACAATGGCACCTGAATGGCTTCTGTGCACATGCCAGAGTAAATCCAAGCTAGGATCATTTCATGCTTCCTCTCCCCTCAGAGAATCACAACCAGATTCCTTCATCGGAGCAGAGCGAGGCCATCTGGAAAACTGGGGAAATGTCTAATTGCTGAAGGGGAGAGAAACTCGTGGTCTGGCTTACAACAGCACTTTTAAAATCAGGGTATTTGCTTAAAAACATTCTGGAAATGGCACAGTTTTTTGCATGTAATAAATGATACACGTTACTTTTATTGGTGTTTTCTTAAAAGTGCTAAATACACTGTCTCAGTAATTCTTACAACAGCCCTGCAAGGGAGATAGCGATGCCCTGTCTCAGCGGACAGCATACTTGGCCTGGGTCTTTTAAAAAAAACAACCAGCCAGTTAAGGAAACAAATAATCCCAATTTCAAATATTCCTACTGGGAGGACGAGGGCTGTTTGCTGTCACCACCTTAATTTCCAACAATGCACTCAGAGATGTGGGACACTGAGGAAGAGCAGGGGACTGCTGTCACAAAAATATCACAGTACACCAGGAATAGAATTTAGGACATGTAGTTATAGGATGAAAGAAGTTTGGTTGTTATTCCTTCTTCCAGCCCTTTAAGGGGGCTTGGCCATGATGTTGATCCCTCACACTTGCAGGTGATGCCAGATTTATTAAGAAATTGGTTGAGAAAACACCATTAGAAGTAAAGTGTATCATTTGTAGACAACCAGAGAGGTGTAGTAATTTGAGTGTTGGATCCTGACCTTGGAGACAAGGTTCAATACCCTGCTTAGCTATAGAAACCCACATACTCTCAGCCCCAGAACTCTTAGGGTCGCCTTAAGGTCACCATAAGCTGGATGCGACTTGAAGGCACACAACACCACCACCACCACCACCAACAACAACAACAAATGAAAACAGTCTTCAAGTCATCAGTTGACTTGCGACAACCCCATGAATTTCATAGGGTTTTCTGGGCAAAGAATATTCAGTGATGGATTTGTCAGTTCCTTCCTCTGAAATATAACTTATAGCATCCAGTATTAATTGGCACTCTCCCATCCGATTCCTGACCAAATACTGGCCCTGCTTAGCCTCAAAGATCAGGCAGGATCTGGTACCTTTAGGGTATTTATGCCTTGCTTTGGATAAATGTAGGAGGCTAAACCCAATTTTAATCCTAACTTGAATAGAACTGTGGTGTAGTGGTTTGAACATTGGACTGTGATTGTGGAGACCAGGGTTAGTTTCCCTGCTTGGCCATGGAAACTCATGGGGTGACCGTGGATATGTCACATATTCTCAGCCCCAGAAAAACCCATGATAGATTTGCCTTAGGGTTGCTACGTCAGAAATGACTTGAAGGCACAACATAGCATGTTAATCTCTATTTATATAAGTTCTAGTAATTTTAATGACTCTACTTTTTGGGGAAAAGTGGGGGTATAAATGAGATTAATAATAATTACAACAACAATAATTGGGGTGAACGTTGGATTTTACCAAGTGGCTGCAGCAATGACTAATGAAAGGATCAGAGTCCACTCTTACTGCATAGATAGGAAGGGAGACCATTATGACACACTGCTGAAGGTAGTGGGAGTTCCAAAGCCCTCAAAAGTAATTAGTCACTACCATTGTTTACATTTTAAAAGACCCCAGTTTCCCAAAAGTAACAAGTTACTTCTAGTTACTTTGGAATATTCATGCTATCAGTGAGGTACAAAACACAATCTCCCAGTAATTTCCTCCTTGTCAACTCAACATCCACAACAGAGTATGAGGCTCAGCGCAAACCATCCCTTCCTGTAATATTCCTCTTCCACTAATTAGTAAGGCTACACCCCTGTAACTCTAAAAGTAATGAAATATGCAGTTAGACTACAAAAGGACTGAAGTACGATCATCATGTAATTGTGTAGTTCAGTGGGTCTTAACCTGGGGTCCTGGGACCTCTGGGGGTCTGCAAAGCCCTCTTAGGGGGGTCTGGATGCCACCAACAGCAGTAGGAATAGGGATCTGGCAGCAGTGGGGAGGGGTTGAGAGTGCTGAATTTGCTCCCTCGTTTGCAAACAAGGGAGCAGTTTGGATGAGTGCACATGCACCCCCACTGTTGCATCCCTGACGAAGACGACATGGCTGCAGTTGTGTGCATGCATCCAAACCATAACTGTGGAGACCAGGGTCTGAATCCCCACTCAGCCATGAAAACCCACTGGGTGACCTCGGGCAAGTCACATTCTCTCAGCTTCAGAGAAAGGTAAAGGCAGCAAATCTTTCCAAGAAAATCTCATGGTAGGTTTGCCTTAGGGTTGCCATAAGTCAGTTTTCAAAGAGGAGAGACATGATGGCTAGAAAGAACCTCCCCCTGTCCCTGGCACTTTATTGCTGTGTGCCTTCAAGTCACTTCTGACTTATGGCCACCCTCAGGTGACCCTACCACAGAGGGCTTTTTTGGGCAAGATTTGTTCAGAGGTTTGCCTTTGCCTTCCTCAGAGACTGAGAGAATGTGACTTGTCCAAGGTCACCTAGTGTCTGAGTGGGGTTTTCAATCATAGGCTCCAGAAGCTATAAATAAATAAATAAATTGAAAATTTTAGCAAATATTTGAATATTTAAATCCAAATTTAAATATTTAAATCTTGAGTTAAGTCTTGGGGTCCTGGCAAAAAATTATATTTGCAGGAGGTTCCTGGTAAAGATATATTTTTGTACCGTACTGTTGTAGTTATACTATTGTTCCTGGAGACATCTCCCAAACCTACCTCTTTGTTGGCTGTGGTGTATTGGGGATGATTGGTCTGACTTGAAAAGAAAGTCTGGAGGAACTTATAGAAAATGGCATGTAATCTGCAATTTTGCCTGAAGAAATTCCTACCACTGCTAACAAGGTATGATACTCTTTGTGTAAATGAGGGCTGGAGAATAAACTGTTGTTGTTTCCGTGACCTGACTGACACATTTATTGATCATTTTTTTCCCAGCAGTTCATTCATAAAGGCCAATTGAGCCTGGCTCTTGGGATAGAACAGCCTTTTAACAAAATCCTCGGGAGGGTAGGGGCATATATGGCTCTTGCTAATTTGCTTCTGAAAAATGACAGGCTGGTGGAAGGGAAATGGGTCTGACTCTAACACTCTCTTCGCTGGAGCATAGGCAGGGATGAAGAGGGCTGGCCTCATGAACTGGGGTTGCTGGAAAGTGACTAGAAACTTGAGCAAGCTACTGACTGTGATAAGCAGAGGTGGACAGAAAAAAACATAAGCATAGAGGGAAAGCAAAAATTGGCACATCTCTAAATTACTGTTTTTCTCTGTTTCTGTATTTTTTCAACCTTAACTTCATTTCAGTCCACATTTCGTTTCCACATCAATGTGAGAACTTGCTTGTAATATTTTTGTGCAAATTTCTCCTCAGATGTTCTTCTACGCAATTTTGAGTAATAGGGGCATTTTGGAAGCCCTTTCCTTCTAAAACAATGTGTTTTACTACTATTTTCACAAATGCATATTATTTCACAAATGCACTTCCCCCTGATAACTGCAGTTTTGTATGCACTGTGTGGTTGGAGAACTCAAAATGAAAAATTCAAGGACCTTTTTTTTTTTCTTTTTTGGGGAAACACAGCTGAATTTCCGTTGTGGCTATAGGTTCCCAAGGGTGAAATTAGACGCATTTGCAATAAAATACAAACTAAACATTTTCTTCCCTAACCAAAACAGTGGTTTTGTTAAAGGTTTAGCATCAAGCCTTAATACCAGCTCCTGCTGTGTTGGACAGAAGTCCCTTCTTCCACAGCAGACAGCCACGTGGAAAGTCACTCAGGGAAGTTATTTAGGTCTGTTGTGCTCAAATAGAAGAATGAGATGATATAGCCCTGGGATTGTAGTCTGCACAGTAGCGCAGCAGTCTACTGATAGGATAATATTTCTAAACACACTTACTATTTTTTTAACAGAAGCTATTGGAAATGTGAAACTATATAAAGTGTGTGTATAACTTCGGTAAGGAGATCTCTCACTTGTACCATTTTCAGATGTCTTGGGAAAAAATAGTGCTTTCCTTTAAGATGAAATGTCAGCCCCATACTTTTGGGTGGATACTTACATTTTGGAAGGCCCTTGCTGGATAAAAAAAGTGATATAATTAAAAACAAACCGAACTCTAATGTCTTCTCCCTTGGCACCTGCGTTCAGCTTGATTGTTGATTTTATTTCTCTGCCCTGCATGCTTTGCTGTCTGGCAGTGATGGGATTGGACAAAATCTAGGTTTAATTAGTTGCAGCTGGTGCAATTCATCCCAGTTAATAGTATCTTACAACTGCCATGGCTTCCCTCCAAATAAACCAGCACTGTCCTTTCCTGCACAGTCACCACCTTCAGGAGAAAGTTGGCAGATGGTTGGTCTGCTGCCAGAGCACACACGCTGCACGTTACAGCCTTCTTTTCCTTTCACCTCTTGTGCCCTGTTTGGAACATGGCAAAAACCAGAACTGTAGACCAGTAGATACCATGCTTGGTGGGGTTGTGGACAGTGATCCTTCACTGGAATTTGGACAAGCCTCTTCACCAAGAGGTAGGCATAAGGAACGGTACGGCAGCCATACATAGGCTTTCTCTGAATGTGTAACTACAAAAGGGCAGAGTGTGGTGCCATCAGGGAAGGACTTTGGGGCAGAGACCTAGGGCCCCCTGCATCAGAATAAGCAGGTGGGTCTCCAAATGCAGCAGAAGCACCTGGGGGCATCGTAAAGAAAATATTACAGTCAGGTTTCCAGGTTTTGCTAGGGTTAGAGGCACAGGGCCACTGCAAAAGTGGAAAAACTGCAAATATCAAAATGTGTTGTGTGTGTGTGTCTGTGGAAAGGGGGCTGAGGCATGGCGAGGGAGAATGGGCGCCGGGTCCAAACCAGGTCAGATAAAGGGGAGGAAAAGGGTGTGAGTCAGCACGGTGGCCTATGCTTCCTCTCTCTTGTCCATCTCCTCCCTTGGGAGATGGGCGAGAGAGAGGAAGCATTGAGAGAGGGTTTGTAGTGCTGAGAAATTGGGCTGTGATCCATCCTTAGCTGGCCAGACAGTGGCTGGAGGAGGAGGAGGAGGAGGAGGAAGAGGACCAGAGGCAGGTTTTTAAAGGGTTGTGTGACCTCATCAGAACCACTGATAGGGAAGGTTCCCCCGGAAAAGAAGCACCTGAGGTGGGGGAGCAGGGGTTGAAGAAACTTGCAAGTAATCAGATCAGTGAAAGTCAAACCCACAAATGTGGAGAGCCAACTATACATCTAAAGCTGAAGGAAAGGATCACAAAGCTTGGAGTTTAAAATTAAGCACCTGAATCAAATGGGGCAGGGAGGCTGCTCTCTGTAGGTCATGACCAGTTCTGAGTTTGAGGGCTTTGGCAAACTCCCCCTGGAAGGTCAGCCCCATCCTCCATTAGTTGGCCCTGGTGGTGTAGTTGAGGGCTAGGGGCTGCTGCAATCAAGTAGCTTGGGCTTGTTATTTAAATTTCCCACAGTGCCCCTGATGTAGTATTGTTTTGCGAGCATTGCTGAATGTTTAAATTACCAGCCATCTAGTTCCAAATCCCACTACTTGGTATAGGGCAGCGATTCTAACTTTCTCAGTATCATGGATCCCCTTTAATTATCTCTTGTTGCTGTAGACCACCAAGACTTAACTAAAGATTTAAAACCTTAAATTTTCAAATATTTATTTAACTTGCTGATCAAGCGTCTTTAAATTTGGAGAGAAGGGAGAAATAAGTAAGTGCACATGCTCCTATTACAATTTTAAATTGGAATGATTCCATATAAATTTGTCTTTCTTCCTTTCTTCCACTCCTCCCACCCTTGCTTCCCTTCTTCCTTGTTTCCATTTTTCCTGCCTGCTTGCCTATTGGTCTTCTTTCTCCCTCCCTCCCTTTCTTAGCTGTAAAGGCTCATTACATTTCTTCAAGCCTTTGTGGACCCCCATGATGATATCATGTATAGGGGGATGAATGAGGGAAGGTGTCAGTGAAGCAATGGGTGCTGGGTACTGATGCTAGGCCTGCTTGAGGTTATTCCTTTCTTCAGTCTTCAGCATTCATTTAAAGACAAAGCACTTCTTAGTCCCAAAGAGTAATGCTCTAGCCCTGATTTGCATTGTGAATTACCTGACACATCAATTCTCATGTGTAACCACTTAATCCAGCCCCTCCAAGACAATAGCAAGCAAACAGGTAAGTTTGAGTTGACATTAAGAGTGAAAGGCACAGGGCTGGCTCTAAGGAAGAATGAGGCAATTGCTTCAGGTGGCAGCAGCAACAGTCCCTTTGGTTGTTCTTCTCTGCCGCTGGTATGTATGCTGTGAGACCTACACTACATCCCTTAAAGTGGTTGTGCTGTCCTCAAGTGTGATGGAGGATGCTGTTCCATTGCTGGTACTGAAGTAAAATTCTGTCAGCAGTCCAGTCATCTTCCATATGTAGAGTAAGGAATGGCAGGAGATTCAAGATAGACAAAATAAGCCTTGTTTTACATAGTGCATAGTTGTTGTTGACTGCCATCAAGTTGACTTTGACTTATGGTGACTCTATAAATGAGAGACTTTGTGATTTCTGCACTACACTCTTATAGCGCGATTATTCCACTTTCAACATCCTATGGAATCCTGGGGTTTGCAGTTTCGGGAGGGGCCACCTGGCCCCTCCCGAAACTGCAAACCCCAGGATTCCATAGGATGTTGAAAGTGGAATAATTGCGCTATAAGAGTGTAGTGTGGAAATGGCCTAAGTCATGCAATCATCACCAATCCTGATCAGGACTTACAGACTCAGGACTGTGGCTTCCTTGATTGCATTTATCCATCTGTAGCATCATCTTCCTCTTTTCTTACTGCCTTCTACCTTACCAAGCATTATTGTCCTTTCTAATAAGTCATGTCTTCTCATGGTATGTCCACAGTATCATAATCTCAGTTCAGTCATCTTGGCTTATAGGGAGAATTCTGGCTTAATTTGCTCTAGCGCCCATTTATTTGTCTTTTTAACAATCCAGGCTATATCCATAGAACTCTTCTCCAGCACAACACTTCAAAGGAGTTGATTTTCTTCCTATTAGCTTTCTTCATTTTTCAATTTTGACGACCGTACAAAGAAGTGAGAAATACGATGGCGTTGACAATCCTAACTTCATATTAAATAACAAATCTTTACACTTGGGGGTCTTGTCTAGTTCCTTCATAGCTGTCTTTCCAGGTCCTAGTAGTCTTCTATTTCTTTACAGCATTCTCCATTCTAATTAATGATTGAGCCAGGGTATGGACTTTTTTTAACAATTTCAATGTCTTTGTCATCTGCTTTAAAGTTATGTAAATCATCTGTGGTCATTACTTTCATTTTCTTAATGTTCAGTTGTAAATCTGCCTTGGCACTTTCTTCCTTCACTTTCTTCAGTAATCATTCCAAGGCTTTGCTATTTTCTGCTGTTAGTATGGTGCTATCTGCATATAATACACTGATGACGATCTTTCCTCTAATTTTCAGATCTCTTTGTCCCGAGTCTTATTCTGCTTTATCTATGATATCATGACGTGCTAAACGGATAGGTTGATCAAAGGTAGCCTTGCCTGACCTCCTTGCCAGTTGGAAACCATTCTGTTTCTTTGTATCTGTTCTAATGATAGTCTCTTGTTCTGAGTGCAGGTTATACATGAGGACAATCAAATGTTGTAGAGACCCTTTTTCTTAAAAGTGATCCATAGAGTTTCATGATCGACACAATCAAAGGTTTTGCTATAACCTATAAAGCACAGACTGATTTTCTTTTGAAATTCTTTGGTGTGCTCCATTATCCAACATATATTTGCAATATGATCCCTAGTGTCTCTTCCTCTCCTGGGTCCAGCTTGGACATCTAGTATTTCTTGCTCTATATATGGTAAAGGTCTTTGCTGTAAACTTTTGAGCATCACTATGTTTGCATGGCCGATTAATGCAATAGTCCTGTGGCTATTGTAATCTCTTGTGTTCACTTTCCTGGGGACTGGAATATATATTTAGCATTTCCAATCTATGGGCCATTGTTTTGTTTCCCATATTTGTTGACAGATTTTTATTAGAATTAGAGTAGACTCTATCTCTGAAGCTTGAAGTAGCGCTGTTCCTGTTCCTGGTAATTAATTACTCCCAAACGCTCTGAGTGCAGCTTCCACTTCACTTTCTGAAATTGTAGGCTCATCTTCAAATGGTTTTTCCTTGACGGAATCTGTCATCCTTTCCTCTCTTTTATATAGTTTGTCAACGTAATGTTTGCTTTATCTTTTTTATTTGTACTTGTTACATATAGCTATAGCTATAACTATAGCTACACCTACACCAAATTGGGAGGGGTTGCTAATATGCCAGAGGACAGGATCAAAATTCAAAATGACCTGGATAGATTGGAGAGCTGGGCCAACGCTAACAAAATGAAATTCAACAGAGAAGTGTAAGGTCCTACACTTAGGTAGAAAAAATGGAATACAAAAATATAGGATGGGGGACACGTGGCTGGATAGCAGTACATGTGAAAGGGATTTATGAGTCTTCATAGACCACAAGCTGAACATGAGTCAGCAGTGTGATGTGGCAACCAAGAAAGCCAATGCAATTCTCGGCTGCATCAATAGGAGTATGGTGTCTAGATCAGGGGAGGTACTGGTACCACTCTACTCTGCTTTGGTTAGACCTCATCTTGAATACTGTGTCCAGTTCTGGGCACCCCAATTCAAGAAGGACATGGTCAAATTGGAGCAAGTCCAGAGGAGGGCGACCAAAATGGTGAGAGGCCTGGAAGTCATGCCCTATGAGGATAGACTTAGAGAGCTGGGGATGTTTAGTCTGCAGAAGAGGAGGTTAAGAGGGAACATGATAGCCATGTTTAAATATTTGAAGGGATGCCATGTAGAGGAAGGAGAGGGCTTGTTTTCTGCTGCTCCAGAGACCAGGACAAGGAGCAATGGATTCAAGCTGCAGGAAAGGAGATTCCACCTGAACCTCAGGAAGAACTTCCTGACAGTCAGGGCTGTCCGGCAGTGGAATGTGCTGCCTCGGAGTGTAGTGGAGTCTCCTTCCTTGGAGGTTTTTAAGCAGAGGCTGGATGGCCATCTGTCGGGATTGCTTTGAGGGTGTTCCTGCATGGCAGGGGGTTGGACTGGATGGCCTGTGTAGTCTCTTCCAACTCTACGTTTCTATGATTCTATACAAATAGTGCACAGTTACACTGTGGAATTCATTGCCGTGAGATGTAGTGATGGTTGCCAACTTGAATAGCTCAGAGGAGGATTAGATAAATTCACAGAGATTACAGCCTTCAGTGGTTACTAGTCAGTATCAGAGGCAGTGTACCTCTGTATACCAGTTGCTGGAGAGCATGAGGTTGAGGATACAAGTGTACTTTTTTCCTGCCCTTAAGCAACTTATTAGTTAATTGATCAGACAGAATATTGGGCTCAATAGGCCTTTAGTCCGATCCAATATGGCTTCCTTTATGGGGGAGGAGACGTTACTTTGGGTCTTTTTTTTTGCTTCAGGCAACAAAATATAATGAGCTAGCCACACAGATATTTGCAATGGCCCAGGACCACAAATGTGTAGAGAAGATGGTACTGTTCTTGGAGAAATTCATGATGGGATCATCAGCTGTGAGCATTTCCATTGGTTCTCCATGAGAATATCAAAATGGCAAGCTGATTGCCAGAGCTTTTCTAAGCCACCTTTTAAAACTGTATTGTACCTGATATACTGTTGGTATAGCCTTTTTTTTTTAAATGCTAAATATTGAGAAGCAATGTATTGGTGACAAACTATATACATGCTTCTGTTTCATAGAGACAGATACTGCTTCTCTGAATGTGGTCTGCATATGGATAGAATCATAGAATCACAGAGTTGGAAGAGACCACAGGGGCCATCCAGTCCAACCCCCTGCTATGCAGGAACACACATCATTATGCTACTCTGTTTTTATTTATTTAAAATATGCTGCTTTTCCAGGCAAAGCCTCCTCTGAAGAGCTACGCGATGTGTTCCATTAATTTGATGGAGTTTCTGTTCTTTCATCAATTCTTCTTGCCTACAGAGGCTCACTTGGGACCATTTCTATGAATGCACTGTTTGCAAAGCAAGCTGAGAAGAGGAAAAGGGCACTGTGCCAGCTGAGAGACTGCAAACAGCACAAGGACGGTCAATCAGTTAGCATGTATGGAGAACTTATGAAGGCTCAAGTGAACCTCCATAAGTTCTTCCTACATGCTCCATACAGTATAGTCTGCTTTTCAACCAGTTGCATTTTCTGACAGTTCTCTGGTTCCTAACTTGTCAGATAAATGGGTGGAAGCCTGTACAACAATTTTAGTTCCTAGATGTATTAGTCTTACTTCCCCATACCCTTTTAGAAAGCCATATTTATTACCTCTGTTGTGAGGTACACAATTGACACCCCACAAGGATATTCTGCAATTTATAGCAGTTTCTACATTCCCTGTGTATTAGAACAAAAATACTTAAACTGTTTTAGACTACATACTCTCACACACACTGAGCATGTTATACTGGCTAAAATCATAATGCCATCATAGTTTCAGGAATCAAATGGAATTTGCTTCTGCTGCAAAGTCTTCTGATGCTAAACACATTTTCTTGGGCATAAGAATACTTTCTTTATAACAAACTATTATATGTTACAGAAGCAGAAATAATAAAATGATAATCTGTAACCAAGTTCTGGTCCAGTCAGTCACCTGCTAACTATAAAATGTTTTTGAAAATTGAGAAAATTGTGGTCGTAACCACCAGCCCTGGTGGATTCCGGGCGTGCCCACACTAGCCCACATTAACCCTGTTTTCTGCCGTTCTCTGGGTGGTTGCTCAAGTGCTCCCTGAAGGGCCTTGGACTTTGGCTCATGCACACACTTGACTGTTTGGGTAAGTCCTTTCTAATGCGGCACATTTGTACAGAGAGGGTTTCCCTTTGGTTAGTGCAGAATGTGTGAACTGGCCACAAGAGGAGTGCAGGGAACTCTCTCCTCCATTGCCACAGTGAGGGAAAGAACCACAAACTGAACCACAGAATATCTAAAATCCGTCAAAGCACAGGGCACTCTTTGTCCTTAGGGAATTTATCTTGCAGGCCAGATGGCAGTGCTCTTACTCCAGCCTTTTATGTGTGCCTCTAAGAAAAAAAGGTTTATAGCAGGTCTTTCAGTTTTCAATGGCTTTATTATAACGTTTTCACTCAAGAGTAGACAGGAAAGAGAAAGAAAAATGGATAGGAGAAATAACATGAAGAGGGAAAAGGTGGGACATAAATCACATATCCACATAGGGCACATTTAGGAATTGCATATCACATAGAACTTATTTAAGAACACAAGAACCTTCCCTATGGTTAGTTAGACCATTGGTCCATCTCACCATACTGTTGTCCCTGAAAAGCAGTGCCTTTCCAAGGTTTGGGGTGTGACTCTTTCCTAGATCTACTTGGAAATCCCTGGTATTCCCTGGTAGCCTTCCATACAAGTACTAACCAGGTATGATCATGCTTAGCTTCCAAAATCATTGGAGGCTGGGTGTGTTTGGGATAGCATGTTTTTATTTGACATCTTTCTGTTCTGCACACAGCAATTCTCATACCATTTTTATCCTTTCAGCAACCATGGGAATCAGGCCAGTCTAAAAGGCCCAAAGTTACCAAGTACATTTTCTGGCTCAATGAGGACTAGAACTGGGATCTTACAAGTCCCAGCCCAACATTCTAATGAGCATGCTGGGAGCCCATCCAGACTACAGAATCACAGTGCTGTTATTCCACTGTAACTGCCAGGGCAACTTCCCACGAAATCCTAGGGTTTGTAGTTTGATGAGACAATGGAATGCCCTGGCTGAGAATTCTAAATGTCCCTCCCAAACTGCTGGTTCTAGGATTGCAAATTACATTTAAAGTGGAATGATGATGCTATAGTTCTGTAGTGTGACTGGGCCCAACACTGGCTTTCATGAATGCAGAGGATCCCAACACAGGTTCAAGCCTCAGTTACTCTAGTTTCAAGGATGAGGTGGCAAATGATAATGAACCTGGAAAAGCACTGTCAGCCAAAATGGACAAGAGACAAATTTTGTCTAATATTTATCAATAAATGAGTAGACCAACTTTGAAGTCTGCTGTGTTGCTTCCTCATATGTGTTTTTAAGGAGACAGCTATGTTAGACTGTTTCAGCATAAAAGCAGAAAGGGGTATGGGAGAAGAAAGAATCCAGCAACACTCTTAAGACTAAGTAACTTATTTTAGCATGAGCATTCATGGACTTCAATTCACTTCTTTAGATGAATGTATGGATTGCAAAATTAATGCCACCAGGAATTTAAACAGTTGCACTGGAAACAGCCATTACAACAACACCCATTTTACAGAAGAAAAAGGACTTCCAAACTGTAACTTAAGGACTTAAGAAGAGCACTATTGAAGAAGACCAAAGATCTGTCTGAGATGTTGGAATGTTTGGAATCATAGAATCACGGAAAATACCACAAGGGTCATCGAACCCAACCTCCTGCCATGCAGGAAGGTACAATAAAAGTGCTCCTGAGAGATAGCCATCCAGCCTGTGTTTAAAAACCTCCAAAGAAGGAAACTCCACCACACTGCCTGGCAGCGTATTCCACTGTTGAACTGCTCTTACTATCAGGAAATTCCTCCTAATGTTTAGGTAGAATCTCTTTTCTTGAAGTTTGAAGCCATTGCTCCATGTCCTAGTCTCTGGAGCAGCAGAAAACAGGCTTCCTCCATTTTCCATAATATCCCTTCAAATATTGAAACATGGCTAAAATGTATAAGCTTCTCCTAGAACAAGAAGTGGAGCAAGAGATACTACAAGAGACAACATTTAAGTGGGCCCAAAATATAGGACATGAAATTGAATTGGAGAAGTGGATTAAAGTTTGGAAAGAGGATATAAAGTTCACCCCAAACTTGAATTTGTGGGAAAATTGCTATACAATATTACATAAGTGGTACCTGACCCCCAGAAATGGGAAAAGATAGCAAAGAGAGGGAATGGGGCATGTTGGAAATGTGACGACATTTTGGGCACTTACTACCATATGTGGTGGACGTGTCAGTCAGCCAATAATTTCTGGAAAAGAGTCCACAACACAATCCAGAAGATTATAGACCTGAGGCTCGAAATGAAACCAGAAATATATTTGCTGAATATATTGGGATCTCAGAAAGAACTGAGAAAGAATAAAAAGATAACTTTGTATTTGATAACAGCTGCTTGGCTATGTTATGCCCAGCTGGAAAGAGAAAATTGCCTCAACTATGGATGAATGGAAACTCAAAGTCATGGAAATGAAAGAGTCAGAAAAGCTGTATTGTTTACTAAAAATATCTCTATTCAGCAATCTGATAGAGAATGGAAGGGCATGACAGAATGGATCCAATGTAAGGAGAGAGATGTATAGAAACATAATAACAAAATAACTAAGAAACAAAGAAAGTGGGTGTAAAAATGTATAAATTGTATTCAAAGGATGTTCAGTCACTTAATGAATGAAAATGAATAACATTTATTTAATTGTACTAAATACTATGAACATAAGTTGCTAAGAAAAGGAAAATGCATATAAATGAGGTGGCATGATAACATTTAGGAGAGGGTGCAATCTGGGAAAAACACATAACAATGGAATCTGGGGGGCGGAGAGAAGAATGCTAACCTTTATGGAAAAGAAATTTGGAAGATGTATATTGTATAAAGTCTTAATTTATGGTTTTGAATAAAAAATAGTTTTAAAAAATGGCTAAAAATGGCTCTTAACCTTCTCTTCTCCTCCCTAAACATACCCAGCTCCCTAAGCTGCTCCTCATTCCAGGCCCTTCCCCATTTTGGTTGCACTCTGCAGGACATGATCCAGCTGGTCAATATCCTTCTGGACCTGTGGTTCACAGAACTCAGCACAGTATTCCGGGTGAGGTCTGACCAAGGCAGAATAGAGTGGTACTATTACTTTTTTTGACCTAGACACTATAGTCCTATTCATGCAGCCTAGAATCACCTTGGCTTTTTTAGCTGCTGGATTATACTGTTGACTCTCACTCAGCTTGTGGACTCCTAAGACTCCAAGATCTCTTTCATAGGTACTGTGGTCAACCCAGGTGTCACCCATTCTATGTCCGTGCATTTTGTTCTTCCTGCCTAAGTACAGTACTTCTCCCTATTGAAATTCATTTTGTTAGTTTTGGCCCAGATCTCTAATCTGTTAAGATCATTTTGAATTCTGACCCTGTTCTCTGGCATATTAGCTACCTCTTCTAATTTGGTGTCATCTGTAAATTTGATAAGCATGCCCTCTATCCCATCATCCAAGTCATTTATAAATGCCATTTCTGCACTAGCCTGTTATACCAGATGGCCCCTCCTGAAACTGCAAACCCCAGGATTCCATAGGCTGTTGCAAGTGGAATCATAGCGCTATAACAGGCTAGTGCGGAAATGGCCAAAGATGTTGAATAGCACTGGGCCCAAAATAGAACCTATGGCACTGAGCTAATCACTTTCCTCCAAGATTGGTGAACACCCTTTGGGGCTGATTGGTCAACCAATTATAAATTCACCTAACAGTTGCATTGTCTAGCCCATGTCTGACTAGCTTGCTTGCAAGAATATCATGGGGGACCTTGCTAGAGGCCTTACTGAAATCAAGATATGCTATGTCCACAGCATTCCCTTCATCTACTCAGTTTGCCATTCTATCAAAAAATAGATAAGATTGGTCTGGCTGGATTTGTTTTTGAGAAACCCATGTTGACTTTTAATGATCATGGCATTCCCTTCTAAGTGTTCTACGGATTGTTTAATTATCTGCTCTAGAATTTTTCCTCGTATTGATGTCAGGTGGCAGCTGTTGTTGCTGTTGTTATTGTGTGCCTTCAAGTCATTTCTGACTTGTAGCAACCCAAAGGTGAACCTATCACAGGTTTTTCTGTGACTGACAGTGTGTAATGAAAGAGAGAGAGATTATTCCACTTTCAACATCCTATGGAATCCTGGGGTTTGGAGTTCAGGGAGGGGCCTTTAGAATTCTCAGCCAGAGAGCTCTTGGGCCTCAGGAAACTACAAACCCCAGAATTACACAGGATGTTGAAAGTGGAATAATAGCACTATAACAGTGTAGTGTGGAAATGGCCGGAGAGAGAGTTCCTTTAACAGTCCTCTGACAGCTTGGACATTTAAAAGGGCAATACTCTGTATGAATAGAACTGTCCAAGGTGCTGAATCTCCAGCTGCCCTGCAGTATAGACCAGAGAAGAGCTGGGGAGGTACCACTCAGGGGCCATTTCCGCACTAGGCTGTTATAGCGCTATGATTCCACTTTCAACATCCTCTGGAATCCTGGGGTCTGGCCCCTCCCGAAACTGCAAACCCTAGGATTCCATAGGATGTTGCAAGTGGAATCATAGCGCTATAACAGCCTAGTGTGGAAATGACTAGGGTCCTGAAACTGTTTTTCCGTTACACTCCAATCACCCAACACATACTGAAGACACAAAGAAGAATGGGCATGTTTGATCAGCACTATGGCTGGTGGTATTGTTTTATGTTTTATGTCTCTCTAAGGCACATTCACTAGAACTATCCATTCAAGCTGTTCAAGGCAATACATGTGACTTAAGATTTTGCAAACACTTGCCTGAAGCTTTCTGGAGGGGCAAGGCTCATGATGCAATTAGCATTCATTTTGTTGCTTTCTTTGTCTGCCATTCAAATTACAAAGCTAGGCTCACACTACACCTGCTTCTCTTTTATGTGACATTCCCCTCCACTCCTGACTTCAGCTGCATTTTATTTACAAAATGACTGGCAAAGGAGGAACCTGAGGTAATGGTGCTTCCTCTTCATATCCTCTGAGATTTCACAGATGAAAACTGGGACATGTGCGCAACATCAGAGTGTGGTCAAGATGGCTAAAAGCATTAATAAGGAAGAACATGCATTCTAGGAGAGGCTGCATTTGCCTGTGTCTGCTGGAAAGGGCAAGGTTCCAGCTCTTCTCTTCCTTCCTCTCTGCTGAGTTAATGTGTTACCACAGTTCTGTCATGCCTGGTGATAGCACTAGATATCGCTTGATATCAAACTTATTTGGCCTTCATTTGACCTTTTTCTGCCACCCTGCTCCACGTGTTTCCAAGGGCCACTGGACAAGCATGTAAACAGGCGTGACCGATAATGGTTGGACATTCCAATCCCCACTTAGGCAGGCAGATTAATGCCTCTCTGTTGCTTCAGGGACCATTTTCTTGCAGACACACCTTGCTTAAGTGCAACTTTACACAAAGACGCACAGCCCTGAGCCGGCACTCTCTCAATGCTGAGCCATTTGCATACTGGCTACACTATTGTCATCCAGCACTAAGCTAATCATGTAAAACCTGACCTTTTCCAGTGCTTTTGTCCGGCTCCAAATTTCCTTTGTTCTCACCGAGCATGGCATGGCCTGTAGGCACAATCCACCCTATAAAAAGTCCCCGATTTCAAGGACTGTTTGGATTGCTCCTGAATTCCATCCAGCCTTGCTGCTGCTGTATTTGGCAAGCCGTCCCCTCAGTTCCAGCAACTGAGTCCGCTCAACCCCGGAACACTCTGGACTGCTATCCTGCCTTGCTGTTGGTTTGTCCAGCGAGTCGCCCCCTCAGCGAACCGCGCTGAGCTTTCTTCTCTGCAATCCTCCGTTTTCTCCAGGACTACAGGAAAAGGTGTCGTATCGCCCATTCCCCCTGAAAACTCTTATTTCTAATTTCTAGTTAGCTGTGTGAATGTGGTGTCTTTTATGTTGTTTGTCCTTTAATAAAGCTATTATTATTTTTACTATTTTAAAACCTTGCCTGACTGCTCTTCTGACTTGACGCTGTATACATAGGGTTAAAAGATCCCAGCTAAAGTTACCCTGCCTCTTGCTAGCTTAAGAGAGTGCTCGAGTTAATTTCCCCATCTTGTGTTTTGCTTGGTTATTTGGGCGTCCCTCCCAGGACCCCCACAATACAGGGTAACAAACTGACTGTAAAATACTTCTGCAATGTGAACTCTTGTTGTAGCAAGTGAAATAAGCCAGGGACAAAGGGGGAAAGTAGGAAGAGGGGAAAGAAACTGGGAAATTTTAAAAGCTGAAAAAGTGGTATGTCAGAGGATTACCTGGGACAATTGGAAGTATTTACTTTCTGAACCCCTTGTCATTATATTTGAGAAATCTTGGAGAACAGGTTAGGTGTCAAAGGAGTGAAGGGCAAACATTGTCCCATCAGCCTCAACTCAATACCAGGAAAAATATTAGAACAGATTATACAGGAACCTTAGGCAGAAAAAATGGAATGCACAAATATAGCATGGGGGACACATGGTTGGATAACAGTACGTGTGAAAGGGTCTTTGATATGTGTTCCTGCATGCCACAGGGTTGGACTGGATAGCCCCTGTGGTCTCTTCCAACTCTATGATTCTATGATTCTAGGAGTCTGTTGGCAAGTATCCTGATGACAATGCGGTCATCCGTAGGAACCATCATGAAGTTATCAAGAACAAATCCTGCAAACTAATCTTCTATCTTTTTTTGATCAGGTCACTACTTTAGTAGATGGTGGGAATGCTGTGGATGTCATTTAGCTGAATTTCAGCAAAGCATTTGATAATGTTTTGATTAGCAAACTGATTAAATATGGAATACATGGGAACACTGTCAGATGGATTCATAACTGGTTGGAAAACCATGCTCAAAGAATTGTCATCAATGGCTGTACCTCTAATTGGAAAGAGGCCTCGAGTGGAGTGCCTCAGGGTTCTATCCTAGGGCTGTTACCCTTCAACATTTTTATCAGTGACTTAGATAATGAGGTAGAGGGAATATTTATCAAGTTTTCACATAACACAAAACTGAGAGGGGTGGCTAATATGTTGGAAGACAGGATAACTAGATAAACTAGAAAACTGGGTAGAAATTAATAAAATGAAATTCAATAGAGACAAACATAGTGTTCTACATTTAGGCCACAGGTATAGGATGGGAAATACTTAACTCAGCAGTACTACAAGTGAAAAGGACTTTGGGATTATTGTTGATGGTAAGTTAAATGTGATCCAGAAGTCTGATGCTGCAGCAAAAAAAGCAAATACTATGTTAGCCTGCATTAATAGAAGCATAGTTTCTGAACTGAGGTATGTAATATTCCCACTATATTATGCAGTGGTCAGGCCTCCAGAGTACTGTGTTCAGTTCTGGGCACCTTGTTTTAAGAATGATATAGACAAGTTGGGGCAGGAGCAAATCAATTATGATGATGAAAGGTATGAACAACAAAACGTATGAGAAGAAGTTGAAGGAGATGGGCGTGTTCAGCTTGGTGAAGAGAAGACTGAGGGGTAATAAGATGGAACTCTTCAAATGCCTCAGGGACTGTCACAGAGAGAAGGGACCAGGCCTGTTCTCTGCTTCCCCAGAGGGTAGGACCAATCTAACAGTTTGAAGTTAGAGGAGAATAGATTTCAATTGAACATAAGAAGGAACTTCTTGATAGCAAGAAGGGTTTGGCAATAAAATTAATTGCCTAGAGAGGTGATGGGTTTCCTTCTCTGGATGTCTTCAAAAAGAGGCTGGACAGCTACCTTCTGGGGTTGTTTTAGCTGGGTTCCTGCATTGAGCAGAGGATTGGACTAGATGGCCCCTTCCGACTCTATTATCCTATAAATTTATGACTCCATAATTCTTGGTGCTCATCTTCCACCACTTCAATATGCACCTCTGGGGACTGTGCCTTACTGAGTGGAAAACAACAAATGCCACTAGCGAAAACACATACCAAAGATGCTAGTCCTCACTGTTTCTGTTTGTGCATTGACAGAAGGCGGTGGGAGGGGAGGGGAGAGAATTAAGCTGTAATCAAGTAGCAACAGAATCAATTAATCCTTGGTCAAAAGAATGTCAGAGTAAAGCTGAATGTTTGGTCAAAATTCTCAACTGGAAAACCAGTGTGGTTCCCCACTCTTCTTTCTCCTTTAGTTAATATGATGGCCAGGATGGTTTCCATAAAGTGCATCTTTGACTGGAAAGACATCAAAGCAAAAAGTCTCCAAAGGGGAGGGTCAAAGGAGCTAATGTATATTATGCCCCCCGCTTTCCTCCCTACCCTTTTCTGAGTAAAATAATTAGTAGTGGTTTAAGAAGCTCCTGATCTTTTTTATTGGCACAATAATTATATAAAATATATCTGGAAGACTATTTACAAACTTCCCCATAACCATCAATCATGGCCTTTCAGAAGGAAAAGGAGGGAGTTAGCTAACCTCAAGAAACTGCTAATGCAACAAAGCTATTTAATGTTTGAGTTGTGGGGGGTGGGAGGAGAGTGAAGAGTCTTTTTCCCTCCCCTTACATCCATTACTATGTAATTCATAATAACATCAATAATTAAATATAAATTGGATTTAATATTTTATGCTGGCGACATGCAATTTACACTCTACCCGAGAATTCAAAAGGTCATGTCTGAAAATAAATGAGTGCTCTCTCTGTGGTTGTATAGGTGCTCACTCTGGGCCAAATTAGACATAATTGTTAAAAAAAAAAGTAGCCCTAGGGAGGGGCATTTGGATTATGGCTGCAGGGCTAGGGGAAGAATTAACTATCCTTCCTGCACTGCTTTCTCAGTTTAAATCTGTTGCACAAACCTGCTGTGATTTTTCAAAAGAGGAGAGCCAGGTACAAATCATACACTCTTCCCCGTATTTAACTGATAAAATTTAATACTTAGTCCCTCATTTCAGTTCAAACTTAGAGTAGTTTGCAATTACAATGTAAAACAATTCTAATACTACAGCTAAGGCACCAAAGCTGCTACACAGGGTGGGTCGGCATCACTGATATTAACAAGCCTAGAAGCAGACTAAAAGATTACAGTTGGCCCGCCACAATTGCTCAGGTTAGGGGTGCAGGACGCCCACAAAAGTGGAAAAACTTCATATGTCAAAATGTCTGTGTTTGTCTGTGGGAAGGGGGCCGAGGCATGGTGGGGAGAGTGGCACCTAGGATCCAAACCAGGCCAGGGAAAAGGAAAGGGAGTAGGTTAGCATGATGGCCCTACACTTCCTTTCCTTTGCCCGTTTCCTTTCTTGAGTGTGTGTGGGGCACTGAGAACATTTCTGCATGATACTCTTATAGTGCGATGATTCCACTTTCAACCTCCTATGGAATCCTGGGGTTTGCCGTTCCGGGAGGGGCCGAAATGCAAACCCCAGGATTCCATAGGAGGTTGAAAGTGGAATCATCATACTATAAGAGTGTTGTGCGGAAATGGCCTGAGAGTGGGTTTGTGGTGCTGAGAAACTGGGCTGTGAGCTGTCCTTAGCTGGTCAGGCAGCGACTGGTGGAGGAAGAAGAGGAGTAGAAGTGAGTTTTTAAAGGGCTGCATGGCCAGATCAGAGTCCCCAAGAGGTAAGGTCCCCTGGCAAAGAAGCACTTGAGGTAGTGGGGCAGAAGTTGGAGAGACTCACAAATAATTAAATACATGAGTGCCACAAGTGTGGCAGGCCGAATTCATGAGTGCCACAAATTCATGCCACAAGTGTGGCAGGCCGAATCTACTTAAAAAAAAAAAAAAAGGTCTGGATAACTGAAAGTTATCTGTTTGCTTCCTGGACAAAAAACCTCAGGTGAGCAGGAGAGTGTTGCAAAGGCTGGGCATGACTGTTAAGAAGGCCCTTTCCATTGGGGCCACTTGCCTCATCTGAGGTGGTGGGAGTACCAAGAGAAGGGGCTCAGGTCAGAGCTGGTTCTGGGTGTGAACCCCAGGTTAGGACAGTAGTCTCGTTAGGCCCAAGTGCCAACTGCTTGCCATTATAATAACCCACAAGGTTCCACTGTAGTTTTGTTCTGCGGCTTGGGTGGCCATTTAACACCTTTCAAAACAGGAGCATGAAGACTCCTGTCATTTAAATTAAGAGAGTCAGCATGGCATAGTGGTTTGAGTGTTGGAGCATGATTCTAGAGACCAGGGTTCAAATTCCCACTTGGCCATGGAAACCCACTGGGTGACTTTGGGCACGTCACACTCTCCCAGCTTCAGGCAAAGGCAAGGGCAAAGGCAAACCCCCTCGGAACAAATCTTTCCAAGGAAAGTGATAGGTTCACTTTAGGATCACCATAGGTTGGAAACAACTTGAAGGCACACAACAACAAATCATATACACTGGGTTACAATACATCTCACCATAGCGGAGTGGGCTGTGATGAAGTGAATTGTGTGCCTTCTCAGTTTGCTGTTCATCTGCTGACGTTTAATAGGCAACTTCAAGTTTCCTCTTTTTCTTTATCTTTAAATCAAACTGGTGAACAGTACTTGGCTCCTCCAGTGGTTCCTCTTCAGCCCGGAGAAAAGTGACTAGTGTGGTGTAACATGTTTCTGTCCTGGGTCCAGTGCTATTCAATATCCTTATGGTTGAAGGAATAGAGGGTGTTCTTGGAATTATAGAATTGTAAGTTGGAAGAGACCACAAGGGCCATCGGGTCCAACCCCCTGCCATGCAGGTATACATCATCAAGGCAAATTTGCAGATGGCACCAAATTAGGAGTGGTAGCAAACACTCCGGAGGGTAGGATCAGAATTCAAAATGACCTTAACAGATTAGATTGCTGGGCAAGACTAACAAGATGAATTTGAACAGGGAGAAATGTAAGTTACTACACTTGGGCAGAAGAAATGAAATGCACAGATGTAAGATGCGTGACAACTGGCTTGACCACAGTATGTGTGAAAGACATCTAGGAGTCTTCGTAGACAACAGGCTGAATGTGAGTCAGTGGCATGATGCGGCAGCTAAAAAAGCCAATGCAATTCTGGGCTACATCAATAGGAGGATAGTGTCTAGGACAAGGGAAGTGATAGTATGAGTCTATTTTGCTTTAGTCAGACCCCACCTGGAATTTTGTGTTCAGTTCTAGGCACCACAGTTGAGGAAGGATATTGACAAGCTAGAACACGTCCAGAAGAGGGCGACCAAAATAGTAGAAGGAAACCATGCCCTATGATGAGAGTTTAGGGACCTGGGCATATTTAGCCTGGAGAAGAGAAGGTTAACAGGTGACATGATAATTATCTTTAAATATTTGAAGGAATGTCATATGGGAGATGGAGAGATGGAGCAAGACTATTTTCTGCTGCTCCAGAGACTAGGACAGCTTCAAACCTCAGGAAAAAAAGATTCCATCTAAACATCAGGAAGAGCTTCCTGATGGTAATAGCAGTGTGACTGTGGAATACACTGCCTTGGAGTGTGGTGGAGTTTCGTTCTTTGGAGGTTTTTAAACAGAGGCTGGATGGCCATCAGTTGGGAATGCTTTGATGGTGTATTCCTGCATGGCAGAATGGGGTTGAACTTGATGGCCCTTGTGGGTTCTCCAAGCTCTGTGATTCTATGATTCTACTTTGAATAGAGGATGCCTTTACAGAGTGTGTGTTTGTATGTACCTTCAAGTTGCCTGTCCACCTACAGTGACCCCATAAATGTCATAGGCATGAAATACTCAGAGGTGGTTTTGACAGTTCCTTCCTCTGAAATATATCCTGCAGCCCCTGGTATTTGTTGGCAGTCACAGAGAGTGCTGTAAAGTAGGATGTGTGTCCACCCTAAATGCAGCTGTAGGCAGTTTTAAATTATGATTTCCTGGCCACCCTCTATAACTTCCGTTAGAAGATGCCAAGATTCTAGCTGGCAACCTTTGGTTCTATTGTGCAGCTGTCCTGAGTGTCTGATAAGCCAATGACCTGCATGTTGCTGCATCTGTCCAGGCTATTTAGCATCCTAAACCCATGGAAAGCTCCCAGCTGTTGAGGTCAGGCTTTGATTCACCCAGATGGAAAGAAGTAAAGGAAGATTTCAACTTTTTCCAGTAAAACCTTGCTGAAGCACCAGGGTTTGTTATGGGGATACTGAGAAGGATGGGCTTTGTCAGCAGCTGTCTGAGGGGCAGACAGCCAGAGCAACAGGCGTCCGGCCAGAGAGTTGCATAGGGACAGGAGGCTGTCACGTAGGGAGGGAGGGCGATGGGAGTGATTTGCTCAGGTGGCAATGTTTTTGGGGCATCCCGGCCCATAGCCACGCCCCACGTACCCTTGCCACATCCCACATGCCCTGGCACGCCCCCACGCACCACAGTCATGCCCCCACGCACTGCAGCCACACACACACCCCACCGCAGCCACGCCCCTTCTGCCATAGCCCCCCCCCACTCCAAGCTTGGCCACTGCAGCCAGACTGGGAAGGGTCACCACTCCTTCTGTCCTGCTGCCTCAATTAACCTTATGGCCCTGTTAAGCAGTCAGGCCTTTCTGAGCTCTTGTATATTTCAGTAATCAAGTCTTGACTTTTGGCTTCTACCTTGACCTTGTTTCTTGCTTTGTCTTTTGGTTCTGACTTCAAATCTGTTTCTCAAATGTTCCTCCTACTTTGTTGTCTTTTGGTCCTGACTTCTTCTGGCTTACTCCTTGCTCTTGCTTCCTAGTTTGTATTTTAATTTTGACTCTCTCTTTGGGCTACTGGCTTTGTCCCACAGCTTCTGGTTTCTGGTTCACCTTGACTGCCACCCATTGCCTAGCCCTGAGAACTACTTAATAGCGTGACCAGGTCTTTGCTGGCTCTTTCGTGGCCTGATCTCAACTGGGCTTATGGGAGTATGGACACATGGGAATGGATGCATGACAATGGAAGATATTTAAAAATCTTTAAAATGGCTCTTAGAAATGGAGGTCCAAGCTATATGGGAATGTGAAAATTCCTCACAGGTTAAATAATAGCTTTCAATATGTTTATGTGTGATTCCCAAACATTTAAGGGGATGACACAGGAGAGGAGAAATAGCTTCAACACACATTTGCATCCATAAACCAAATTATACCTCATTTACATGATGTAAAAATATTTCGAGTTTCCCCAAACGTAACAAGAAAACATTAAGACTGGAATCCTATTCGTGTACTGCACTAGCTAATGGTGCCTTATGATAGTGGTTGGCTTTTTTTCCAGGGTTGTACATTGGCAGCTGGGAAAGACATACAGAGTTGTCAGCTTCATCACTGAGAGGGGAATGCTGCCAGCTTCAAGCAGACTTTGATCCTTTTCGCACCTTACCTGGTGCCACTGGCATTGCACAGGGATTGCGTGAGATGCCTCCTCCAGGAGGGAAGTGCATCCCCTGCGCTTCCTTCTGCACCACCTCTGTGCTGGATGGAAGGAAGCATGATAACTCCACTCCTTCCTTCTGCAGTGCAGCCGGGTACTTTCCCAGGCTGTGCTGGAGGAGAAAGCATGGCCATCGTGCTTCCTGACATTCCTCATGCCAGGTAAGTGTGGGACAGACACGGGAGGAATGTGCAATCGCGCATCATTTTCGGGAAAAACCTGAAAATGATATACTGTGCAATTGCCACAGAATCGCTACGGGAGCGACACTCAATTGCGAGAATGTTGTGCAGAACTGTCCTCGTGATTCTGCGTCACTCCCATGGCCATTTCGTGTTCAAAGTCGCATGCAAAAAGGGCCCTTGTCTCCATTGCCAACCTCTGGTAGGGAGGGTTCCTTGGATCTGAGGGCCTGGAGCTGTCAGCCTTCCCTTCCTGCCAATAACAATTGTTAGGTTTGAAATTTGGGTCTCTACAATTTGCTGTAGAATTGATGTATTAATTGGCATTTTAGACAATTGTAGCTCATCAAATGACCTTGGTCTTTCACTTGTTTGTTCTGCTTGGCTCCTGTTTATAGTTAACATGTACCCAAACAAAATGCTGTATTGTGTCACTGATCGGAAATGATCCTGTGGGAATTTCACTGTACAAGCTGTACAATTTCACATTTCACTGTACAAGTGGTGATGCACTGTACAAGGCTGATGCATGATTTTCTCCTGAGGCAAGCATAAAAAATGATATAAGAAGGGAAGCATGGATGAATAAACTATCCTTCTGGGGTCATCACTGTTGGTGATTGCTAGAGGGATCCTTTGGCCAAAGCTATGTGTCTTTCTTGTCAATTTGACATTTTGGTCCATCCTTTTTTCCCCCTACCTTCCTACCTTTTGTTTGGGGGTTCATATCAGCTCCATGTTTCACTGGGGATATGGTGGGGATGGGATTAATTTATCCACCCTAACACAACGATTACCTACTTTTTCTCTGCCTTATCCATTAGGCACTTTCGGCACAGTGCCTATGATTACAAAAATTTTAGGGCCTATGAAAACATCCCTAGTGGTATGTCGAGGTGAGGTGGGGACTCAAATACAAGAGTGCCTGGAGCCTATGAAAACCTTAATGTGCCCCTGTTGGTATAGTCCTTTCTTTCCTTTTCTGTCCTACCAGAGTGGTGTAGTGATTTGAGTGTTGGACTGCAGCTCTGGAGATCAGGGTTCAGTTTCCCGCTCAGCCATGAAAACCCATCGGGTGACTTTGGGCTCATCACACACTCTCAGTCTCAGAAAACCCTGAGATAGGTTCACCTTAGCAGTCCCATAATCAGAAATGACTAGAAGAAACAGAACAACAACTCTCTCTACCACTGCCAGTGCCTACACTGATATAATTACCCCACAGAATCTCAACCTAAACAAGTGCCAAACCTAACTTTATGAAATAAGAAGTTTTCATGCGATTGACGAGGGTGGGGAATGTGTGACCCTCCATAACGTGCTGGACCACACCTCTCATCATCTCACAAGAAGAACCAATAGTGAGGGATGATTGCAGTTGTAATCTGATGACTTAGCGTGGGCTAAATGTTCCCCCACCTCTGTGGCAGGTGATGCCAAGAGAAAAATGCTCTGGAAGCATTTGATCTCCAAAGTTCTAACATGTATTGATCTCCAAAGTTCTAACATGTATTTTGGCTCAATACCTAAGAAGGTGCCCCTTAAAAAAGAAAAGAAAAGAGGGAGAGAGAGAGAGAGAGGGAATGTCCTCTAATTTACTGGGAAATACAGTGGCCATTTCCACACTAGACTGTTAGAGCACTATGATTCCACTTTCAACATCCTGTGGAATCCTGGGGTTTGCAGTTTTGGGAGATGCCAGCCAGCCCCTCCCAAAACTGCAAACCCCAGGATTCCATAGGATGTTGAAAGTGGAATCATAGTGCTATAACAGTCTAGTGCGGAAATGGCTACAGATGCTCACTTCTGCTTTTTCTATCAGATACTAACTGCTGCTCTTGTGGAACCGAATCAAGCGTTTCTCTCTCTTCCTCTCTTCCATCTCCTGCTGCACTTTGTCCCCTCTCAGAATATTATTCTTGTTCTGTTGAACATTCAAATGAGGAACAGGGTGAAAAAAAGAAACTTTATTTTTTTCTTCCAGAGACTCACCTCTTGGCATGCATGCTGGTAGGTGGCCGGATGGAGTGTGTGACAGAGCTGGGGCTTGGTTTCACTACTCTGTGTGTGTGTGTGTGTGTGTGTGTGTGTGTGTGTAAGGGGGGGCGTGATTTCTGTCCTTTGGTTTGCATCTGTGAGGCAGGAAATGGGGTTTTGGATGGAAATGTTTCCCTCATCCCGGGCTTAAAATAGAAAGGAGGAAAATAAGCCAACAAGAAAAGGAAAGAAGGTGAAGCTTTTGCGAGGAGAGATGAGAAAATACCACAGACAAGAGGTTTTCAAGCATGCTTTTGAGTTCAGGCCCAACTTTGAAACCTAAATACCCACATTGGCCATGAGGAGAAGAATAGTCTGCTCTACCACTGAGCAGAAGGACACCACAAACACCTAACATTTATTTACCAATTGATTTATCTTCAGCTTTTTGTCCTACTATTTGAGGCAGCTTGGAATCGAAATAGAAAGCAATAATACACACAAACAAAAAATTATCAGTAAAACCACAAAGCAATCTAAAAGAGCTAAAAAAGAAACCACTGACGCTCAGTGGCAGCACAAAAGATAGCTTATTGATGGTACATTTCAAATAGCTGCTCACTGGAATAAAAGAGATGTTTTTCCCTGTCTAAAAGTGAGCAGCCGGTGGTGTGGAGCCAGAGAGAGGACCTCTGGCTCTTCCCTGCCTTTGGTTCCCATTCTGTTTTTCTATCACTTGAGAGAGATTGTCTCTTTCGTGACTTTGTAGAGATTGTGATCTGGAGTGGCAAAGCGACTGTGAACTCTGGGCCAGGAAACCCCTCAATTCAAATATCCAGGAAAGTTTTAGGAGGAGTAAGCCATCCTCTCTCTCATCCTTGGTCCTCTTTCTGCAACTTAGAGGACAGTAATACTGATACTGAGAGCCAGATCAAGAAGCAATGTGATGTAATGGTTTGAGCATAGGACAGTGACCTTGGAGATCCGAGTTCGATTCCTCACTTGGACATGGAAACCCACTGGGAGCATCACAGACACTTGGCCCCAGAAAACCCTGTGACAGTGTTTCCTTAAGGTTGCTGTAAATCAGAAATGACTTGAAGGCACACAACAACAACAATACTGAACTACCTTACAGTGCGGTAGTAAAAATTATTGTGATAAATATGTTGTGCATCACTTTGAAATTCTGAAAGTTGTGGGGATCTGAGGGTCATTCCCACCCCACTCCCTTTTGATGCCCTTTCAGTGCCTTGTGGGCCCCATTGTGCTATTTTCACTCCACTGGAAGGGATATTTCATTCACTTTTGGTTTGTATTTTGGACTGTTTCAGGCATTTTTCAGGCACAGGTCCTACTGCAATGGATTTTTAATGGAAAACCATGCATCCTGGATGCCTGCTCTGCAGTCCTCTAAGATATGCCAGTATTATAGGGTTTGGGGTTTTTTGTCCCCCTCTATTTTTTGATGGTGGTTTCAGGGCAGCAAAAGGGGTGGGATGGGGATCCAAGATCCTCAGGGGAGATAATTAGCCAAATATCTAGCCTCTTCTCTGTATCAGAGTGGGACAACACACTGTCTCTCTCTGGTGAGTGCAGGAGCCTAAATTTCAGGTTGAATTGACCATCAAATGCACACATATGCTCCTTATGAATAGTATACTCTTTGGGAGTCGACCCGTTCTGTAGCTGACACTGATGGCTGTTACCCCAAAATGTGGGTGGCTCAGGAGTACACTCACAATGACAGTACTGCCATGTGATGATGGGCAATTAATTGGCCCAATTAGAAGGCCTTCCACCAATGTCTATATGGGTCTCCGCAGGAAAGAATGAGCCAGAGATTCCAAAATAAACTAAAGTGATTTATTAAAGAGAATTCAATCACGCATGCACAGGATCCAAACACTTGCACAAGGCTAACCCCCCCAAAAAGGGGGGGAGGTGGATAGCATAGTTTCAGGGTTTCAGATGATAATTACTGGTCCAGAGAGTAGTAAAGAAAGCAGTGATGTGACTTAGACTTGCACCTAAGGACAGTGCTTGTTCAAGAACCAGAGTGACAGTGTGCCATTCAGCAAGTGAGATACTGCATCTGACTGCCTAAAACGAAGCGTTTTTATACCCAAAATCTGCCTGGAGGGTAAGAGTGTTAATGGTTATCTGGCTGGCTAAGTAATCGAGGTTGCAGAATGGACAATGAGGTCCAGGCTGCATTAATGGTCTTAGTGTTAGGTGACAAAGAGTTAATGACCACTGTGATAGCTTAGTAACAATGGACAGGCATGCGAACAATGAGGGGAAATGTCCAGGTTCACAGGGAGAAGGATTGAAACAATCAGTTGTTGGTGAGAACTTCCCATCACTATTGTCTGACAACAGAATCGTTACAGCTTAGTTCAAGTCTATTATCCCTGGTTCATGTGGTAGTTCAAGTCTACTATCCCTGGTTCACTTCTTGACAATGACTTGGCTATGCCTAGAGGGGATCTCTGACCTACCTGTGCAATACATGTGTTCAGCCAGTGTTTTTCCTTTGCCCAGCTTGGCCTTATGGTCACATCAGAGTCCATTTTATATCAATGCCAATTAATATATTTTGCCAATCAGATCATATTTTGTCAATTAAACCATATTGAATCTGGTGGGCTGGTAACATGGCCTTCAGTAACTTCTGGTTGACACTCTGAAGACTCAGATGCGAAAGCTTTTGTTTGTAAGTACAGAGAGATGAAACTTGTTTTGCACAATTTTCTGGTCTTGTCTGCTTACCAAGGCACTGGATCCTCTTGTATTTGTACTACTTTCAGACCTCGCTGAATTGGAGTTTGGACCCCAGAATTGATTTCAGACTGCTGTATTGCTGTGCTGCCTCAGGTAGGGCAATTGCAAACTTATACACATAGAATGGCCACTTAGACATCATAAAAAAAGATGAAACATATTTTGCAAAAGGAAGATCAGACACAAAGCTGCCATTTAAAACAACAGTCTTTTTTCAATTTTTCTTCTCTTCATTGAAACACCCAGGGGTATTGAACTGTGCTCCTGAATTTCTTCAGCTGTGCTGCTTCTGCTGTTACTTGCATTGGCTGAAAACCATTGTCTCATGTATCATCACAGACTGATAACCCTAAACAGTATGGGAGTGTGGAGGAACAATAACTCTTGTCACGGCTAACATTTTCTGCAGCAGTGTTGTGTCTGTTGGAATAGCTGTTTCATTCTGTCTTACAAGTCAGTGTATGTAAAGACCCTTTGTAGTTTAAGGGAATTCAGAAACATACACTAAGGAGCATAACCTGTAAAACCAACTTCCTGCTTTGGTTATTTTAAAAAGAATGTGACAGAAAGCCTTCCCCACCCCTGCAACCAGATGGGCCACAGTTCACTTCCTATTTCTGTTGTTTCCCTTCCTGGTTTGTATTAAATGACAACTGATGCTTTGGTCAAAAATTAAATTAGTATTGCCAGATGGGATGATGACATGTCTCTGATTCAGAGGCATTACAATCTCTTGGAATGTGGTGGGACTATCCAGTTCTGAAGAGATCTCCGCTGTTCTTTTTGGCATAACTGTTGCTCTGAACGCATGAGATCCTGTTAGGTCCTCTATCAGCATCTGCAATTAATGTAAAAATGAGGAATTAATTAATTCAAATTAAGAAGGCTGCAAGAGGAGGGGTAACTGGCAGGACCTTTTCACCAATGTTTATGGGGTAACTGCAATAAAACCAGCCAAAACGTAGAAATCGTCTTGAATGTATTTTATCGGGGGAAAGTCAAACAAGCACACAAAGACTGACACTCATGCACACACTTGCATAAGGCTAACCAAAATATAGAGAGGAAAAGTGGATAGCAGAGAATTCAGAGTAGAGCTGGCAATATTTACCATTCTAGAGAGAGGGAGATGGAGAAAATCGGTGTGGCTCAGGCTTGCACCCAAGGAAAGTACAATGTTGGGAATCAGGACAACAGAGTGGATGTCTGCAACTCATGTATTGTAAAGAGGTACCCAAAATCACATTTCTTATACCCAAAAACCTGCCCTGAATGCATGAGGTGTAGATGACTCTCTTCTTGGACAAATGATGGAGGTTGCAGAGTAGAAAAAAGCTGGCTGGAATGGGTTATGAAGGAAATATATTGATGATTTTAGCATGTTGGTGACAAAGGCATTGATAGCTTTATGCCAGCTCTGTATTGAGGACAGCATAAGGGGTGCTGTGGAAGATGCTAGGAAGGAGGACTTGGGAAGGTTTCGATAGGTAATACATGCAGCAGAGGTGCTTACTGGCTGCAGCTGGCTTGACAATTGTTTTTGTTGAGAGGATTAGTTTAGAGCCATTAAGTCAGGCTTTTCTGGCTAATTCTCGGTGAATTTATGACCTGACGATGCTGAGGTTACCTTTTGGCCTGCTATCCAGCCAGCTTCCCTTCTCCACATGGCCTTTTAGCCGTAAGTGTGTATAATTTATATTTTATGCCAATTAAACATATCTGCCAATTAATATATTTTGCCAATTAAACCATATCAAATTAGGGGATTTGCAGACTGCTTAACATAACTATAGGGTCAGTTATTGGGGGGAGTCTTAGGCCCTTTCTGCAACTCACCTATTTTCGTCGCTGAGGTGTGGTGCTCGTGCAAGCAGCCTCCAGAGAGAGGCTTTCGCATCCCTGCTTCTTTGGCTCCGCATGAGCTTCCTGCTCGCTTGAGAGCCCCACCTCTTCCTTTCGCAGTGCAGCCTGGGACCTTCCCAGGCTGCACTGAGACAGGAAGCGTGACCGGCCCGGCTCCCGAGGCTCCGAACGCAAGGTAAGGCATGCACGCTGGCCCCTCCCGGCACTGCAAACCCCAGGATTCCATTGGAGGTTGAAAGTGGAATCATCGTGCTATAAGAGTGTCGTGCGGAAATGTTCATAGTTAAAACCCATAGGATACAAAAGTTAAAACATAACTAAACATTCAAAGAGAACTAAAACAATGTTAAAATATAGAATTAAAAACTCAAACATTCATCAGGAATACAGCATATTCCTCAGCAAGACAGCATACAACATATTCTATTAGACAGGCTGCATCACAGATTGCATGCCTCTCTGAATAAAAATTTGATTCAACTTGCACTGTTTGGTTTTAGGAAAAAAAAGACAAGGGTATGGTAGCATCACACACAGACACACAAATGATATACATGTATGTATGTATGTCGTGGGCAGGTTTTAGGGTCAAAATTATGGATTTTGATATGACCCGTGGATGTCGAGGGTCATTCCACAGAAAGAGGAAAGTGCCAGTGTTGTCTCAGGCGGCCAGTTGCCTCTGGCCACCACCATTTTCTCACCCAGGCATTCAAGAAGGTCAGAAGCAGCACCGTGGCAGAGAGAATAGAGGGGTCGGTGCTTCTTTTAGTTTCTCCTGGGTTCTCCTCACCATTTTTCTTTTAGGTTCTCCTTAGGTTCTGCTCACCATTCGCCACTCAACTTAAAGAAAGGGATGGCTCCTTTTTCAATAAGAGTCAAGATAAAGTATTCACACTGACCCGTGTATAAGTCAACCTAGTTTTTTGGGGTGAGTTTTTTGACTAAAGTTTCTAGACTTATTTCTGAGTACATGCAGTACATTATGTATGCACACAGAAAAAGGATGGAGAGAAGACTTTCTCCTCTCGTAACACTACAATCCATGTTTTTCAGTGAAGTGGAATATAGGAGATTCCAGACAGACAAAAAGAAATGCTATTTACAAAGCACTGTACATGGTTACGTGTACGTTCCTCACGTAATGATGGCTGACAATTTGGATGACCTTCAAAGAAGACTACTATAAAGCTACAAGTGGCTCCTAGTCATGATGATTATGTAATATTTATAGTATCAGAGGAAGAATGACTTTGAATACAGAATGAATATTCCTTATCTGAAATGCTTGGGACAAGAAGTGTTCCACATTTTGGATTTTGGAATACCATACTGTTACCACGGTTATGATATGTCGGGTGAGAGCACTAGATATCCTTTTGATATCAAATAATTTGGCCTTTACTTGACCTTTCTCTGCCACCCTACCCCACGTGTTTGCAGAGGTCCACCGGACAAGCATGTATTGGGCGCGGCCGTTAATGGTTGTACATTCCAAAGCCTCATTCAGGCAGGCAACTTAAGCTTCTCTGATGCTTTAGGGAAAAACCTCCCTGCAAACCGGCTTTGCTTGGCGCGTATCTTTACAAAGCCGCATGGCCAAGAGCCGAGCCATTCCTTTATGTCGGGCCATCAGCATACTGGCCATACTATTGTCATCCAGCTTTAAGCTCATCATGCAAAAACCTGACCTTTTCCAACTCCTTTGTCCAGCTACAAAATTCCTTTGTTCTCACCAAGCATAATCTGTAGGTAAAATCCACCCTATAAAACGTCCCCACTTCTGGGACTACCTCGGAACACTTTGGACTTCCATCCTGCCTTGCTGTCAGTTTGTCCAGTGAACTCCCCTCAGCGGACCGTGCTGAGCTTCCATCCCTGCAACCTCATCTTCTCTCTAGGACTATGAGACCAGGTGTCGTATTACCCATTCCCCAAAGTTCTCCATTTCTATTTCTCAGTTAGTTAGTGTATGTTGTGTCTTTCATGTTTCTTGTCTTCAATAAAATATTATTTGTTACTTTAAAACCCTGTCTAGCTGCTCTCTGACCTGACGCTGTATACATAGGGTTAAAGATCCTAGCTGAAGTTACCCTGCCTCTCGTCAGCTTAAGAGAGTGCTCGAGCTTAATTTCCCCAACCTGTGTTTTTATTTGGTTATTTGGGCGCCCCTCCCGGGACCCCCAACATACAGGGTAACAATACCTTTTTGGAGTAGTCTTGTGTTTCATTTGTTCATCACTTGTGTTGTGTATGAGATGTGGGGTGGAAAGAGACTGAGGATCTGTGAAATGGCAGGAATCCAAGCGTAGTGCTTGGGGTGAATCCACACCTCCAACCATCTCACAGATCCTCAGTTTCCCTCTTTCATGCTGCCGGATGCCTGCTCCTGCCCTCAAGATGGCAGCTGCAGTGTTCCTGTTGTCCATCTCTCAGAGCCTCAGCCCCAGGCTGCAAAAAGAGAGAGGCTGAAGTTCTGAGAGGAAAAGGAGCTGGAGTGCTGCTACCACTGCCTCAAAGGCAGAAGCAGGTGGCTGGAAGCAAAAAAAAAAGGGGGGGGGAGTTGGAGGTTTTTCAGATTTTGGATTTCCAGATAAAGGAGGCTCAACCTGTATTAGTTTCTGGGGAACACAAGCAGGATGATGTTCTCGTATTTGCCTCTTTCCCTCTTCTATAAAGTAAATGTAACTGTGGTGACTGTATTATGTTGCACTAATTGACTGTATTTTACAGTTCTACCTTGTGAACATCCATATGGAGGTTTCATCTCAAAAAGCAGTATAGAAATATTTTCAGTCAGTCAATCAATCAATCAAGCAAGTAATCCATCTGGTTGGCCTCTGTACAAACATAATGCTGGACTAGAAAGGTCTTTGGTCTGATAAAATCATAGAATCATAGAAATTTAGAGTTGGAAGAGAGCCCAGGGGCCATCCAGTCCAACCCCCTGCCATGCAGGAACACCCTCAAAGCACTCCCGACAGATGGCCATCCAGCCTCTGCTTAAAAACCTCCAAAGAAGGAGACTCCACTACACTCCGAGGCAGCAGATTCCACTGCTGTACAGCCCTTACTATCAGGAAGTTCTTCCTGAGGTTCAGGTGGAATCTCCTTTCCTGCAGCTTGAATCCATTGCTCCTTGTCCTGGTCTCTGGAGCAGCAGAAAACAAGCCCTCTCCTTCCTCTACACGGCATCCCTTCAAATATTTCAACATGGCTATCATGTCCCCTCTTAACCTTCTCTTCTGCAGACTAAACATACCCAGCTCTCTAAGTCTAGTACTGCAACCACAAGGTTGTGAGTTCGATCCTGCCGGGCTCCAAGTTTGACTCAGCCTTCCATCCTTCTGCAGGTCGGTAAAACGAGTACCCAGTTTGTTGGGGGCAATTAGCTAAAATACATCGTAAACCACTTAGATAACACTTAGTTGATAAGCAGTATAGAAATAAATGCTATTGCTATTGCTATAAGTCTATCCTCATAGGGCATGGCTTCCAGGCCCCTCACCATTTTGGTCACCCTCTTCTGGACTTGCTCCAGCTTGACCATGTCCTTCTTGAATTGGGGTGCCCAGAACTGGACACAGTATTCAAGATGAGGTCTAACCAAAGCAGAGTAGAGTGGTATCAGTACCTCCCTCGATCTAGACACCATACTCCTATTGATGCAGCCGAGAATTGCATTGGCTTTCTTGGCTGCTGCATCACACTGCTGTCTGATCTGGCAGGACATTGCAGTGACATAAACTGATAAATTACGAACAATTTCAAAATAAATTCTTAGTTTTCTTCATGATTTTTGTTATCTGGGAAATGAGAGTGGTATTTTATAACAATTCCCTTCTGTCAACAAGACAGGATTCCATACTATGAGGCATATGTCAATAGATATAGCATATTAATATGCCCTATTTGTTTAATCTGTATGCTAAATCTGTAGAATGCAAAGCTGGATTAGATTCTGAGAATCGAGGCATGAAAGTTGGGGGAAGAAACATCAACAATTTAAGATAGGTTGTTACTGCAGTTTAGGCCTCCTTGGAGATACCCCTAGATATCATTGTGATATCAATAATTTGGCTCTCTTCCACCACCCCTCTCCATGTGTTTGTGAGGCCCCCGGACAAGCACAGAACTAGGCTCAGCCATTAATCGCTAGACATTCCATTCTCTACCCAGGCAGGCCAGAAATGCCAGATCCTTGCTTTAGGAGACCTCTCTGGAAACACCCTCATTATGTATGCACACTGTTTACAAAGGACTCCCTGCCCCGATCAGGCACCCTGGCAAGCTGAATACTCAACTGCCAAGCACTGAGTATTTGCATACTGGCTAACTCTTTGTCAATTTGGACTTAATCATGCTAAATTCTGACCTTTCCAAAGCTTTGTCCCGCTCCTGAAACGCATTGTTTTCCCCAAGTACGGCATAGCCTGCAGCCACATTTCCCTCTATAAAAAACCCTGATTCCAAGACCATCCTCGGATCGCTCCCAAGTTCCAGACCGCCTTGCTGCCGCTTTGCTTGGCGAGCTTCCTCTTAGCTCCATGTGCCTAGATACATCGAACCCCAGCATCACTCTCTATCTTCTTTCCGGGCTTCAGAACAGGTTTCGTATCACCCGAATCAACTATCCCTCTGAAAATCCCGCTATCATACTCACACCTTTATTTTCCTTAGTTATCTGTGTGCGTGTGTTGCTTACATTGTGTGCCTGTATTTAATAAAGATCATTCATTTATTTCCAACACGGTTTGCTTCTTGACTTGGCCTGACCCTGCAAACATTGGGTTACAAGATCCTGCTGCATTACCCTGCCTCTCGCAGTGCCAACCAGTGCTCTTGACTAATTTCCCCATCTTGTGTAATTGTAAGGTTATTTAGGTGTCCCTCCCGGGACTCCCCAGTAAACAGGGTAACGGGTAGATGACACCCTACTACTAACAGAAAATAGAAAAGAACTTGGACTGATTACTGAAGAAAGTCAAGGCAGAAAGTGCAAAGGAGGAAGACGAGGAGACTTTTGTGTATTTTATAATGCTGTGTTAGTGGTCACAGTAGACAACATGTTTTGATAAATGCATCAGTCCATTGTATACTTGGAATTTCCTTCATATAAAGTGAAGAGAAAACAGTGGCTGTGAAACATTAAACCGATCTGTACAAGAAAGAATAAGCCACCGTAAGGCCATAGTGTTAAAATTTATGCTAGTTCAAACATCTTGTTCACTGGGCAATGTACAACCAGAAGGCAGAAAAATGTCTCATTCACAGTTTGTTAATTGAATAGATGTTTTATTTCTTCTAATCCAGTATGCCCAAACTAAATAGGGCCCAGAGGAGGTTAACATCCTGTGTACCTCCAGAGGTCATGAACTCACATGTGGTAGCTTAGAAAGGGCAGCTGTCATCATGTTTAACCTGGCAAGGCATGGAAAGTGCAGAACTTTTCCAGTTTGGCTTTGAATATTCTAAACCTTCAGGGAGAACAGAAGCACAAGTCAGCTGAAGGTCCTTGAAAACTTCTGGCAAAATGTGCGAAAAAGAAGTATCAGAGTTACCAAAAAGCGGGTTGCAATTTTTGTCTATTAAAACATCTGTAAGCTCTTTTTCTGTTGTATTTTGATTAAACCAACAGAAAGCTGAGCTCATTATTTATCTATTTGGTATTTCATTTATATCCTATTTTTCACCCAGTGCAGAAGCCAAGCTGCCTTATGTGATGAATGAAAACAAATTACAGCTAAAAGCTGATGAGTTATAACATCAAAGAGTAATTAAAAATTAAATAAGCTATCATATGAAAACCAAGCATTGAATAACATTTGATTGTTCTGATGGACAATGGAGCAAACCTGTTTTCTGCTGCTCTAGAGACTAGGACACAGAACAATGGCTTCACATTTCAGGAGAAGAGATTCCACCTAAACATTAGGAAGAGTTCCCTGATGGTAAGAGCAGTTCAACAATGGAATATGCTATCTTGGGGTATAGTTGAGTCTCCTTATTTGGAGGTTTTTAAACAGAGGTTGGAAGGCCATCTGTCAGGAATGCTTTGGGTATTCTTGCATTGCAGAGAGTTGGATACGATGGGCCCTTGTGGTCTCTTTCAACTTCACAACTCTATGATTCTATGATATTCTATGTAACCTGTATGCAGGATGAGAGGCTACTGTTAGGACAGAATACAGAGAAACAGAATGGTTTTCAATTGACAAGGGGATAAGGCAATGCTGCATTTTATCTTTCTCTGTGTTACTGAGGAACGAAGCATGAAAACTGAACGAAGGAGCACAAACAATTTAATACATGCAGATAATACCAGTATTACTGGCAGAAAATAGAAAAGCTTGGAATGATTACTGAAGAAAGTGCAAAGGCAGTTTTACAACTGAATGTTAGGAAAACAAAAATAACTACAGCAGGTGATTTACATAACCTTAAAACAGACAATGAAGGCATTGACACAGTACAAGATTCTGCATAACCTAGTTCAGTCATTAATCAGAATAGAGACTGCAGTCAAGAAATCAAAAGAAGACTAGGACCCTTTCCGCACCTTACCTTCTTCTGGCGCTGGGGTGCGGGGATCACGCGAGCAGCTTCTGGCTAGAGGCTCTTGCGTCCCTGCTGCTTCAGCTCCACACGAGCTGCCTGCTTGCACGAGAGCCCTGTCTCTTCCTTCTGCAGTGCAGCCTGGGAGTTTCCCAGGCACTGGGGCAGGAAGCGTGATCGCCGTGGCTCCAGAGGCTCTGCACTCCAGGTAAATGTGCATAGGGCCCAGGAACAATGTGCGATCGCGCAGCATTTTTGGCTTCTAGCCGAAAATGAAAAGGTGCGCGATCAGCGCCTGCTGGCCCCTGGAGCATTGCGTGATTGTGAGTGCATCGTGCAGATCGCTCCTCACAATTGCGCAATGCTCCAGGCACGCTTTCACATGGAAAATGCCGTGCGGAAAGGACCAAGGTCTTGGAAGGGCAGCTATGAAGGAACTGGACAAGATCCTCAAGTTTAAAGATATATCATTGAATACTAAAGTTAGGATTATCCATACCATTGTATTTCCAATGTCTATGTATGATTGTGAATGCTGGACAGTGAAAAAACCTGATAGGAAGAAAATAAACTCATTCAAAATGAGGTACTGGACAAGAGTTCTACAGATACCACGGACTGCTAAAAAGAAAAAATGAATAAGTGTTAGAGCAAATCAAACCTGAACTCTCCCTAGAAACCAAGATGACTAAATGAGGCTGTTGTACTTTAGCCATATCATGAGAAGACGAGATTCACTAGAAAAGAAAATACAGTTCTTCCAGTCCTTTGTGGGTTTGACCTTTGTGTATTGGATTATTTGTGAGGCATGTGCTTGCCTCCACTCCCATTTTCCTCTTCCCATTCCCTTGCATTCCTCACCTCTGGCTTGCAGGGCTTGTGTTTAATATGGACATTTTTGCCTTTGGGGTGAACACCCCCCCCACAGGAGGCATGCCCTCTCTGTCATGTGACTGCACATTTTGCTTGTAATAGTTGGTGACTGGTCAAGTGCTCTCTTTGCTCCCACCCCTCCTTTCTCAAGATGCTGACTAGAAGTATCTAGAGCCTCAGAACTCTGCTCTCCTCTGTCTGAGAGGAAAATACCAGTAAGCCTTTTACCTTGTCTCCCCACCCTCTGCCTCGAAATGCTGGAGCCAGAGGCAAAAGATTGGGATGGGGGAAGCTCTGGAGGGGAATGGGAGGAGTATTGTGGGGGAGAGTTATTCATGTTCTTTCCACTTTTCTGAGGCTTTTGCACCCTGAACTCTTGCAAATGTGATGCTTGGTAAGGTAGAAGACAGTAGGAAAAGAGAAAGACTGCATTACAGATGGATAAACTCAACCAGGGAAGCCACATCCCTGAATCTGCAAGATCTGAGCAGGGTGGTTGGTTCCACAGGGGCCCTTTCCGCACACGGCGAGGGAAACGCTCCCTGCTGCTACTCACCAGCTTTTTGGTGGGTCCGTCTGGTCCGTCATGACAAGGAGCAGTGCGAGCTTGTCGCTCTGCACTGCTCCGATGTCCAAAATGGTGGCTTCCAGTTGGTGAAGGTTCTCCACCAACCAGAGAAGCTCACCAGCCTAAAGCCCACCCCCGGCAGATCTGCAGGCATGCACTAGTGCGCGCCTGCAAATCTGCACCGAAGTGCGGCGACGGACCGACACGGGGTAAAGCACTCTGTACTTTTAAAAAACCTCTTAAAAGAGGTTTTTAAAAAGCACGCTGCGTGACCAGTTCGGTCGCTCCGGAGCGGACTGAGGTGCAGAACTACGAAAAGTAGTCCACCCCGGCCACTCCACAGTGCAGAAGACCTCCGTTGGAGGTCGCTCTGCACCATTTTAGTAGGCTGGTGCAGAAAGGGCCAGGGTGACTTAGGGGTCTCTCATCCATAAGGTCACCCTAAGTTGAACTTGACTTGATGGCCTTTAACAGCAACAAATACACGTTAAAAACTCAGGAAAGTGGCAGAAAATGCAGCATCTTCTATTAAAAAAAAGACCCTTCTGCAGTGACCAGTTAGTGACTAACACCCTGTCTGAACAGAAAGGTCTTTACTTGTCAGAGAAAGGAGCGCATAGATCAGCCTGGTTTTTCATTGATGAGAGTTCCACAATTTAGGAGCAGCTACCAAGAAGGCCTTCTCGCATGTCCTAATCAAATGTGCCTGCGACAGTGCCAGGATAGGAGCATGTGGGATTTTCTACCATAGTTGCCCAAATAATTTGGCTGGCCTTGGGTGTACATACTTTGATTTAGGGAAGAGAGAATCATTTCCTCGTCAGCCAGCAAAAGGTTTGGTCCTTGTAAACGTTTGAAATAAATAGTTCAGTGGTGCTTACTCCAAAGTATGATGGTGTAAATGGGATCTTGATGCTTGAAAACAGTGATCCTCCTCTCCCTCCTCCTGTAATATATTGGAAATGTATTTGTCCACCAGTGTCCAGTGACACCGTGTAAATAATGTATTTCCACACTAGCTTGCTTTAGTGCTATTATTCCACTTTCAACATCCTATGGAATCCTGGGGCTTGCAGTTTCGGGAGGGGCCTCAAAAGCCCTTCCCTAAACCGCAAATCCCAGGATTTCTTAGGATGTTGAAAGTGGAATAATAGCACTATAACAGGCTAGTGCGGAAATGTAGTGATGTGATATGTTTGCTTCTTAAATGTTATGATGGGCTTCAGGAGATGGATGCAGATCTGGTATTTTGCTTGGCAGCTCTTAACTCAGCCCCTCCACTTGTTCTGCTCTGCAATCCTAAATGTGCTTACTTTCCAGCATAGAGGTATTTCTGGCTCCCCAGATATTGGAACTGAATTTCCATTAAATGTATGGGCATGGGGTTGGTTGGTTGGCTGGTTGGAGTTAGAGCCCAACAATTTCTGGAAAGTCAGAGACTTCCTGTGTTTTCCCTAATCTTTGCAGCCCAATCATCCTATGTTCATTCTACATAGAAGTCAGCCTCCTTGAGTTATATATGACTGAACTCCTCAAGCATGTGTGTGTAGGACTGTAACCTTCAGGATCATAGAAATGTAGAGTTGGAAGAGACCACAGGGGCCATCCAGTCCAACCCCCTGCCATGCAGGAGCACCCTCAAAGCACTCCCGACAGATGGCCATCAAGCCTCTGCTTAAAAACCTCCAAGGAAGGAGACTCCACTACACTCCGAGGCAGCATATTCCACTGCCGGACAGCCCTGACTGTCAGGAAGTTCTTCCTGAGGTTCAGGTGGAATCTAATTTCCTGCAGCTTGAATCCATTGCTCCTTGTCCTGGTCTCTGGAGCAGCAGAAAACAAGCCCTCTCCCTCCTCTACATGGCATCCCTTCAAATATTTAAACATGGCTATCATGTCCCCTCTTAACCTTCTCTTCTGTAGACTAAACATACCCAGCTCTCTAAGTCTATCCTCATAGGGCATGTCTTCCAGGCCTCTCACCATTTTGGCTGCCCTCCTCTGGACTTGCTCCAGCTTGTCAATATCCTTCTTGAATATCCTTCCAGAACTGGAGACAGTATTCAAGATGGGGTCTAACCAAAGCAGAGTAGAGTGGTACCAGTACCTCCCTCGATCTAGACACCATACTCCTATTGATGCAGCCAAGAATTGCATTGGCTTTCTTGGCTGCCGCATCACACTGCTGACACATGTTCAGCTTGTGGTCTATAAAGACTCCTAGATCCCTTTCACACGTACTGCTATCCAGCCACGTGTCCCCCATCCTATACTTCTGTATTCCATTTTTTCTACCTAAGTGTAGGACCTTACATTTGTCTCTGTTGAAATCCATTTTGTTAGCCGTGGCCCAGCTCTCCAATCTATCCAGGTCATTTTGAATTTTGATCCTGTCCTCTGGCGTATTAGCAACCCCTCCCAATTTGGTGTCATCTGCAAATTTGATCAGCATGCCCTCTATTTCTTCATCCAAGTCATTGATAAAAATATTGAACAGCACTGGGCCCAGGACAGGACCCTGTGGCACCCCACTAGTCACTTCTCTCCAGGATGAAAAGCAGCCATTCGTGATCACCCTTTGGGTTCGGTCGGTCAACCAATTACAAATCCAACTAACAGTAGCCCTGTCCAGCCCACATTTTACCAGCTTCATTGCAAGAATGTCATGGGGAACTTTGTCGAAGGCGTTACTGAAATCAAGGTATGCTACATCCACAGCATTCCCTTCATCTATCAAGCTAGTAACTCTATCATAAAAAGAGATAAGATTAGTCTGGCATGACTTATTTTTGAGAAATCCATATTGACTTCTCGTGATTACCGCGTTGCTTTCTAAATGATTAGAAACTGACTGCTTAATGATCTGCTCCAGGATCTTTCCGGGTACTGATTTCAGACTGACTGGGTGATAATTATTTGGGTCCTCTTTTTTTCCCTTCTTGAAGATGGGGATAACATTTGCTCTCTTCCAGTCTGCTGGAACTTCTCCTGTCCTCCAAGATTCCTCAAAGATTATAGCAAGCGGTTCCGAAATGACCTCTGCCAGCTCTTTTAATATCCTAGGATGCAATTCATCTGGCCCTGGAGACTTAAATTCATCCAGTGTGGCCAGGTATTCCTGTACTGTCTCTCTACCTATTACGTGCCTCATTTGCCCTGCTTCCTCACCTGCTCCCCAACCACCAGGTTGAGTGCTTGTATCCTTCTGGGGAAAAACTGAGGCAAAGAAGGTGTTAAGTAGTTCTGCCTTTTCTCTCCCCCCTGTGAGTAATTCGCCATCTTCTCTGCGCAACGACCCTATCGTCTCCTTCTTTTTTCTTTTGCTGTGGACATATTTAAAAAAGCCCTTTTTATTGTTTTTAATGTCTCTGGCCAGCCTAAGTTCGTTCTGTGCTTTAGCCTTTCTGACTTCCTCCCTACATCTCCTGGCTACTTGCTTAAATTCTTCTTTGGTGGTTTCCCCCTTCTTCCATTTCCTATACGTGTTTCTCTTAACTCTTAGCTCAGCTGAGAGTTCTTTAGTCAACCATTCTGGTTTCTTCAGATGCCTTCCATTTTTCCTCCTTATTGGCACAGTTTTAGACTGTGCCTTCACTATCTCCCCTTTAAGGAACTCCCATGCCTCCTGAACTCCTTTCCCTTTCACTGTTCCTGACCACGGAATTCCAGCCAGCAGCTCCCTAAGTTTACAGAAGTCCGCTTTTTTAAAATCTAAGATGAGTGTCTGGCTACCCTTATCTTCTCCTTCCCACTGAATGCCAAATTCCAATAGGGCATGGTCACTCTCCCCTAAAGATCCAACCACTTCTACCTCATTAACAAGGTCATCCCTGTCGGTCAGGATCAGATCTAGAATATTTGATCCCCTTGTGGCCTCTTCCACCTTCTGGACCATGAAATTGTCTGCAAGACAAGCAAGAAACTTGCTGGACCTTGCTGTCTTGGCAGAGTTTGTCTGTCAGCATATATCCGGATTAAACTAGATGATACATGTAGCATGTTTTCAGAAGAACTGCTCTCTTACTTACCAGCCGACCCCTCCCTAAACTGCAAATCCTAGGATTCCATAGGAGGTTGAAAGTGGAATCATTGCGCTATAATAACCTAGTGCGGAAATGGCCTTAGCCAGTGAAAGATATCTGTTTTCACAGCATGTGATTTTTGTAATCTATGTATTCTGCGTTTATAATACCTTGTTTCATGACTGGTCATTGGAAGGTAGACATATGCTTAGTGTGTGAGTCCCATCACTGAAGCACACATTTCTAAGGTAATCCACTTGTATGAAGGAAACAGGTTAATTAGGGAAATGTACATTCTCTTATTATTTAGTAGAACTTGGAAGGTAGGAAAGAAACTTGGGCCATTTCCTCACTAGCCTGTTATAGCGCTATTATTCCACTTTCAACATCCTATGGCCCCTCCCTCAACTGCAAACCCCAAGATTCCATGGGATGTTGAAAGTGGAATAATAGCACTATAACAGGCTAGTGCAGAAATGGAATACATGGGGAGTTCCACAGGACATTTGTGATATACTTATTTCAGTGAACACACTCTGGACTTATCTACCTGCAAGTCATTTCATTTTTATTTTTCAAAGAAAGCTATGGAAAATATACATGAATGCCTCATACATAAATGAATGGGTCCCTTAGAACAAAACCACTTGGTTTCAAAGAGCATTTCAAGTCTTAATTCTTCCTAATAGCATGTTTTTGGTCCTTTCCCCCAGTACCGGCTATAACTACTCCAGAGTCCTAACTTTTTTGGAAAGAACAATCCAGTATTCATGTACACTAATAAATTCTCCCCCAAATCCATCAAAATGCCATGGCATGCATATCTGCTTAACTTGTTCAGAACTGAATCCGTGCCCTCTCAATTTTACCACCAAATCCATTGCTGTTAATATTGGAACATATCCAGTTACTCAGACAGATTTTCAAACTGGAATTGGAGTGAAAAATCTGTAATAGGCAGAGACAGAGATTTCTATAGAAAAAATCTAAATGAAAATAGACAACTTTTCCAATTGGCCTTGCACATGTTCCTTCATCTACAGTCTGTCATGCACAAGGTTGCCAACTGTCCAGGGATTGGAGGTGGGGACCAGTCTTGGCTATTCTTGTGCTTTTTAACACCAGTTTGATCGGAAAGAGAAACTTTTCTCAACTTCCTGAGAGAGAGAGATGCTAAATTCCTGCTATCTGCAAGCCAGTACAACAGAACATGAATGATCTTTCAAAAGGAGAAGATGCATCCTGCTCTTTGTAGAACTTAAAACTTCATGAGTTCTGCATAGATTTTTCTCTGATTGTGTGCAGATGTGCACATGCACACCCTAAATTTGTATTTAAAATGTTAAATCATACTCATGTTTGGGGCATTTTTCATTAACAGCAAATTCCAGAAAAAACGAGTAATTTTGAATTCAAATACTCCCCCCAACAAGGATAGACAAAAATGACATTTTTAGACACCTAAGTGTAATTGCTTGCTTCAATGAACTTGGAGAAGGGAGATAACATGTTCCTATCTACACAGACAGCCAAACTGTAATACTATTGATATACTATTATTTTCCATCTTTATCTATCCCTAGATGCACTAGGAATAACTCCCTTCAGGCCATTTGTAATTGAGAAATGCTTTTAAGACCTTTAAAAGACGAATACTGCATTTTGCTAGGTGCCTGTTTTATTGTCTCCAGGAGTCAGGTTGATAAATGACTAGGCTTATATCTTTTTAAGGAACTTAGCAGCAGAGGGAATAAATGGATAGAAAAGTTTTGAGTTACTTGATTGACAGTCAAGAATGTCTCAACCTGCATATCAGTTTGAGATGGGGAGCCATTACAAGATGGCTGTATTGAAGGGGGGGGTCAAGAAATTTGTTATTTTTTACGGGATTTACGGGAACATTTAGGGAAAATATATTCTCTGTGTACACACAGTGAATTCTTTGATGCTTATCTCAAATTATGACAAATCCATTTGTAGAAATAATTTGTAAAAATGTCTTCTGAATTGTGGTCACAAACTTTTGGACCAGAAACCAATTCAGTCTGACATTACGCATGTTATAAATGATACACTGCAAAGTGTAGAAGGATTCATAATGAATCTGAATATGGACTACAGTTTGCTCTTTAAAAACAACAACAACAAAGACTAGGGCCATTTCCGCACTAGACTGTTATAGTGCTATCATTCCACTTTCAACCAGGCCCCTCCCTAAACTGCAAACCCCAGGATTCCGTAGGATGTTGAAAGTGGAATAATAGCACTATAACAGTCTAGTACAGAAAGGCCTTAGATCATGGCAGTGAAGAGATTTTGCTTCTTTCACCTCTAGTATCTGCCTGTACAGATATTTTGAGTGGTTACTGGTTAAGGGCCAGTTACTACTAAACAAGAAATAAGAGATACATTGGCCGTAGGGGTCCCCAAGGCTGTTTTTGCAGCATTTGCTGTCTGCATTTGCTGCTACTGCCCAGTTGCGTAGGGGTGGAGAGGTGATGGAGGTCATTCATCCCTGGTGGCAATGTTTTTGGGGTGCCCTGGCTCATAGTCACACTCCCATGCATTGCTGTCATGCCCCAAGCACTGTGGCCACCCCTTCCCCACAGTGGCACACCCCCATGCACCACAGTCATGCCCCCACCCCATAGCCCTGCTCCCACCCCCATGCATTCCAAACTCTGCCGCTGCTACTGCCAAAGTATTGCTGCTGAAATCAGTAGTACTACCACCACAACAGACAACTATGCTGTCAAAAACTGTGCTGGACAAAAAAATGGTTCAAGGAGTGGAAACAAAAACCTGGTCTTTGGGATCTTCATTTCCAGAAGAGAGTCAGATACAATAGGATCTAGTAACCCCTCGACCACAAACTGGAGGTGCAGTTACTCATTTAAAGGTGGGATGCTGGGCTGCAGTATGGTGGAGGAGTTGAATGAGAACTCCTACCTGTGGAAATTGCCCATCCCAATCTAAATGTCTTACAGAATAGGTACAGACATTTTTGCTGTGAAGAACAAGATGGTGCCCTTCCTGTTTCCATGTATAGAACCTGACTTTAATGGCAGTTGAATTTGGCACTGAAACTGATTATGGGGAGATGTCTTCCACCACACCGAGATAACAGGCTAATTTGAGGGACAAGTGGTATAGCATAGAATCTTATATCTGGAAGGGACCCCAAGAGCATCTAGTCCAACTCCCAACCTGTGCAGGAACCCACTGCTTAAGTACACTTGAGAAATAGACATCCAACTTCTGTTTAAAGACTCCCAATGAAGGAGCGTGCCCCACCCTCAGAAGGGGTCTATTCTACTATCAGATAGTTTTTGCTATTAAGAAGTTTTTCCTAAAATGTTTAGGTGGAGTCTCCTTTCTTGTAATTTGACTTGTTTGGGTCTTACCCTCCGGACCCATTCCATCTTCCATGTTGACAGCCCAACCTCTCTTAATGTTCTCATCTCAGGGATAAAGTCCTTTGGTGAAGCAGGAGACAGTCATGGAGATGGCAATTGAGAAGCCACTTGGGCATATAGCCACTATATGGTTGCCTCTCACCTGGGGGTTAAGAAAGTCCCACCTCTGGACATCACCTTGAGTGCCTTCACCTTCAAAGTCCCTTAAGGGGACCATTCTGTAGTGATCAGTTTGATGCCCAGGTTTTCCCCAAGACTGGATCTCGCCAAATGCCGCACCACTCAAAGTTGTGAAAAGTTATATTGTAGAATATAATTATATCATCTAGACTACCTTGCAGAATGGAGAAGGTTTGAATATGTATGTACCAGGCAGCATATACTTATCAGGTGGTTATAAAGTGCAGTGGAGCTAGAGAAGAAGATACCATGATGACTGAAGAAGATGGCTGACCCTTGAAGCCTCTACCAGCCCCATAGCAAGCAAACTATCCCCAGGTAAATGTGAGGGGACCCTGCTTATACCTATTAAAATCATTTTGTTGGCTTTTATCCAGCTCTCCAATTGATAAAGGCAATTGTGAATCCTGATTCTGCTTTCGGAGGTATTAGTGACTGCTTAGTTTGATGTTACTTGCGTATTTGATATTATGTTACTCGTGATGTTGTTCTTGGCTGATTTTTGATCAATTTTTGATAGGAAGCTTGGGTTTCCTCACTGTGCTTGCTCACTGCATTTTGTAGCCATTTCAAGTACATTTCTGGCAGGAAAGAAAACCCTTTAAAAAAAAGGGGGGGCCCTCGGGCTGGGGGAGCTTTGGAAACCTCAAAGAGGGGCCTGCACTTTTCTCACTATTCCATCATCAAAATCATAAAGATGCGAACAAGGCTGGGCGCAGGAGAGAGCCCTGAGATGTCCTTCTTGTCACTTTTCTCCAGGATAATGAAGAAGGTTTACTAACCACTCTGAGTCTGATCCATGAACCAGCTACAAATCCAGCTAATAATAGTATCATCTACCCCATGTTTTACCAGCCAGTGTGGTATAGTGGTTTGAGAACAGGACTACGAGTTTGGGAGACCAGGATTTGTTTCCCCACCTAGGCCACTTCCACACTAGCCTGTTATAGCGCGATGATTCCACTTTCAACATCCTCTGGAATCCTGGGTTTTGCAGTTTCGGGAGCGGCTGGCCGGCCTCTCCCGAAACTGCAAACCCCAGGATTCCAGAGGATGTTGAAAGTGGAATCATCGCGCTATAACAGGCTAGTGCGGAAATGGCCCTAGTCATGGAATCCCACTGAATGACCTTGGGCGAGTCACACTCTCCCGGCCTCAGAGGGAGGCAGCGGCAAACTCCTTCTGAACAAATCTTGCCAAGAAAGCCCCCTGACAGGCTCACCTTAGTGCTCCCATAGGTCAGAAATGACTTGAAGTCACACAATAAGAACAATTCCACGTTTTACCAGTTTGTCTTCATGAATATGCTGGGGAGACCTTGTTGAAAGCCTTGTTGAGATCGAGGTACACCACATACACAGCATTCCCCTCATCCATCAAGCTTGTAATTGAATTTAAAAATAAAAAGAGATGCAATTAGTCTGGCAGTGTTTGTTTTTGAGAAACCCATGCTGGCTCTTATTAATCATAGCATTCTTTCTAAGTGCTCACAGACTGACTATTTAATGACCTGTTCTAGAATCTTTCCTGATATGAATGTCACTGATGGATCAATAGTTGCCTGGGTCCTTTTGAAGACTGGGACAGTATTGACTCAACTCTAGTCTGCAAGGTTTCCCCTGTCCTCCAAAATGTTCAAAGATTATAGAGAGAGGCTTTGTAATTAGACTTGCAAGTTTTTTTTAGTACCCTTGGGTGCTGTTTATCCGATCCTGGAGATCTGTATTCGTTTAAAGTAGGTAGGTGTTCCTGTACCACTTCTTACCTTTTCTAGGTTACAGTCCCTCACATCATCACTTATTCTATTTTTACCAACCTAAATACTGTTTTCTTTCTCGGAACAAAACTGAGGCCATTTCCACACTAGACTATTATAGTGCTATTATTCCACTTTCAACTTCCTATGGAATCTTTTGAGGCTCTTCCCTAAACTGCAAACCCCAGGATTCCATAGGAATAATAGCACTATAACGGTCTAGTGTGGAAATGGCCAGAGGCAAAGTAGAGGTTGAGCAGTTTGTCTCTGCCTTGTTGGAAGCTAAGAGGCATCAACACTTGTGTGAAGTGATTAGTGAGACAGGGAAGTCTAGATAATGCCTGCCCTTTGTTTTCGCCTCTCTGTATCTTTCTTTCGTGTACATAATGAAGCCCTTTGCTTCCTTCTTACTTGCAGATGTCATTTCCACCTTTTTTCAAGAAGTCACTCTTCTTTCTCTTGTCTGAAAGTAGTATCCAAGAGGCTCCAACCCCAGTAATAGGTGCTAGCTTACACCCACACAAGAGCCAACTTTTAGCGACCCTGTCATAGGCACCAGCTGTCTGTTGTCAGGCAAGGGAGTGCCAAGATATTCAGCAGGCAAACAGATACAGCTTAGCAGTCCAATAAAGCTTGCCTGGTCAGGGTGAAATAGAAGCAAAATCCAGTGTCAGGCTGCGCTGGGGTAGGAAGTGCAGCCATTGTATTTCCAGGACCTCCGCACACCAGGTAAGTGCGGGTGGGTGGCAGGAAAGCCAGTCATTGATAGCCAGTCATTGTGGGAAAAGCCTGCCAATGATTTACTGCACGATTGTGCTGCTTGGGGACAGGAGAAGGGTGGGACCCGGACAACTTCATACAGAATCATTTGTGTCCCATCCTTCTCCCATCCCCATTGCAGGGTGACAATGTCCTGTGGAAAGGGCCAAGGTCTTAACTGCCATTCCAAGCAAGCTGCAGTGGAGGGAGAGCTAGGCAGCTTGGACACCCCAATAACTCTAAGAGATCAACTTCATTTTTGGCCCTTCAGTTCCCTGACCTCTTTCCATTTCAGCTGGTCATTATGACTTAACTAGTATATGGCTTTATACAGCTTCTGGCAGTAGAATCTTATGGATACAAGACTCTCCTCCAGCACCAGAGTTCAATTGTGTTAATTTTTTTCATTGTTGTGGTTGTACCTCCTCACATAAAAACCAGATTTACTATGGGAAGGATGATTCTGACTTTGCTATTCAATGCTGTACCTTTATGCTTGAGGATCTTGTCTAGTTCCTTCATGACTGCCTTTCCAAGTCCTGGTCTTCTTCTCATTTCTTGACTGCAGTTTCTATTTTGGTTAATGACTGAGCCAAAGTATAGGAAATCTTAAACAATTTTGATGGCTTCATTATCTGTTTTAAAATTATGCAGATCTTCTTTGTACAGTATGTTTGTTTCATCTGTTTTGAGCTGTAATCCTGCTTTTGCATTTAATTTTCTGCTAGTAATATGGTATTATCTGCATATCTTAAATTAAACCCTAGCTGCGCCATCACCAAAGTTAAACACTTCCCATGTATCACCAGCACAGTCTTTTGCAACTGAAAGCAATTATAGCTAACGGCTCCAGGGCTCACTGTTACCTAACCTGATCTGCCTTGTCAGGTCCCATTAACTTTAGCTTCAGCTTTAATCCCCGCCCCTGAAGTACATAATGAAAGACATTCAAATGTAGGTATCAAAATGGCATCCGTATTGATTTATTAATGCTAGGGAATGCTGTCCTAATTGAATTGAGATCCAGGAAGTAAGTTAATGTAGCTAACAGTGATACAGGAATTCAATCTCCCCAGTGCCTAGAATTACAATCTTTTTTTTCTTTTTTCTTTTTTGCTGTCTTTGTTTTCACTTGGATAAATAACAAATCAATGTTGATTTCAATAGGCATTCTTTAAAAGGCGGAGACAGAGCTGAGCAAGTGAGTGTGACATTTAGCAAGCAAGGAAAAGTTGAAAGAGATTACATAGGAGAGTAAAATTGCCTGGAGTTTTTGGAAGGGGGTTTGCATTATTTGGGGAGTCTTTTTTTTAAAGACTAGTTTGGCTAGTGGCTAGTTTTATGAGGCCTGCACTGCACCTATAACATAATTATTAGTTAATAGTTAATAATTAGTTCTGGGCACCACAGTTCAAGAAGGATATTGACAAGCTGAAACGTGTCCAGAAGAGGGTGACCAAAATGGTGAAGAGTCTGGAAGCCATGCCCTATGAGGAGCGGCTTAGGGAGTTGGATATGTTTAGCCTGACAAAAAAGAAAGTTAAGAGGAGACATGATAGCCACGTTTAAATATTCGGAGGATGGTCATGTTGAAGGTGGAGCAAGCCTGTTTTCTGCTGCTCCAGAAACTAGGATATGGAGCAATGGGGGGACCAAGCTTTTTTTCTGCTTCTCTAGACACTAGGACATGGAGCAATGGATTCAAACTACAGGAAAAGAGATTTCATTTAAATTTCAGGAGGAACTTCCAGACAGTCAGAGCCATTCAACAGTGGAATATGCTGCCTCAAAGTGTTTTGAAGTCACCTTTTTTGAAGGTTTTTTAAGCAGAGGCTGCATGGCCATTTGCTGGGGGTGCTTTGAGTGTTTGTTCCTGCATGGCAGGGAGTTGATGGCCGTTGTGGTCTCTTCCAAGTCTGTTTCTATGATCCCATGAAAATGAGGGTAAAGCTGACTCTGCCATTAGACAGAGCGAGGAAACTGCCTCAGGTGACATATGCCAGAAGGCAGCAGCAGCATTTCTAATTGTACCTCCCAAGCTCCCCAAATTTTCCCCTAAGTTGGAGGCTTCATAAAATCATAGAGATGCTCAGAGCTATTCCTACATGCAACCAGCCCAGAAAAGCATAAACACAGAAAGCTGTGTAATACTGCACCAGGACACTGGTCCAGAACAGGTTAGTATACCCTTATGACTGACAGAATTGCGAACCTTTTCACTGGAATTTTGACTCAGTTATAAAACTCTTTGGTTGCAGTGCTACATTTCGAAGTGTCAGGTGTTCATCATGACAGTCTTCCAAACTGTGTTACAAAAAGCACCATATGGGGGAAGAAATTTCGGCCAGATGTTATGGCTATGGTGTGTGACTCGACTGCATCTTTAAGCTTGCTTTCATCCTGAGGCCCTTTGAATAGGAAGCACTACAGATGCAATGGTGCCCTGCGTGTTATGTCTCCGTCCTCTGTTTTCGGGAAAGCATGAGGAAGAACAGGGTCCATGACATAACACCAGTTTTTGAAGGAGACTCCAGTTTTTATTTCCGGCCAGTTCCATTCAGATTAAAAATGCACGTCTGAAATTGCAGGAAGCCATACATTTCCGCATGACACTCTTATAGCGCGATGATTCCACTTTCAACCTCCTATGGAATCTTGGGGCTTGCAGTTCTGGGAGGGGCCGGCCAGCCCCTCCCTAAACTGCAAACCCCAGGATTCCATAGGAGGTTGAAAGTGGAATCATTGCGCTATAAGAGTGTCGTGTGGAAATGGTTGAAATGGCCTTGTTCTCAATCAGACAATTGATCTATTCTGATATTGTCTACTGGCAGCATTTCTCAAAGATCTCTATCAGAAGTCTTGCAGACTACCTGTAAGCCATGCACTATTCCAGAACCAACCTCTGGTCTATCATCCATTTAAAGTGGCAGTTTAAAGTTAAAGAATATCAAAAATGATCTTTTGCAGCAATGATCAGATAGAGATAAGTTTCTCAAACATATTGATGCTGTTTGCTTTTGCTCTTGATTCTCACCTCCTTTTTTAAAAAAACGGTGTCCCTATTGAAATAGAACATACGTATACGGACATGAAATAGATATACAGTATGTGTGTGTGTGTGTGTGTGTATGTTTCTATGTGTGTATATATTTCTTTGCTATGGAGATGAATAAAGCATACATATATACGTGTGTGTGTGTATATCTCACTATTAGTTTACATTAATACTTTTATTTAAACTCTGTGTTTCTGAGCTGACTATTTTTAGTTTACTCAAACGTGTAGGCCATTTCCACCCAACAATGTTATAGTGCTATTATTCCACTTTTAACATCTTGTGGAATTCTGGGGTTTATAGTTTACTGAGGCCAAAGAACTCTCTGGCTGAGAATTCTAAATGCCTCACCCTAAACTGCAAACCCCAGGATTCCATGGGATGTTGAAAGTGGAATAGAGCCCTATGGCAGTGTAGCATGGAAATTTATTTATTTATTTATTAAGAATATTTTTCAAAAATATTGCATATCATTTGCACAGATCATGGAATAATTTATAGCACTACCATAAAACAGTTCAGTATAAATAAAACAGCAGTTTGGGAGTGAGTTGTGATGTCTGCAAAGGCGTGAAGAAATGTTATGAACTTTTACAGTTAAAATAGAGAGAAAGAAAGAAGAAGGAAGAAAGGAAGGAAGGACGGAAGGAAGAAATTTGTATGGCATCTTTCCAATAAAAATATAATAATACGAGAGTGTGCATTTTCTTGTTTCTCCCTTCCATCCGAATCTGAAGACCGTTGAAAAGCAACCTTAACTATTTTACTCACTTTGGGATTTTAGATATTGAACTCAGTCTTGGAAGTCTACGGCAACAAAATATATTTTTAGGGGGTTTATGGTAAAGAAAGAGTTAAGAACCGCTGTGTTACAACATGAAAAAAATATAAACATAAAAAACATGTAAAATGCTTTCAGTAAAGCACCTAAAATTCACCAGTGTGAGTTTGTAGTACCTGGTGGACCACATAGGGGAGACCTCCTAATACCAGTTGTTGGGGAACACGGATGCTATTGAACTTGTGCTTGGCTTGTGGGTTTCTCATAGGCAATCAGTTAACCACTGCATGACCATGGATTCAGTGGGCCTTTAGTCTGATCCGTATGGCTCTTCTTAACAAGAGAACTTCAATTATAGTCTGTACACTCTTTGCAAGGACTATAAAGTGAGATGCTCATACATGTTTACCAGATAAATAGTAAGCTCTTAAAATTCTCTGAAAACTACACCTGCCTTTATACCATCACAAAGGATTTCTCTCCAAATACATATCATTTTGCAGACTGAAGACATTGGCACTTTTTTTCCTTATCTGGATATGTGAGCAGAGATTGCCCCCTTTTCTCCCAGCCTTCCTTTCCATGCTCCTATAAATGAGAAGTACATTTTACGGCTGGAATCAGTAGAGGCCATTCAGCCTTGCCTGACTCAATATGGCCAACTAGCTGAGAAGGCTGAGTTAATTAAATCAACAGCTATCAGTGCAGGTTACCCACAAAAGTGAACCTTGGTGCCCCTAAAACCACTGCCCAGAGAAGGGCGAGGAAGAGGGAATACAAAGAGGAAAGTAACCACAGTTGAAGTAAAATGGAAAAAGAAATCATCGGCTCTATATCACTTTGTCTGGCCACAGGTATCAGAATATTAATTGCTCTTTGACTTGATTTTGTTGTGGGATTAAGGGCACCCTGTGGCTTGCATACATACTTGAGATGCTTTGAGAATGGAAGCAAAATCCATCCACAGTGCAGCTTTTTGTCACCTGATGTAGTCTGTACCCTGGTAAATATTAAATATTAATGGTTTTTACTCATGCCTTTAGCCTTATCTTCTGTGCTATTATCATCTGGGTTGAAAGAACCAAATGGGGCTTGGAAAAGGATTCAAATCTGGGGTGTGAGTGGGATCAAATTGGTATTTGCCTCTTTAATGACTTCTGCCATCTTGACTATACTGCAATGTGGTATGGCCAAACATGTCTCGTGCCATTTCTGCACTAGACTGTTATAGCACTATTATTCCACTTGCAACATCCTATGGAATCCTGGGGTTTGCAGTTTCGGGAGGGGCCGGCTGGATTCCATAGGATGTTGCAAGTGGAATAATAGCGCTATAGCGCTTGGTTTTCATCTGTGAAATGTTGGAGGGTGTGCAAATAGTTACAGAGTATTCATGGTCTATATTTTATGGCCATTTCCACACTAGATTGCTATAGTGCTGTTATTCCACTTTCAACATCCTATGGAATCCTAGGGTTTGCAGTTTAGGAAGGCGCCTCAAGGTTAAATTGGTTCTGTTTAGTCTTTTTATTTGTATCCTTTTCCTTTTAGCCTGACATGTAGATAGTTGTTTTTTTAACACCGATGAACCACACCAAATTTAAAATAAAATATTTTTAAAAACCTCCAAAATTACTGCCTTCTTTGCTGGGTAAAGCTTTTCCTGTCCTGTTTGGCTATCATTTGGGCAGTGTAGGAAACAAAGCATCCATGGAGGGCCAGGAATATGAACATGGTCTCTTTAAGAAACAATGGCCCTTTTCTCATGGCATTTCTGATGCAAAAGGGCCCCTTGAGCATCGTGCACATGTGAGGAGTGGTCCACACGACACACTCTTTGCACCTTGCGCATCGCTCAAAGGCCTGACGCGGACTGCACACTCATTTTTTCATTTTCAGCTTGGAGCTGAAAATGCTGCATGGTTGTGCATCGCTCCGGGGCCCCGTGTGCACTTACCTGGCGTGCGGAGCCTTGGGAGCCGGGCTGGTCATGCTACCTGTCCAGTGCAGGCTGGGAAGGTCCCAGGCTGCACTGTGAAAGGAAGAGGTGGGGCTCTTGCGCGAGCAGGAAGCTCGTCCAGAGCCGAAGAAGAAGGGAAGCAAGAGCCTTCCTCCAGAATCTGCTCGTGTGAGCCACGCACCCCAGCACCACAAAAAGGTAAGGTGCGAAAAGGGTCTGAGTCTATCCATCTGCAGTGAGGTCTTCCTCTTTTCCTACTGCTTTCTACCTTGTCAAGCATTATTATTGTCTTTTCTAGTAATTCATGTCTTCTCATGATATGGCCAAAGTATGACAGCCTCAGTTTAGTTATCTTTGCTCCTAGGGAGAATTCAGGCTTCATTTGCTCTAGGACCCATTTCTTTGTCCTTTTGGCACTTCAGGATATCCACAGAACTCTCCTCCAGCACCCTATTTCGAATTGGTAATATTCTTCCTATCAGCTTCCTTCACTGTCCAGTTTTCACAAACATACATAGAAATTGAAAATACAATGGCTTGGACAATCCTGACTTTGATATCCAATGATATATTTTTACATTTCTGGATCTTGCTTAGTTTCTTCATAGCTGCCTTTCTAAGTCCTGAGCCATTTCCGCACGAGACTGTTATAGCGCTTTGATTCCACTTTCAACATCCTATGGAATCCTGGGGTTTGCAGTTTAGGGAGAGGCTGGCCGGCTCCTCCGAAACTGCAAACCCCAGGATTCCATAGGACGTTGAAAGTGAAATCAAAGTACTATAACAGTCTCGTGCGGAAATGGGCCTAACTTTCTTCCAGTTTCTTGATTGCAGTCCTCATTTTGATTAATGAGTAAACCAAAATATAGGAAATATTTCACTGTCTCACTGTCTTGATTGTATACTTTAAAGTTATATAGATCATCTTTGGTCATTATTTTTGCTTTCTTAATGTTCAGTTATAAACCTACCTTTGCACTTACTTTCTTGGCTTTCTTCCATAGTCATTCCAAGTTTTTGCTATTATCTGCTAGTAGCATGATGTCCCAGGGAAACCACCTCTGAACAAATCTTGCCAAAAAACTCCACGTGATACAGTTGCCTTAGGGTTGCCATAAATTGGAAACTATTTGAAGGCCTAAAACAACAAAGTACAATCTTATCTACATATCTTAAATTGTGGATTCCTCTAGTTTTCACACCTTCTTCCTCAGAGTCTAATCCAGCTTTGTGTAGGATATGTGCAGCATACAAGTTAAACAGATAAGATGATAAACTGCACCCTTGACTGTTGCTTGTTACTATTATTGTCTTCTGTTTCTCTATATTGATTGTTACAGTATTAGCCTTTGTCCCTGTAGGCAAGTCATTGAACAATTGCACTCAGAGTTCTGACCCTATTTGTGTCACTTCTTTTTCTTCTCAACTGTCCTTAAATGCTTGAAGAATTTCATCTGCTATCCAGTGGGCCTTTTGGCTAGAATGTTGTCGTTTTGCATTCTTCTTTACCAATATCCCTGGCTTCAGTCCAGTTTTCTTCTGGCTCCTGGTCATATTTGAACTCATTTAAGTAACTAGGTAATTCCTGACTAACCCCTTATCAATCTTGATTTGCAATCTGGAGTCCTTGCCAAAGTATTTAGCTTACAGGGAACCAGCTTGTTTGTTCATACCTGTGTGACAGGCATAGGAAACTGGAGACAAAGTACTGTGAAAATATCAGCAAAGGAGTCATGTCTTTGAATACATCAGTATATCCCTGTTGGAGCAAAGTGTCCATCCGGATGCAGCAAATGCGTAGAATGGTTGTGGGATTTGATTTCTGGGAATTGCTGCATCAACTGGAACATTTTATTCCCACTTTTGATTGAATATCTTTTAATTCCAAGACATAGGCCCTTTTGGCACGCAGTTTCTGTAGCGCGAGGGCCCCTTGAGCGTCGCGTAAATGGGAGCGTCGGCCCGTACGACGCACTCCCATTCATGCAACGCTCATGAGCCTAAAGCGGGATGCGCGCGCATTTTCTTATTTTCGACTCTAAGCTGAAAATACTGCACAGTTGCGCAATGCTCCTGGGGCCCTCGCGCACTTACCTGCATGTGGTGCGTTGAACGAGCCGGGCCAGTCGCGCTTCCTCCCCCAGCGCAGCCTACAGCTCCCAGACTGTGCTGCGGAAGGAAGGGGAGGGGCGCTAGCGCAACGGTCGCGCTACCAGGAAGTGACTTGTGGGACGAAAGAGCGGGGAAGCAGCAGAGTTCCAGATGAGGCTTTTCACACGAGATGCCCTCCCCAGTCGTGCAAATGGGTAACGTGTGAAAAGCCTCATAGTGGAATAAAAAAGTATTCTTCTCCTTTTATTTTTTTTTTAAGTTATAGTGTTCTAGAACAGTGAAATTTCACTTTTGCACTAGAACACTAGAACTCTATTTTTTTTCTAAAAAATTCAGAGAGGAGAAAACTTGCCCTTTGAACCATATGACCACCTCAATAAACTATGTTCTTCATGAGTGTTCTTTTCTTCAGGTAGCTTCTAAAGCTAGGCGTACTTAATCGTCATACCTGTCATATCATCAGTTGGTGCTATTGGCTTACGTGCAAAGCACCTCAGTGCTTAGAAGCAGTGGCTAGAGGTCCACATAGACTGAATCAGAATGGCAGATACCTGTCCACATGCCAACAAAGATCAGAAGAACTGGTCTTTACTCCATGAGAAGGAGAAGTAGCATTCTTCACAGTGGCAGTCGGTGTGTTAAATTTCTCCTTGGACATAAGACCTGTTGTTTTTAGTTGTGAGGGTGCTTTAACCACTGAATAAACTGTAATCAGTTGTCTAAGCATCTTCCAGTTAGTGTGTCCTCCTGACTTGGCATTTTCCCCCACACCATCTGTTGCTGATGCAGTGCTGTGTGCTATAAGACAAATACTGTATGCTCCCTAGCCACTATTCAGTATATAGAAGCTGAATGGACTTCAGGCTGGTAATGACACCTTCACTGCATTTGAGGGCAGCAGGTAAGCTTGGGGAGCACAGGGAAGGCTGGTGACTCAAAGCCCTGGTGTCCATCCCCTTAAATTCACTCTCTGTCCTTCTACATTCTTTGCTAGAGGCAGGTGCCTCCCTCTGCCTAACAGCAGGGAGTCTGTCCCTGTAGGCACTGTGAGGATCAGGGAACAGGCCCCAGATATAGTTTGGTTGTTGAGGCCAGAAAATCCTAAAGGATGCTGTCTCACTGATTGGGACAAGAGAGTAAGCTCCGCCAGGATTTGCTTATGCTCCTCGAGAGAAAGCATGGTTCATACCTGTGTGACAGGCATAGGAAACTATGGCCCTGGAGACCAGGTTTGGTTCCCAGCTTGGCCATGGAAACCCAGTGGGTGACCTTGGGTGCCTCACACACACACACAGCACTAGAAAAACACATGATGGTTTCCATAGTTGAGCAGGGACTTGAAGTCTGGTCTCCAGGAGTCCTAGCCCAGTGTTCAAATCCTACCATTTCTCTCAGCTGGAGCACAAGCCGATCTATGTTTGGCTAAGACAACAACTCTGCAAAGCTGGAGGGCAAAATCTTTCCTAGCCACTGGCCATCCACTTCTGAGGCAGCTAAGGCCATTGGTTCATTGAAATAAAGATATGAATGGGGAATTTTAAGGATACAGATAATATTTGGATATGTCAATAAAGTTTCTATGCATTTCAACAGAAAAGTTAATAACAATAACAACAAGCTTTTTGTCATTTTCAAGAGCACCCCCTTGCTTCCCTTCTTTCTTCTCCTCCCCCATTTACCTCCATCTCCCGGCTCTCCTCCCAGCATTCAGCCTCTCCTAGTAACTGTTTCCAGGCACCTGTTGCCACGACTTCACCTCTCCAAACATTTCTTTTTCCCAGCCACTGTTACCTGTTACCAGCAGCCCCTCGTTATCCTATGGCAGTCTTTCCTACCAAGAGAAGTAGGTGATTAAATTTATTTCAATCCAGCCAGAAAGGTGGCCTTGGATCAGAAGAAAGCAGACTCAGATGGGCAACCTTCCAGATGTTTTGGGCTCCAACTACCACTATTCTTAACCACTGGCCATGGCTGGCTGAGGCTAGTGACAATGATAGTCTAAAACATCTGGCTGTTGTGTGCCTTCAAGTCATTTCTGACTTATGGTGACCATAAATGTTTTGTTCCAAGGTGGTTTGTCATTGCCCTCCTCTGAGGGTAAGGTATGACCTGCCCAAACTCACCCAGTGGTTTCCCGTGGCTGAGCAGGGATTTGAACACTGGTCTCTACCGTCGTACAGACCCAGCATGTGTAGTGGGGTTCTATTTCCCATTTGGCCATGGAAACCCACTGGGTGACCTTGGGTGTATCATACACACTCAGCCCCCAGAAAACTCTGTGATAGGTTTGCCTTAGAGTTGCCATAATTCAAAAGTAACTTGAAGGGAAACAGCAAAACAACAAATCTGGAGTCATAATAGCACTCAAACCACCACATTATTTGCACTATGCTGGCTTTAAAATATCTGGAGGGTGCCATATGGAGCTGTCTTCACCAGTTCTTGATTCTGACCTAATTCTCTTATTCACTTCCAGGCATCATAGGAACAGGCGTGAAAGCAGAGCATCAGGGCTTCCAGCTAATTGTTTAGCTAACTACATACCAATCATACAAGCAACTTATCAGAGCAGTGATCCTATGAAGCATCAATGGGCTGGAAAGGTGCTTCAGGGGTGGCAGAGATGTGCCTAGGGAGCATCTTGTCCATATACTTGGAGGAAGAGGCATACAAGGATTTGTCCAGATCGGTGTCTGGCAGAGAATCAGGACAAGGTGGAGCCTCCAGCTCCTGTGTGAGCCTTCAATTTGAATAGCATAATTGCTTTGGCAGCTTCTCCTTTAGACAACAAAGCTTTCCTGGAGTAGGGAAATGGATGGTGTGCTTTTCTAATGCACTGCTTATCTTGTCTCTTGATAAAGCCATTTCTGTCAGGGAGAGAGGAAACCTACTTACACTATATAGTATTTGTAATCCTGACAATATGTACTTACAGTATCATCCAGTTGTGTAAAATGCAACCTTCTCTCTATCAATAAGTGTGTTTGCTGAAGCCTTAGAACCTTGTCATCCTGTTCCTTATGCCATGTTCTGCTTGGAATCCGCTCCGGCCATTCTTGTGAGGGCAGCTGATTTGACACTCTCTATCATACCCTTCCTGCATTTAATAGCATCATTTACACATTATTTTCATCCCCATTAAAGCACTGTTACTGACTCTTGTACCCCACCCCTTGTTTCATGATTGGTTCCTGTAGCTGCAATAGTACCATAGTTTTATGATGTCACAATGCTACGACACACCCACACCACACCCATGAACGGTTCATGGGCAGAAGAAAGTGCTTTGAGGTATCCACACCTGAACTGGTTACTGATTTGTTGCATGGAAAGGGGATATTAACAGATTATTTCCACTGTGAAAAATAAACACATTTTCCACGACTCAGCAATGCAACAAAATTGTTCCTGGAGAGCAATGACATCATGCAATAAGGCTGAGGCAAAAGCAGGACTAATGCAAAGCTGATAGTATAACACCATGATGCGATAAGGTTCTTAGTGTCTCTCTCTTGTCCCCAAAATCATTTTTTTTAAAAATATCTGGAGTTTGCTCTCCAGATTTACTATACCCAGTGCTGACTGTTTCACACTTTTCCCCCTATATGTCTAAAAGGCCTGCTACTACCAGTACGTAGTTATGCAACAATCTGATCTGGAAACTTCACTGGTGTGGCATATTAGATTGCATGATGAACTAAACACCTAAAGTCTTGGAGAAAAGGAATTGCAGGTCCCGTAAGTCATGAGATGTCAAATGCTGCTACAGACATTAAAGCTTCACCACGCTGAGTAGTTTAATTTCCTGGGTATAGCTGTTGCTTTGACGCTAATGGCAGATGAAAGTTAAGGGTTTCCTGGTCATTCTAACCTCAGCCTGGATGGCAGAAACTCCAGGAGTTACGGTCGCTAACAATGGACCTTTTATCCAATGGACCGAAGCCCTATTAGCCTTAAAGAAGTTAATTATAACCCAAATTACCTATGCAGGCTTGCTCAGGAACTTGAAGGCAAGTAATAACTTAGCCCATAATGCTGGTGCCATTTAGAAGAGCCTCCCTGCCTTTTCTTCCTCCCTTCCTTTTAATAAATACCCTTGACTACTGTAAAAATTAACAGCTTTTGTCTGGCTGTGGTTGTAGGCAGCTTGTGTGCTTTGCACTGAACAAAGGATATGGTGGAGAAGAATTCTGCTGACAGTTTTGGGGTGGGAGTGGGTAGGTCAGTCCGTTGTTTGTGAAAACACAAGGAGTCAATTTGTCAGCTGTTCCTTCTAGATATGGGTGACTTTTCTCACAAGTCTTCTTCATGAGATTTGAAGGTACATATCCACAATCTGCATGTCGTGAGAAGACTCAAGACTGTTTTAGTATATCAGTCTGTGAATGGTTTACATGTAACATTAGTGCAAATTGCATGATTGGGCCCATTTCCACACTAGACTGTTACAGCGCTATTATTCCACTTTCAACATTGTATGGATTCCTGGAGTTTGCAGGTTTGGGAGGGGCCGGTTGGCCCCTCCCAAAACTGCAAACCCCAGGATTCTATATGATGTTGAAAGTGGAATAATAGAGCTGTAACAGTCTAGTGCGGAAATGGCTTGGGACTGCAGTATAGACAGAACAAGTATAATAGATTAGAGAAAAAGGGCACTATTTCAGTTTGATTTAATTGAGGAAATGCAGGATAGCTAGATAGGTAGGCAAAAGCCAGCATGGTATAGTGGTTTGAGCATTAGTCTACAATCCTGGAGAACAGGGTTCGATTCCCTGCTCAGTCATGGAAAGCCACTGGGTGAACCTGGGGCTCATCACATACACTCAGCTCCCACAGACCTTGTGATAGGTTACCTTAGGGTCTCCATAAGTCAGAAATGACTTAAAAGCACACAACAACAACAAGAGCAGGTAGGTAGGCAGGCAGGCAGGCAGACCTCCACAGGAACAATTCCATAGCCTTGCATAGCAAGTGGGAAAAAGATTATATGGAGCGGGTAAACTTTGGGCCGTGTAAAGGTCTGTTTGTCTTTCCCATGTCCGGTTTGTGAAAAGAACACAGATTTTATTAAGGCAACAAACAGTGACAAGATATCTATTAGGAAGAAAAGGCAGAGAGGCTGTTTCAAATGGCACCAGCATTGTGGGCTAAGTTACTATCTATTATTAAAAGCTTATTTGCTCTTGCAGGTAGTTCTAAAAATACTATAAAATAAAAAAAATGACCTTTCATGACTGCCCCCATCAGAAGATCAGCTGCCTGAGACAGTTGTCTTGTTTCGTTTAATGACAGAACCAACCCCAAAGCTTCTTTCCATCTCCCCCAGGGGAAGGGATTTATCTCAGCGGAGGTGTCAAGAGTTCTTGCTCTCTATCTTCAGTTGGTGGGTGTCTGTGACAGGTTCTCTCCAGTGGTAGCACTGCAGGGCATGGATATCTACATCCATAGACATTCACTGATTCCCCTGTTCTATTTTTAGATGAATTTTGAAAGCTTCTATTTTCAGAAGGCTTTTGATGACTGATACTTTTAATGCTCCTTCATTTACTTCAAGGCTGATCATGTTTTTCTGTATTTTTGGTTATGTGATTAATTCTGTGATTTTGGCCATTTCTGCGCTATACTGTTATAGTGCTATTATTCCACTTTCAACATCCTATGGAATCCTGAGGTTTGCAGTTTTAGGAGGGGGGCTCATTGGCACCATGGCTGATACCAATCAGGGCAGACAAATTTGGTGATGATGAACCAAGGGCATGACTAAGGGCTCATCCAGAAAGGGAAAAAAAATGTCTGGAAGTATTGAGAGTTTCCAGTTGTTTTTGTTCTGATTTTTCCTGGGTTTGCATCCAAACTTTTTCTAGAAATATACCATGTTCTGTTACTCACTGGAAAAACCCTATCCCGGGGTCTACAATTTTGATATTAAATATGATTCCGTGTGCCTGAAAGGTTGCCTGGATGAACATGTAAGCAGCAACGGTGGAACGATCAAAAACCAGGTCAGGCCAGTAAAATCCCCTGTCACGTAGCCCCAGGAGACCTCAAGCTGGGCAAACCCACAATAAACAAAGGGTCCTCAGCCCCTGAAAAGCCAACTTGAGGGGATTAGCGTGTTTGCCCCAAGTTGATCACTGATAGCAATAAAATCCTATCAAGCAAGGACCATTTAAGATCCTGAGACTTTGGCAATACCTTGTAATCTCATCATGCAAAGGAAGTTACCATTGTGGAGCTTCTTTCTCGTTGCAACACCCATTGTTCTCCCCAGGAAAGGATTAACCCTCCAGGTACTTTTCCCCCTACAAATAGTCCCAGTTTTTGAGAGTTTCTTTGGATCACTTCCAGTCATCCCAGCAGACCATTTCTCCATCCGTTGAGTAATCCCCTCAGCCCTCTCTGTGCTGAGCCCCACTCCTCTGCTGTTTTTCCCGGACCAAGGACTTCAGGAAAAGATGCAGTATTACCCCTGCTACACTCCCTTCAATATTCCCTTATCCAGTTTCCTCTCTTTTGCTTCTTAATTGGTCTTGAGTGAGTGTGTGAGTGATTGTGTTGGTGCGTGAGACTTTCATTCAATAAAATCATTTATTGGACAATTTTGTTTGGTTTTTGGGCTTGGCCTGACCCTGTAAAAACTGGGTAAAAAGACCCCGCTAGGTTACCCTGCCTCTTGTGCTCTGGCTAGTTTCCATTCCCCATCACGTGGAGCACATTGAGGTGTCCCCCAAGGGACCCCAGAAATCAGGGTAACAGTTTCCCCCACTCTTGGATCCCTTCCTGAACTCCATTCTGGATCATAGGAAGCCAGGGTGAGAAAGGAGTCTATGCTTGAAGCCTACCTAGGGGGTTCCTCCCACTTCTAAAGTTCCGGGATTTGGATGGTAGTAACCTGGATTGCCTTCCAATAGCTGGCTGGGTAGGGTACAACTCAGTACCTGGATTGCACCTGGAATCCAGATGTTTAACCCAAGGGAAGGCTGGGAAGATAGCCAGGGAGTGAGGCCTGGCCCCAGCTGAACCTGCATCAGGCTACTCCCTCTCTTACTCCCACAGGTTCACTGCTGTGTAAGCAGATTGTAAGTCAATAAAACAGCCCCTTATTCACCCAACTCTCTGTGTCTGGACTCCTATTATTATTATTATTATTATTATTATTATTATTATTATTATTATTATTTCAAGAATTATAGACCATTTCTGCACTACACTGTTATAATGCTATTATTCCACTTTCAACATCCTGTGGAATTATGGGGTTTGTAGTTCCCTGAGGCCAAAGAGCTCTCTGGTTCAGAATTCTAAATGCCCCTCCCTAAACTGCAAAGCCCAGGATTCCATAGGAGGTTGAAAGTCAAATAATAGCACTATAGCAGTGTAGTGCGGAAATGGCCATAGCCAAAGTGTTGAGGTACTTCAGCAATATTATACTAGTTAAACATTAGTATCATTTTGTTAAAGTTGTGTTGTTGTGCGCCTTCAAGTTGTTTCTGATTTATGGTGACCATAAGTTGAATCTATCAAGGGGTTTTCTGGGGCTGAGAGTGTGTGATGCACCCAAGGTCACCCAGTGGGTTTCCGTGACTGAGCAGGGAATCGAACCCTGCTCTCCAAGGCTGCAGTCCAGTGTCAAACCATTACACCATGCTAGCAATATTACACTAGTTAAACATTAGTATCATTTAATTTTGGTGCAAACATTTCCACTTTCCCTTGCATCTGTTGCATCTATTCCCTGGAAACAAGAGCTGTTTTTACTGGTAGTGGCCATCTTAGCTAGTTGCAGGATAATACAAACAGCCAAGCAGAGACACATTTCATTTTGGAAAATACTGGCTCAGTTTCAACTGGCCTGGAAAACAGAAAGGAGAAGTACTTTGTAATGACAGAGTTCCCAAGAAACACTTTGGGATGAAGAAAACATTGTGTGGATCTCTAAAATATTGTTGGTTTGCACAGGAAGCAAACCTGAGACTTGCAAAGACTGTTCACTCATCTGGAGGTGCTTGGAAGCAACTTCAAATACTGATTTGTTTGTTTTTTTGTCACCTGGTTGCTGCATTTTAATCACAATATTGTCATTTGCAGACTAGGTGGCGCTGTTGGGTTTTCCACTTCTTACTTTCTGTGTGTATATTTCCTAAGTTCACAAACTGTATGGAGTGTTTCTTCTTGTCTTGACATTGTCATTGATGACAAGCAACACTTTCTTCTGTGTTTTCTGGTTTGCATCACTGGGTACATTTTTGCACAGATATTGAAAGTTGCTTCTGTTTCTTATGCTGAAAGTCAGTGGGACTAAGAACCAGTGGTGTTCCCGAGAAAAATCTTAACTTCATTCTAGTGTTTCTAAAAATGAAATGAAATAAAAAAACAAAACCAAAAACCAATTCAAATAACATACTATTTTGGAACCTGCAAAGGGTGTTTCTGTACCAGGATGTGGAAATTGCTTCTAAATGATGTAGTGAACAGTTTGCAATAATAAGAAACAATCTGGCAGGTGGTAAGAATGCAGAGATATATGGTAAATGCACTGAATAGCTATTTAAACAGGCCTTTGTATGCTTTCCTAGAATTATTGCATAGGTAACACTAAGGTCCAGAGATAATGAGAAATTGGCTAAGAACTAAAGAAATAATTTTAATTAAGCCCGAAGTGACACTTTAGAAATAGATGAAACTTTATCTTGAAAAGTCGGTGATGAACGCAGGAAGAGGATTAGAAATAAGGATAGAAGTATAAGTGTTAAGTAAATTACAGATAGGTTATAGGTAATAATGCCGAAAAGAAAAACTTGAACATAAAAAAGAAGTCATTTGTTTGTTAGAGTTAGGTGTGTAGGATGGTTTTTGTATGATTGTTTTGTGATAAAAGATTGGGTTGTATGTAGTGTTTATAGGGGAGGGAGGATTGGATAATATAGAAGCGGTATATGGGAGGGGATAACTGGGATAATCTGAGATAATTATGGTGAAAATGTGGTGTATTAGAGAAATAATTGTTGATGAATGTGTGTGTAGTTTTTGTGGAAAACTTAATAAAAATATATATTAAGAGAAATTGGCATATTATGCTGGAACATTTTAGGAAATCTAAACGGAAGCTCAGAGGCAATTTCCGCACTAGACTGTTATAGTGTTGTGATTCCACTTTTAACATCTGATGGAATCCTGGGGTTTGCAGTTTCGGCCCCTCCTGAAACTACAAACCCCAGGATTCCATCGGGTGTTGAAAGTGGAATCACAGTACTATAACAGTCTAGTGCGGAAATGGACAGAGAGACGGTAATCCAGAATGGAGGATTTACGACAGGTATCAGCATTGGTGGAGCCTCCTGGGTCACTGGGCCCCAGCAGAAGCCCTGTATTCCCAGGCAGTGATGGATCAGACCTGGACAGAGGTAAGATGTGGATGGTCATTTCCTTAGTTGTAGTTTAGTCTTGCAGGTGCTGAAGTGAACCATGAAGAAAAAGCCACACTGCAAATGCAGAACTTTTTTTAAATAATAATGCTTACTGAAAATACACCATGCTGCAGAGTTCTGCAGGCAAGCTAAACAAGAAATAGAAAGAACAGTGCCTACAAAGGCTAAGCCAGTATAACATGGGCCCCTTACTTTTGCAGGTTTAGCACTTGCAGATTTTATTATTTGTGGGTTATTTTATTTATTTTAAAGAATTTATTTTAAAGAATTTTTGCTCATGGAAAAAATATGTTTTCTCTAGGAATCGCTAGGTCCTTGAGTCTGATTCTATGGTCTACTTTTACTGAGCGTGGACCATGGAGAAGTCCTGGAAGATCTAGAGATTGCTAGAGAGACCACTTCTCTGGGTATTGCTAGAATCATAGAATCATATACAGTTGGAAGAGATCACAGGGGCCATCAATCCAAGCAGCTGCTATGTAGGAACACACATCAAAGCACTCCCTGCTAGGTCCTTCAGCATGACTCTGTGATCTAATTCTTCCAGACTTTGAGCATAGAATCATGCTGGAAGAGCTAGAGATTTCTAGAAAAGTGTTCTCAGATTAAAAACAAAACAAAACACAAGTGTTCATGATTTTTATTTTTATTCACTTTTTCCCACTTTTGCAGGGTCTTGCAATCCTAACCCTCATAAAAATGGAGGGCTCACTATACTACAGTTTATTTTTTACTGAAAGTGAGCTGAGCTAGGATTAAAAAAAGTTTTGTTTTGGGGAGAGGAGGCCAATGTATGGGGATATAAATGAGGAAAGAATAAACTAAAAATTTGACTCTGTTTTTGTCAGAGAGGGAAAGACTGAGGTTTGAAGCACACCAACTGCTTAGTCTGAAGCAAAGATTTCCAGTTGAAGAGGTGCTTTCTAGTGAATTTGTATTTTTTGCAGTCCTAGCTCTCACCTTTCCCCCACCCCAGCTGTCCCAGCATTTATGAATGCAACTGGACCAAAATGGCAAGGCTTGCAACATACATGTAACTCTGGAAACTGGAACTCCGTAGTATCAACTCTGTTCTCATGCTACTTCATTGGAATGTGGTTAGACAGTACTTTCAGACAGAATTTGTAATGTCTGTCTCAGGTTCTGTGGCTGTTCATTTTGGTTTTTGTTCCCTTTGACAATGCTGTTTTCTCCCATCTGCGGTTGACTTCTGGCAACTCACGTGTGCAAGCTCACGCAACCTCAACTTCTTTTTTTCCTCCTAGGATCAGTCACCTCTGCTCCACACTCAGTGGTCCTGTGCAACTCAATTTTCTTTTCAGTGCTTATGTCAGAAAGTAATTCTTTACTTAATAATGTTATAGATTATAAATAATGCAATATAGCATACAACACAGCCCACAGCTATGTCACTTAACCTGGATGACGCACCTTTCCCATTTTGGAAACATCTGGCAGAAAAAGGTCTCATTTGTGTATACATGTTATCTCCAAACTGTCCCCCTCTGATATGTCTCTGGGGTTGCTTAATAATAAGACCTGTGCAGTTAAGCGGATTGTGCTCTTTTGGCCAAGAACATTCTGAGGAAGGTGTTTGCCCTCCCTTCTTAATATGAGCTGAAAACTCTTAGAAAGCCTCTCCGGCTTGAGATGTTCCTCTAGCACTGCAGTTCTTCTTGTTGGATTCGTGTATTTATAGCTTGTACACTAGGAAAACTGGTGTTGCACATGAAATCCTCTTTCCCAGCGTGGAAGTTGTGTCACATGACTCTTAGAGTCTGTTTTTTTGGTTTAAGGAAAAATGCATTTCTGACTCTCATGGTGTATCCAAAGCTTTGCCTTAATACCTAGAAATCAGAGGGGTGTGGAAAAGATGGATTTCAATAGTCAGGACTGTATGGAATGTTGTCACATTTTTTCATTCTTTAGTTCTGTTCTTTTTCTTTTATAGGAGATTATTGAACAAAGATGAAGCAGAGAGATACATTTACAGAATATTCTATGCATACAATTGAACAAAGAGGATCTGTTTGCATCTTAGCTGTTGAAATGCTATTTTAGAGACCATGGCCTTGTCTTATCTTCAAACAAACAGCAAAAAATCATGGAAATTCTTCTGGAGAAGATGCACACATGATCCTGGACAAAATGTGCATGGAGACAGTGTCCTACCTTAGCTGCTTCCTCCAGGGAATGACTATCTTAATGAGGTAAGAGGGCAAGTGTTCAGTTTTTACCTATTAAGGGATGTCAGAGATGAACGCTAGCTTGGTCTCTGACTGCATTTTCCCACAATACGTCCTTCTCTACTGCATATTCCTTGATGGAACATCTCACTTCATCTTGGAGAATGAAGATCTGAAAGAGCAATTGAACATAGTGGTAGTTGTCTTTGGCCCTTTTTGTGTGGCATTTGTCATGGGAAACGGCCTCTGGAGCATCGTGCAATTGCGAGGAGCATTTCAGATGATGTCCTCACAATTGCGTGACGCTGCCAGGGCTGGCAGGTGCCGATCGCACACTATACATTTTTGGCTTTTAGCTGAAAATGGTGCACGATCGCGCATTGCTCTGGGCCCCACGTGCACTTCCTGTCCATGTGGAGCTCAAGAGCCTGGGAAAATACCTGGCTGCACTGTGGAAGGAAGAGGCGAAGGCCTCATGCTGCCTGCTCGCCAGTCGGCAGCTCCTGCAGAGCCGAAGCAGCGGGGATGTGAAAACCTCACCGAAGAGGCTGCTTGCATGATCCCTGTGCGACCGCACTGGACAGAGGTAAGGTGTGAAAAGGGTCTTTGTTGAGGTGAGAAAGGCACTAGTCAAGTTGGGAATTATTTGGAATGTTTAAACAAGATTGGAGAGGTGAGGAGAAGAAAGCTGGAACTTTGCTGCATCTCTTTTACAACACCATCTAGGAGGAAGAACATGAGGTCAACTCCTGGCCACTTATCCTCCATAGTTCTGGATAATGTAATGAGTTAGACAAGGAACAAAGAAATCTGGTGATGTGCAACATCATGGGGGTGGGATGATAAGTCATGTCTGGAAAAGGCCCCTAGAGAGATATTTGAGTTTTCTGGAAGAGCTGGAGAACTATGTGAGACAGTTATTTAGTCTGAGGCCCTGATACAGTTACGCTCAACAGATCTGGATAAGATAAAGGTTACCAAAATGCCACAAGAGGGAAGGACCTCTGTGTTATGAGAGTTCAGAGGGAGTATTGATATGGAAGCACATAAATACCTTTCATACATAGCAGCAAGCAGGTTTCATTAAGGAGAATATCTGCCATGTAAAATTGGTAGTTGAAACATAGAACTTTGGGTCTTGCTTTGTGGGGAGCAAAATCACATTCTGTGTATCTATAATCTCAAGATTAGTTTAGAAGGATAGAGGGTTGCCTATCAAAGAAATGACCTATTGAGCATTTCCTAAAGTCTGATTCTTAAGGAGAGCAGTATCTTCAATGAAGGGACTGTATATATGTATACAGCTAATAACTGCCTTTAGAGATAAATGTAAATGGCAGCTGTTCCCAGGAAGCTGCTATTGATATTCCAGCACAAGGAGGGGCAGAAAGTATCATAACTCACCTCCTGGGGGACTTGGAGGAGGAGGAGGCAGATTGATAAGAAGCTGCAGCTCCCTCTGAGTCTGAGGAGATGGGGGCTGGAGGGCTTGGCAGAGGCTGCAGATGCTGAAGACAACACTCCCCATCCATTGAGAGATGGAGGTAGAAACACCTAGCCCAGTGCCAGTTAAATATAAACACTGACCTAATTAATCACTAATGAGGCAGCTGTGGCCTTGAAGGAACTGCTGATAAATATCCTGGCAGTTCTGTCTTAGCCTTAGTGGTGACAACTGTCTTATCCGGGTGACTGGCAGTAGTTTCTCATGTTCTTGTTTTATCTTGACCTTAGACTGACTATGTTTTAAACTATTCTGCTTACTCTTTGCTGGCTTATGCACCTGGACTTCTGATCTACTGATACGACTTCTGGACCAGCTAATGACCACTTTCATGTTTTGCCCTTCATCTTGCTCAGATAACCTGTGACTGACCCAGATTGGATTGACTACTCGACTGTCCCTACACACCAACAACCTGCTGCCTTGGGCACTTGCTGACTTGTGTTCAAGACAGAAAGTGGCTCTCACTGGCCCTCTATGAAGGCCTGGAACCTTTAGATTCAGTAGTTTCCTGGGCATGGAGATGTTCCTTTCCGAAGTAGTGTAGCAGTACAGAACCAGCCCTTCTCATGTGTTTTTCCAGACCTGAGTGATTAGAAGTTTATCACATGGGGCAGGTAAATTACAGTTGCAGCAGGATAATAGCATGTTTGGCTGGGACTTACCACATGACGTCATTCCTTTTCTGTTGTTTTCCTGGTGGGAGGTTGTTTGGAAACAATTTCTTTTACAAATGCGGTCAGTAATGGAGAACACCAGGAGAACAATAGAAGAGGTGTGAGGTAATGTGGTAAGTCCCAGCCAAAGATGCTATTATCCTGCTGTAATTACAATTTACCTGCCTTGTGTGATAAAGGCCTAAGACTTTGACCATTTCTGCTCTACACCATTATAGCACTGTTATTCCACTTTCAACATCCCCTATGGAATCTGGGCTTTGCAGTTTAGGGAGGGGTATTTAGAATTCTCAGCCAGAGAGCTCTTTGGACTCAGTGAATTATAAACCCCAGAATTCCATAGGATGTTGAAAGTGGAATAATAGCACTATAACAGAGTGGTGCAGAAATTAAAACCAAAATTGATAACAAAGTGATACCTTTATTGGCCAACCAAAATGTGCAAAGTATGTCATGCAAGTTTCAAAGCTCTGCTGGCTTCCTCATTAGGCAAAAGATGTTTAAAAAAATCATACAGGAGAAGAAAGGTGATGATGTTAGAATCACAGGCCTACACTTTGTATCAGGTGTTGTTTCGGTTGTAGTTCAGTTGTTCTGGAGGGACGTCAGTGCAGGCAGAGTCCCTTCCCCTTCTTGCTCATATGGGAAGTAAGACAAAGGACAGTAAACTTTAAACTCCATTAGCAGGAAAAGCAACTTCTCTTGTGACCCAGACTGTCTCTTTCCTTTGGGAAGCCACAGGGCCCTTTCTCAGACAGAGAACATTGAACTTCTCAAGAAGTCTGTGTGCTGCTACTTCTGCAAAAACGTTTAGATGCCGCATAGGTAAAAAATGCCAACTACAGTCCAAATTAAAGAGTTCTACCTTTGCTGGAGGTAGAAACCCAGTCCTAGTCCTTAACTCCTTCTTGTTTAGGACACCTCTGTTGCAGCAAAATTTCATACCTTCAAATCCAGGAAACATAGTCAAGGGTAGCAGTGTTGGCCATGTAGCAAAATTTCACTGTATGTAGTCTTAGTTCCCACACAACCAAGAAGGGGAGCGGCCTCTGCTTGCCTTGAGATCCCTCCAGAACAACTGAACAACAACAGAAACAACAACTGATACAAAATGTAAGAAGACCACAAAATAGACAGATCCTGAAAGTGCTTTCAGGATTTATTTCAAAAAATGTGTCCCTTTTACCTTTCTGAAATTATGCTATCCCACTGTAAACAAGCCTTTAAAAAGAGCTTTACACTTGGATGGTTTTTAAAATTAAAATGTAGTTGCCTATGTCATATATTTTTGCCCCAAAGGGAACTATCAGTGGTCTTATGGAACCTCAATATGAGGTCTTTTTTGTTGTCCCATTTCTAAGATCAATACACATAGTGGTCTTCCATGACTGCATCCCTCGATGAGTGTATGGTTTTTTTAAAACATTTTTTGGAAAGTATGCTGTTACCCTGATTTCTGGGGTCCTGGGAGGGACACCTCAATGTGCTCACAATGGAGAATGGGAATTACCAAGAGCACAAGCTAAGCAATGCAAGAGGCAGGGCAACCTAGCGAGATCTTGAACCCAATGTCTATGGGGTCAGGCCGAGTCAATGAGCAAACAGAGGTAAATAATAATTGTTTTCTTTATTGATGAACAACACAGTCAAACATGTGTATGCAAACACACTCACACAGACCTATTGAAAGAAAGGTAGGAGTTGGATAGAGGGTTTTTGAGAGAGATTTCAGCATGGGAAATACTACACCTGTCCTGAAGCCTGGGTAGTCTGAAGAAAAGTTCATAGAAGTGGAAATTCTCAGCACGAGGAGCTGAGGGGAAGGCTCACCAAACAAAGCGACAGCAAGGTGGGATGGAAGCCAGGAGTGATCCGAAGAGACGCTCAAAATCAGGAGGTCTTATAGGGGAAAAAGTGCCCATAGGCTAGTCCATTCCTGGGGATAACAATAGGTTTCGGGCTGGAGACAAAGCCTCCGAAAGGTCAGTATTTTGCATGATTGAGTTATGACAGAGTTGTCAATAGAGTAGATAGTATGCAAATACGGAGTGCTCGACAGTTGAGTATTCAGCTCGTCAAGCTGCCTGCTCGGGGCAGGGAGTCCTTTGTAAGTAGCGTGCATACATAATGTGATCTTAAAGAGTACTTGCCTGGAGGTCTCCTAAAGCGGCAGTCTGGCTATTACTGGCCTGCCTGGATCGGTTTGGAATGTTTCAGCTATTGTCAGCCGTGCCTGTGTGCATGCTTGTCGGGGGCCTCGCAAGCACGTGGAGAAGAATGGGTAAAGAAGGCCAAATTCTTGATATCAAATGATATCTAATATACTCAGGGAGAACTTCCTGACAGTCAGGACTGTCCGGCAGTGGAATATGCTGCCTCGGAGTGTAGTGGAGTCTCCTTCCTTGGAGGTTTTTAAGCAGAGGCTAAATGGCCATCTGTCGGGAGTGCTTTGAGGGTGTTCCTGCATGGCAGGGGGTTGGACTGGATGGCCCCTGGGGTCTCTTCCAACTCTACATTTCTATGATTCTATGATTCTATACTACAAGTCCGGACTAGAAACTACGGTAACAATGCTGATGATCAAAGGCTAAAGTGGCCAGCGTTTATAGCTGGATACGATACAAGAGTTGCAGAAAATGGAAATGTTTGTGACTCTCTCAGCCTCAGTTTTACAATGGGACCCCACTTATTTTCACCTGCTTGTGTTGGTACATAAAAATGTAATAAAAATCAGAGTGTGACAATCGCAAAAAGTCTTGCTTCTTCAGACCAACTGAGAGGGGAAAGAAAGACTTGCTTCTTCGGGCAATCTGCGTGTGCGCATGGGGGTTTCTTTTATGATATCTTTACAACAAGGACCCCCCTTCCACATATTACATGACACCCCTTCCATTTGTAAAATGGTGATTGACAGTTAGAAAATTGTTCAGGATCTACCAGGATGATCTGGTAGATGGATTGATCCATCTAGGATGTAGTGATGTAGTGATCCCCTGGACGGGCTGTAGTGAGTGAGATGTAGACCATAAACATATGTATGTGTGTATGTATAAAATCCTGCCATAGCAGGCTCAAGAGGAAAGCCTTGAAAGTTATTCTTTGGATGATGTAGAGAAGAAATCCACTTACACTCTTGCTATGGTATGAACCCAAAGCTCTTTTCAGTTTCAAACATTCAAAGATTGACTCCTCTCTGTTCCTTGTCAATTTTCTGCCTTGCCAGCTACACAGCTTTCTGAATTTCTCTAATTCTCTCTCTAAGTTACCATTTCACTTTTTTATCCCTAGAGGTAAGTGATTAAAGAAGCAGAGTTAGACCAGCAGTTCAGGGAGGGAGAGGCTTTGTCTCAGAATGTTCATGGCCAATCAGAATCATAGAGCTGGAAGAGACCCCAGGGGCCATCTAGTCCAACCCCCTTCTGCCATGCAGGAACACTCATCAAAGCACTCCCAACAGATGGCCTCTGCTTAAAAACCTCCAAAGAAGGAGACTTCACCACACTCTGAGGCAGCATATTCCACTGTCAGACAGCTCTGACCATCAGGAAGTTCTTTCTGAGGTTCAGGTGGAATCTCCTTTCTTGCAGCTTGAATCCATTGCTCCTTGTCCTAGTCTCTGGAGCAGCAGAAAACAAGCCCACTCCTTTCAAATATTTAAACATGGCTATCACATCCCCTCTTAACCTTCTCTTCTACAGACTAAACATCCCCAGCTCTCTAAGCCATTCCTCATAGGGCATGGCTTCCAGACCCTTCATCATTTTGGTCGCCCTGCACTGCGATAATACAGGAGGTGGCACAGACTGCTAAGGGACAGAACAATCTATTAATCATCAGGAAAGGAGAGATGGATGTTCAGAACAGCACAGGTCCCCCAGATGAAGCACAACAGTTTTATGAATATTGTGCTTTATGTTATGATGCATTGATGCAGCTTTCCCTATCTGGTGTCCTGATCTATAGCAGTAGTATGTTTTCAAGTCATTTCCAACATATGGAGACACTATGGCCATTTCCATGCTGGGCTGTTCTAGCGCTATGATTCCACTTTCAACCTCCTATGGAATCCTGGGGCTTGCAGTTTCGGGAGGGGCCAGCCGATAGGAGGTTGAAAGTGGAATCATAGCGCTAGAACAGCCCAGCACGGAAATGGCCTAAGATGACCCTAATGTGAGATTTTATTGACAAGCCTGTTCAGAGAGGATTTGCCTTTGCTTTTGCCTTCCTTTGAGACAGAGTGCGACTTGCCCAAAAAACCCCAGTGATTTTCCATGGCCAAGCCGGGATTTGACTCCTAGTCTCCAGATTTGCCTCCAGTGCTCAAGCCACTACCCCATGTTGGGTCAAACAATTATTTAGCGTCAATCAGTTTGAAGAAGATGCACCTTCATGTTGCACTGGCTTCAAATTGCTCCAAGTCTTCCAGGTTTGACTTTCGGGGCCAACACTTCCTGTTCAAGTCTCTTCCTGTTTCATTGGCTTCTACTTTGAAAGATTTCACAAAAGTGTTGGTACCAGTAATTGTGGCATTAAGGCAACAGGGAGTACAATTGTGTTCTTATGTGGATGATATATTATTGAAGGCACGGAGCAGGACAGTTCACTGACAGACAGTTCATTGTTTGCAAAATCATGGTTTTATGATCAATAGAAAGAAGAGTCAGCTAGAGTTAACAGCCTGTTTAATTCAGTTGGGAGCTGAAATACACGAAATGCACGCCCATTCCTTTTATCAGACAGGCAGAAAAAAATGAAGAAGGAGTCAGGCAATTTACAAATAGTGAATTCTGCAAACATACTGCACTTGATAGAAGTGCTAGGGATACTGGTGTCAACAATACTTTGATTCCCTGCACCCGTTTTCACACAAAAGCACTTCATCAACGGTACCTAGGACTACATCCACAGGCAATTATTCAGAAGTGTCATTCCAGAGTGAAGTTATTGTAAAAACTGAAGGGAGATCTGCTTTGGTGGACTCATAGTACAAATTTGGACAGAGATTTTTCTTTTGCTCCTGTGGCAAAAACTGTAATCACAATGGACGTGAGATTAACTAGTGGGAACGCATTGCATAAAAAGGTCAAGACAAGGTGAGCAGCCACCACAGGAATGCAAACAGAGGCTGAATTGCTTAGAATTGAAAGTGGTGAAATGCACATTTGATCATAAAGTCAATGATTACAATGTTCAGATTTGCACAGACAACATCAGCGTGAAGATGTATATCTGCAGCCAAGGGGACTCTTGGTCACTCTTGTTAAAAAAAGAGGCAAACAGAATTCTTGCCTGGACAGAGAAATCATTGCAGTCAATCTCGGTGGTTTACTTGAAATATACCTTAAATATATAGGCAGGTTATCTGAGATGACACAGGGTTCTCCAAGGAGAGTGGTCTCTCTCTTTTTTATTCATTTAATTGAATAAAAAAAAAGAAATATACAAAAAACAAAATAGAAAGATCAGAATAACACTGCATGAAACAAAATAATACAAAAGAAAATAGACTATAAAATAAACTATGAGATAATACACTATCAAAAAGAAAACCAGAGCTACAAATATCAAATTAATCTACCAACAAAACTACATATAATTAAAAATTGGTTCCCGCCCCTGCTGCCAGCAGTGAACAATAATCCAATAGTAACAACTAACCATTAGATCCTGGACTAAATATAAATGCTTGTTGCCTATTGTTTATCCTCATAATAAATCTAAATTTACAATATGAGTTAATAGTTCATAATTCTAAGTAAATTCTTAAAAATAATTCTAACTTATTATTGTAAATTATATTTAAAAACTTAAAAATTTGCTTAACAGTTTTAATCATTAGTACTTATTCTTACTTTATAGTAAAAATCAGTAATTCTTATAATAATAATTCTCTGGATATTACGTATCTTTTAAAAGCAACAAAGTACAACCACTTTCAAATTACTCTTCTTGCAATAGCGGAAATAGAAAATTTAGAATTAACACTTTAAGAGAGAAAAAGAAAAGCTATCTTTGTCATCATCAAATATCCTCAGTCCCTTCATTACTTTTCTTTTAGTAGCTTATAATCATAAATCATTTTCATAAATCATAGATCATAAAACCATTTTCTTCCTTAGATGCTCTCTTCCTCTTTTACTTGTTTCAGTTTTTCTTTTCCCCCCAAAACAGAATCATGTTTAAATATTTAAATATTCCTAGGAGGCTTTTATCAAGACAACCATGTAAGATCTGTGCCTTTCGTCCTTATAAATGAAAATTAACTCTTCAGCTCTGTCCCAGCTGAAATTTTTTCCCCCTGGGAATTCTGTTTATCAGTAATGAATTGTTATTCTTCTTTTTTCCAAAGAAAACTTTTTATAGAGTCACAAGCCAGTTGTCATAAATTCTCCAAAGTGATGTCATTTCACCATAATATTGAACATTTTGAGCCCTCAACTTCACACTTGCTGACTGGGTTGTAACATCTCTTACATTCTTCATCATTCCAGAGTCAGGCATATTGCCTCTCTCCATCTCTTTCTGTTTACTTATCTCGAAACATGATTTCCAAGCCACAGTTCAACTCCTGTAGCAATTGTGCTGCATCTTCTTCCACTAATTGCCAACATGTCATTTCAGTCATTTGTTGTATTTCAGGATCCTCATCTTTATCAAATCTATCTTTAAGCTCTTGTGACAACTGTGACAGTTGCTATGTGAGCACTTCAAACTTTTTCTCAGCAAATACATTAGCTTGTCTAAACTAAGCCAAAAAATGCAAAAAATATGCAGATACAGCCTCAGATATTCCTAGATCATTTTTAATTTGAATGTCACAATCCACAATTAAAGCCATGGTAAGTTCTATTCAACACTTACTGTGTTTTCTAAACAATAAGGCTGTGTTCTCAAAACATTAGGTAACAGGAGATCTCATGTAAATTTTCCCGGAGAAGTTAAAATTAGTACAGCACTATGCAACAAACCAACTGAACAAATAACTTTACAGATTCCAACTTCTTAATATCCAGCATGATTATCTTGGCAGTAAAAACAGAATCTTATTCCATTATTGATGTTGATCAGGTTCAAATCAAAAGCATAAGAAAAGTTGGAATCCAAACAGCACAAACTGTCCAACATCAAAAGTAAACAATCAATCCTTTAAAAGTCCAAAAAAGAGAAAATTCAAAATCCACATCAATATTTGAGGATGTAAAAAAGGAAGTAATTAGATCCCAGAGAGACAGTATCAAATAAAAAAGAAAGAAAAGGAAAGAAAAAGAATTGAGTACTTAAACTTAACATGCATAGTTCCAATACCAATCCAAAAATAAATACTGCCCCTGTAAATGGTATACAAGAAGGTACGCAGATTCAAACTGTTGCACACAAAGGCCTTCTTGTCTTCTATCAATAAAAACACAAAAAGTCAAATTGTATACTTAATAAGAGGTCTGGACACAG